>OX388312.1:5912571-6485366 GCA_947579605.1 Athripsodes cinereus | reverse complement strand
GAGACCGTCCTATGAAGACCGTATTCCCATCATATAAGTACGTAATGATAACAATATTGTTAGTGATTCCACATCAGCGCTGACCCATTTCCATTACAAAGTGATTAAAGTAATAGTGACGTAATTTCAATTACTTACTAATTTCCATTCAGTGTTTCTGGGAGTAGCGTTGCAAAGCGAATGAATGAGGGAATATGTACGTAGATCAATAGAGTTGAACTTCAAAACCCGAATTCGACGTTTGAATCCAACACAATACCTACAATATAATAATATGTAGGTATTGTCGTTTGTATAAGTACTATACAAAGTGTGGTGTAAAAGATCTGGTACAAAGAATTGTGTTTTCTTACGACAAAACGTGCTGGTTTTTCTAAGCATATCACGTATGAATTGTTAAACATATATTTTCGCGTGTTCTATAATATAAAATGATATACGTGTGTTACTTTCGATATATTATTATACTAGCTTTTATAACCCGGCAACGCTCGGGTTTAGAAACAGATATTCATCCAAATATGTGAGTTAAAACTACACAATCTTATTGAAAAAATGAACTTAAAATCTATTTAGCAGCAAAAAAAGTACATGTCATAATAATAATCAGCTCTATGCGTGCCAAAATCATATATACAATACATACAGTTTGTCAAAAAATAGTTGACAAATAATCGAGGGCGCTGTTATCTTTCACATTGTAGCCCTATTCAAACATTGATTGTGTAAAAACGAAACCTTGTAAGAGAACCTACTTTCACATTACATTCATCACTTTCAATTCTCACTCTTTCTATCAGTCTCTTTCCGTGCATACATTTAGTTGCTGACTCTTTTTATTATTCACTCTTTTAGTTCCAGACAAAAAAAAATCCTATAGCTAATAATAATAAGCTAGGACCTCTCCAAGTAAATGGACTTTTTACATACATACATATATACCATCACGCCACTTCCCTCGCGGGGTAGGCAAAAAGGATTGAGCGCTTTTTCCTTCTATCCTTGCATACATCTTTCGCTTCCGTCACTGTCATACAATTTCTCATGCATGCTCTCCTGTTCAATGTGCTCAATACGTGACCGCCCTGTAGGATTTGATTTAAATGATCTTGCTTTTGAACCTCGGACGTCCACGTCTCCGAGCACCATTCCTCTTAGCCAAATATATCTTCTTTGTCATTCTGTCCTCATTCATTCTTTCCACATGCCCAAACCATTGTAACATATTTATATTCATCCCTGTAACCACACCAACTTTCATTCCACATTCCTTTCGTAAATAACTGTTACACACACAATCTCTCAGACCTTTACCACACATCCTTCTCAACGATCTCATTTCTACCACTTTCATCCTTCTCTAAACATGTCCACGTCTCACTTGCATACATGAGTGTTGGCACTAAGATAGCAGAGTGCACTAACCATTTAGCTGTGGTAGATATGTTCCTATTTGCAATTATTGGTCGGATTGCACCATTTACCTTATTGCCAGCAACTTTTCTCCTTTCAATCGCTTTCACACTTCCCATCTCTCGTGAACAAACTATCCAAGTACACACATTCGTCAACTTGCTCTAACACTTCGTTGTCAATCATTACCTATCATACTGTTCTCTCACTTCCTCTTTCAAAGACCATGACTTTGGACTTCTTTTACATGATAAAATCATTTAATAAATACTTAGCATTTTCACCTTCAGAAGCATATACTGGTTAAATGGCTGCATAATGATAGACATCATCTAACTAAGGATATCCTCACAATTACACATCCATGAAAATATGCTGTTAACTGTAATATTTTACATTAAAGGGAAAATAAAACAGACTCGTAATTATAATATAAAACTATTTAATAAAAACAGTAAAATAAATATAAGAAATATGTAGTGTAACATTCGACAGTGGACCGGTGTCAGAACCGTGGAAGAGCTGTTTCGCGCCGCCCAGGACAGGGGAGCTTTCTCTCAAATGGTCGTCAACGTCGGGGGGACCCGGCAAGACACATGAAGAAGAAGTGTAATACAAATGCACTTTTTGGCGAATGGAGTAGACATCAAAATCATCCTGGATGGCCTTCCCTATGTTTTCTTTTATAATTCTTCTTATAGAACTCACAGATAATCCTGAAAGAAAAGAACATTGAAATTCATCAGCAATACAGTAATTTAACTTCCTAGAAACACGGGATTGTCATATAAGTGAGTCATCGAGACATTCCATACACAATCATTTAATGATGCATTATTATTAAGCATCTGAGACATTCACTTCAGCTTTTTATTTAGCTTATTCTAATATTCGGTAAAATAATTTGCCTTTTTAAGTAAATTCATTACATTAAATATATTTTAAGAAGGCACAGAATTGAATAGTTATCTTGTAATAGAAATACAATTAAGAGTCGTCAAACATAAAAAAAATACAATTTAAAATATTAAGACAGTGCTTACCAGTCAAATCAATGTTTTTTGGAAAACATTGTTAATCTACCAGCGTAGTTTTTGAGCTTCAAACTCCACTTAACACTGGGAATATTTCTTGAAAACATTTTTTTTAGATACACTACGTATTGTTTTATTCAGTTTTATATTTTTAAAGTCTTTTAAAATCAAAACAAAGTCACAAAATTTACCGGATCACCAAACGCCATACAATTGACAGATCGGACAGTGTTGCCAGTGTAACTAATTTGTGTTTTATCATCGGTACAAATATCTGTTTGCATTGTAAAAAAGGGAATCGTGAGAAAATAATTATTCTAAAGTAGCATTCACATTGCTTCACACTGGATGATCATTCAGAGTGTCAGGGTCAAACCTGTTCATCGAAAATGAACACGTCTGTTCACATTTTTGTTCATCCTATGCTCTCACTGCCATGTCAACACTCTGTCATGTTGTATTTTGACATATTTTCGTACAAAAATATAATTAAATAAATAAAAAAATGAAAAAAAGCCCTTAAAACAAATCAATATAGTTCTCGACTGCATAATAATTTTGTATATGATTCTGACATTCTATACAAATTCATAGAGAATAAAACAAAAAATAAGATAAAATTTGTTTATGGTCGTTTCAGTGAAAGGTCCTTTCATCGAAATTATGACGGGCTGTTATCGCTTTCATCCGTCATCGCTAGTGATCATTATTGATGAAACGCCCGTTCACACCTTTTTATCTTGGAGGTTCATCCGGAGTGATCACTGAAAGTGAACAAATGTGAACGACCCTTTAGAAAACTGACGATATTTATTCCTATACTATTTCGAAAATTTAGCGATGGGGGGGGGGGGTAGAAATTGAAATATGAAACAGAATTGTGAACAGTATGATTTATATCATTTTTGGGTAGATGGCGCTCTTGTAGCTGACTGAACCCATAACTTCTCCAATTTTTTAATCAAATATAATAGTTTATCGATTAAGTTTTTATTTATTTTTATTTTCCGACCAAAATAAAGTGTTTTTTTTATTTGATAGTTTTGTTTTTTGTGTTTGTTTCTTAAAATTAAGTGATAAATTTTAATAAAATTAAATCTAATACCTAAAATTTGTGACAATAAAAATAGTTTACATGATTTGTATTTTAAGAGTAATAAAAATAAATTAAAGTGACAAATAATATTGTAAATGCGCTCTTGAGGTGATTTCATTACAAAAACAGCGCAATATAAGTGATCTAATAATAATCATGTTGGAGTAAAAATTATATTTTTCCCATGTGTAAGGTCCCATTGTGCGGTATTTTCTTGGCAAAATGCAGGTAATTTTGGTCACACAATCTGGCAACCCTGATTTTGACACTTAGTATCTCTATGCTTAATATGACAGTTTTGAAGTGTTTACCTTAGTGTTAGAAATTCTATAATTATTTTGAATTTAGAATACTTTCATGAAATTTAAAATTATTGCAAACCATACAATAATAATTTTATTATACGAAAGTACAAATCGCGGACATTATTCTTTATTTGAAATGTAATTATATTCCTAAAAAATAGAGTAACGCAAATAATGCTTTAGAGCCACAAATTTCTTTTCAGAGTGAGTCATAAAACAGAATTATAAAGTTGGTATGCAATTCTAACAATTATCTTTATCAATAGACAGTATCTTAATATCTAAATTTTGAAAATCTTATGTTTTTAGATGCATGTTTTGAATAAATGAAATACTTCTAATGAAACAATTGTGTTTTTAAACAATAATATTGTGTTTTTTTTTTACTGTTCAACACTTAAAACTGTCTCTTTTTCTAGAGTCTTTGTTATACTGTAGAAAGTTTAATATCTGTTTTTGAGTAATACCTCTACACAGGACTTGTCCTCATGAGGTATAATACTTATTTATATGTATTTTTAGTAATAATGTATGTATTAATTGACTTCTTATGTTGTGTAAACTGTATGTATGTATATAAATAAATAAATAAATAAATAAAAACAGATTGATGCAAGCATAATATTGAAATGATATCCTTTACAAAAGTGCCTAACTACCATTATGTTAAATGCAAGTTTTAGAAATGTTATCTATGGCTTGGTATAGTTATATTATATGATGACATTATATTATGAGATAATTAAGAATGATGCATCTCACACCCTTTTCTGTGATTGTTATAACAGATAACTTTATTTAGAAATTAAAAGAAACTCAGAATATCTTTCAATAAAATAAGAACACATATAAATAGTATTGTTGTAGATATGAGTTTTTTTATTTTATTTTGATGTTTACCTTACTTTGACAAAAGAACATTGAAGCATCATTGAATTAGTTCTGTGTTTTTGATATTATTGGTAACCATATTTTGAAATAAAAAGAAACTGAATATCAACAATAAAATAAGAACACATATTAATAGCATGGTCGTAGATATATGAGATTTTTAGTGATTTTCAAGTTTACCAAACATCGACAAAAGATCGTTGATACATCATCATTTATAAATTAAATCTTTATAAAAGTATACATATTAAATGTTTTCAGCTCGCCTACTGGATGATACATATCGTACAGAGGACATAAAAGTCAAAAAACAAACAAACTAATGAACTGATGTACCAACCAAAATATTAATGTATTGGATTCTATGTCATTCATGTCGGCCATTATGAAATTAGCCCAAGATGTCAAAAATATGCAATTTTAACTTGCATAATTCAGGAGTTTTTATCATAATCAAACACAACAATTTATAACCAAAATAATCCCCAAATGTTTAGTTTCAGTACTGATGTATTTCGCGTCACATCCATTGTGAAATTAATTCAGTACACTGAAAAATGTTCGACCATGAATATTGCTACTTACAAAAACTTTCATAGATTTTTCCATACAAATTTTATTATTATAATTTCTTTATCAATACATAAGATATTTTAAATGTTTTTAGCCTTGAACGTGCCCAGGAGATGAGACCTCGTATAGAGTGTATTATTTTACTTCTGTCTTTCCTTATTTCAGAGTCCATAAAGGACATACGCACATACGAACCGACTCAAATATTTATGTGTGGATTACTTACTTTTATACCCGGTATCGCTTAGGCCAGTGATTGGCGTACTTATTAGCCAAATATGTATGTACGTAAGGTACTTCGATCAAAAAAAATCGAGAACAAAATCTGTTTATAATTTAAGATCTTCGCTAAACTATAGGGGTACACTGAATTAAATTTGATTTCGTACTAAATAAAGATTTTAATATTAAATAATAAAAATAATTTGAAAGTAAGGTGTCCACAAATTTAAATCATGTTAATGACTGAAACCCTTAATGTGAACAATGACTTTTTTTACGAATTTCTCTAGGCTAGGCCTTCAGAACCGCACGTGGCGAAAGACCGGCACTTTGCCGACCACTGGCTTAGGCAAACTAATGCACATTAATATATAAAAGTTCGCGATTAAAAATCATTTTAATTATGTCTGTGACGTGTATATTGATCATAGACATTATCAAACTCTAACGAGTATACCTATGGTATGTTTAAATTTGATTTATAGACCGACGGTACTTGGTGGAAGTTCATTTTGATAAGTTATTAACGAAACAAGATATATTAAAGTGGTAGACCTTTTCCTTAACTGGTGACTAAATGGGATCATATTTTTATGTTTTTGAAAATTACTATATTACATATATTTCACAGAAAAGCTCATTTTATTTCATAAAATGTTCATATTTAGACTGTGTCAAAATGCACATATTTTAGAACAGTTTGAAATATTAATATAAGGTCTGTATACCAACCACCATTCAACTGTTGTTGAACCATGTGTTCCCATAATATTATTCTTCATCCTTGGATCCTTTCAAATTTATAATATAATCTATTTCTCTGTTGACAACAACAAAGCACCACCAACAACAACAACGATGATCCATACATAATATTGTAAGAATAAAAAAACTCGATAAATAATATCGGGAGAGCAGAAATAAGAGAGGGTTTCTCCATCGTGCTTGTTGTTCTGTGGTGGCAATACATATTGAACCGAAATGACCCAGGTGTGTGATGTTTGACGTTTGAAATGTTGCAGGTCTCTCTGCGTTAGAGATGAAATGAATATTCGGTAGGTAACTAACCGGTATGCGATTTAGTATCCGTAACAGTAGCTCAATATTCGACTGAATACCGAATCATCGTTATATTCTAAAAGAAGTACTTGAGCGTCTTTCTATCACTACCATAAGTGAAACCTGGCGTAAGTGAAGTAACTGCCGTAAGTGACTAATACATTTAAGTTGTGGTGTTTTATGAATGCATTTCTTTTATGTGATACCTGCTCAAAAATGCACGTAAAAGAGTGGAACACCTTTTCTGTTTCGAGCACTCTACGATATTTATATTAATTTTACTTATTTATTTACACAATAAACGGATGCATTAGCTTTTACAAATACTACAATGAAAACAAAATAACCATGTAAAATAATGCATACTTGACAAAGAAAAGAATAAAAAAAAAACAAAAATAATTTTAAGTAGATAAGTAAATAGTTTAAATAAAAAGCACATAAACACAAGTATGATAGGCAGAAAATATGTATTTATTAAATGGAAAGATATATATTATGAAGTTGTAGAAAAAAACAGGTGCAAAAATATTATTTATGCATAAGTATACAGCTGACATAAGTTGGTATAATAATCAATAGAAAAACACAGTAGACAGTTATGCATGAACGAGTACATAAACGACTCTGTCCAGGCCTAGCACACAGAAATGTTACAATAATACCATTCAGTATAAATAAGCAGTAACACAATACCCAGCAACAATATATGTAATATAAACATAAAATTAAAAAAAAAAAATATATATATATATATATAAATACCTTTACTAAGTATAAAAAATATAATAAAATTCTGTTCCATGGAGCATTAGATAAAGAATTGGTCTCCCATTCAAAAAGCAAGTGTTCGAGGAAATAAAGATATTTCACATATTAAATTCAATGGCGAAGTTTGCCACTAATCCCGGATGTTTATTTTTTTAATTAGCACGTAGTAGACGACTTGGTTTGATGGCTAGCCCACTTGAATAATATTATGCGATGGTATAGTATTAGTAGTTATTGATGATGCGCCTATTCAGTATGAAACCCTAAGACACGACACTGCTACATAGGGTAACTCGCACTAAACTAAGAATATTAAAGCATTGGTCAAATATCAGGCTCTCCTGCATCCGACCACATCATCACTACTGCTGGTATGTATATTTTCTATTCATGAATAAATTGTATAATATATTATTTTTCCTAGTTAAGTAAAATACAGCTACCTATGTACATATTTACTATAATTCATCATATTTCACTCGAGTGCTAGCACCATGTGCTTGTGGTAAATAATTGGACGGAAATGTTTTTTGGTTAAGTATTTTACTGTACACGTACTAAGTGTGTACCTACCTTATTCATAATATTCACTCTGTGTAATGAGATTTTCTATAAGTATTTTTATACGCACTAATACAAAAGCCATATATACATGTGTTGTTCCATAGTTGATAGGACAATCATTGATAAAAACTTAAATTAATGTTAAAATTAAACATCGTTGGTTAAATTTGTTATTATTATTATAATTATCTTTAAATTTACTTTGCACATCATTACAGCTTTTAGCCAATGCGATGTGCAAAGAGATACAACTTGTATATAGTTACAAAATATTTACAACATTTAAAAACAACAAAATAAAAAATTATATATTTATATACAAAATTCAAATAAACAAACAAACAAAAGATCACCATAGAATGTTCGTTGACTAAATTAAGGCAACAAATTTCCTGTAAGACAGTATAAAACACGTCACAGAGTGTCATCTATTCAGTGTGTCAGTGTTTAGGTAGTAGTGTTCTGAAAAATGAAATTAAAAAACAAATGTTTGCTTCTACTCTATGTTCTTTATTGAATGAAACTTCTTTCGTTTTGAGATTGACAATGACTTTATCGGTGTATTTCTTATTAAAGAACATTCATAGTAGAAGAAAAACATTTTTTTTTCTTAATTTGTTATCTTGCAAAAATAATAATTAATTACATTATCGTTCCAAACATATTTGAGACGGTTATGTGGTTTTTAAGAGGGCTCTACACCCCTTCTTTGTGATTTCATGCAAACGAATTAGCAAAATTACAACCATTTTATTTTTTAAATATTATAAATTCTGGATCACATGTATGTTATTTTTTATATTAATATAATATTTTGAACATTTATAAATGCGATTTTATCATTTTAGTTTTATTTTGCTACAAGGAATATAGTGAAAATAATTTTTGAAGATTACCGTCGCAATGATGATACGTTGAGTGGTGCTATTTTAAATAAATTATCCTTAATAATACAAGAGTGTTAATAAAATTTTAAAACCAAGATTAATCTTAAAATATCATGAATTTTATAATACATCTTGAGTTATTTATTTACAACCCTTGGATTTTCTTAATTATTATGACAAACTGTAAAATTCAAAAAAAAAAATAAATTTCATTTTAAAAAAATCATAGAAAATGTTTATAATTCAACCATTTGTTTTATTTATATGATAATATGGTATGTTGTTTACCGTGCATACTACATATATAACGTTATTATGTGCAATAATCAAGAATATAGCGAGTTTCACAAATTTTAAGATTCAGAAGGCCCACGGCGTGCCTAGTAGCCGGATGTGAGACCCTACTCGCTCTGTTTTTGAATTAGGAAATAAATAAATTCAGTTTATAGAATAAATACAACTTAAATTTTATTTATATGTGATAACATACTATTTTTTTATACCCATGAATATTTTTGCATATAAAGTTTTGGCTTATATTTATTAATAAAGCTATTTCATTAATTATTTGAATAATTTTCTCTGCGCCTACTAAAAATTGTTGCCTGAAACCACTAGAGCTAAATCTAATTTGTACCTTAGGTAAGAACGGCTGGTATTTTTAAATAGTTTATATCCAACGATCATGATAAAGGAAAAAATTTCCTAACAAGTTCAAAATTTGGGACCAAATTATACTTTGTACCTTTATAAAAGTCTTGTTGTTCAACAATCTCTTTTTTACCTGTATTTTTCAAGGAACGCCGAAGTTTTAGTTTTGAAAATATTTAAAAATGTTAATTTTCAAATCAAAAAAGCCTTAAGTGTCTTTATTACAACTTTATTAAACCATAAAGAACACAAAACTGATTAACAAACTCTAAACCTGTTATGCATAATGCATAAATGTGACAATAATTTGACAAGTTTAATTTGGTGTTGCCAGAGAAATTTTAATCCAAACATTTGCATAATATTACCAAAATCCATCTACACCCTACTGTTTTGCTTGACTTTTGTAGATAATTTCTCACATTTAACTGTCTAGGATTCGTCCTTTCTTGGAGGACATCACAAAATTGGTTATTTTATGAATTCATTATTACTTTGAAACTGCTTTAGATAGAAAAAAATGAAGAATATTTTGAATAACAAATCTGTTATTATGTTAATAGTTTGGTTCTGGTGTTAATCATACTGTTTTAAAATTTATATAATCAAACCATTTTAACTGGTTTTAAATAATATATCTTTCAAAAAGATAATTAGCAGACGTGGTGTGAATAATGTTTATTTTAAATAAAACACTTATATTTGGTTTTTCCATAACGTAAACTTATCAGACTGGTATCGCAGTACAAATTTCTTGTAAACTTATGTAACAAAATTGATAATAATAGTAATAATATTTTGCTGTTTTACTTCGTAACATTAAGATGAGAAATATGAATGTAATATATAACTGGTAATCTAAAACCAACCCCAGTCCACAAGCTGTATTGCTTGGCAGGAATCGCTCACATGAATGTCCGACGAAGGGTAGCAACCGATTGTGAGAGAACCTCACAAGAGACAGACTCAAGGCATTCCCTGTTTAAGCATGTTCTTCCAACACATCCTTACTGCCAGGTCCTGCTCCCTTTGAACGTCTACGCATGTGAGGAACCGCAAATATGCAAACTTCGTAGCCCAAGAACATCTTGCAGCTGGAGGCGAACTAGAGAGACCTGAAAAACCCTGAATAAACCGAGATCTGGTGTAAGAAATTAAAGTGAGAATAGAGAACGAAGGGGTTTCCTAAAAGACAAATCTGGAGCGTGTGACTGCGGTGCTGCATAGTCCATGTCACAGTTGTTGGAGTGTCCATTGTGCCCTGTTATATTCACTATGGAAGATATTTACGACGCATCTCCACGAGATCAGTTTGATTGGTTTTTTTTTGGGCTTCGACACGATAAATAATAAAAGATGGTAATGGTATGTTTCTTACTTATGCCAAAGTATACGATATTCTCAATATCCTAAAATTCATAAAATGACCTTTACAATAAAAATACAATGAACGTCCTTTAAATCTGCAACACGAAAGGTATTCCTTTTTTGTGTGTGTCCTCTTAGGTCCCCCCGACCGACCCGATAATCAATCAATAATCTCACAAAAAAAATGGCAAAGTGAAGCAGTAATATGAGTGAGCAGTGAAACATAATAATGATCACTAAACAATCGCCAGCGCGATAGCACGTTGTCATTGATTAATTTTACGTGTGAAAATATTATTTTGTTAGATATATAAAAAAAAAACAATGTACAAACAAAGTATTACCTACAAAGTACTATGTATATACTATCTATAAATGTAGTTGGATTGATTTAATACATTGCTCACGCTTTTTCCATTAACTTTGAAAAGTGCGATCAATGTTATTTTAATCTGTACTCTACGTATCGTTCAATTGTTAATGTTGCTGAACGATTTTCAAAATTTATTTTGGTAAATGCACGAGATATTTTAACAACACTGGTAAGTAAAAATATTTGATATTTTGTTGATTTTAATGTACAAAATAATTATCTCGAAAAGAATTAAAAAATCCGAAATGTATATTTTGTTGATTGAATGAGAACACGGAAATTTGAACCTAGACATGTCTTTTTCTTTAACCGGGGATTTAATTAAATATACTATCCTAAAATCCATTTTCTATATGGTACTTTACTATACTATATCTACCATCACGGCATATCTCACTAGCTGAAAGCTGTCTCCTCTGTGCTATCATAAAATTAAGACATTCAAGATGATATTATACTTTAAATAACACACAGTTTTCTTTTCACTAAGATTTATTCTAACCTCGAGTTAGGGTTATTTCATTCAAGATGGTTGGCAAACCTCATTGCCGAATTTAAGATGTGAAATGTCCGATAACTTACGAAAAAGAGTGAGAGAGGGTGTTCCACTTAACAAAATTTTATTATGTTTTATTATTTTTTTAAATTAAACATACATTTTTAGTTCTTCCAGACAACTTGATAAGTCATTTTGTTATGTAAGTCATGTGGAAGCACAAGATGTATCAATATTTCGTTTCAACAAATTAAGTAAGTATTAACTATTATTGTAGAAATAAACACTTCACAAATCTGTGATTATTAAATTTCTGATAAAATAAAATAAAATATAAAGTAAATCGGACATCTACCAAGTAGGTATGTAGGTACGTCGGTCGACAATTTTTTCTTTAAAACTTTTTATTAAATATAATATTTTTATTAATTTTTATTAAAACAAAATGAATAACAAAGTTCAACAAATGTCACATTTTATTGTCATGTTTATTTTAGTCTCCCCTTAAACCTTACGATTTTATATCAATGATTTAACATCATAAACTGTACTGTGTATTAATAAAAATATAATATGTATTATAATAATATAATATAATGTTTTCCATACTATATTATGTATCTTCATATTATTATTATTATTACGATTACATACATACAATAATAACGGCAACGTTCTCATGTTGTTTGTAAACAGGAAAGCTATGTTCACATTTTATATTCCATCAATATTCATGACTTCGTTTTTATTTACAGAAGTATATGTAAGGGAAAGAATTTAATAAATATTTTAGTTTGTTCACACGTATGAATATAAAAACATTCATTCATTTATAATTACTCATACTATTTCCCAAAAGTGAAACAACCAGCAGATTAAATAAAATTTGTAGCAAACCTCCAAATATCTTTCTGTCTAATTAAACGTAAAAAAAGTAGGATGGGTGGTACACTTCATTGGTGAATTAAAGGTGTTAAATATCTTATTTGTGAGGTTTGATGAATACCTGCCTTTTACAGGACACTCGAAAAATTACAAAAATAAGTGGGATAGGTACCTATTATTTGCCAAGATAAAATAATATACACCTTATAAAAAAATCTTAATTGTTATAATATTATTCTTTCAAGATAACGAAACACCTTTACATATTTTTTTTCGAATAATACCTAAATAAAGATAATCTCGCTCCATTGGTTTTACATAATATTAATATTTTGAATAGGGCGTGACTGAGGATTTCACAGGATGCAGGTTTATTAATATCTGTTTATAATAATATCTACCATAAAAAATATATCCGACACCTATGCAACAGAAAAACAAGTCATCTTTTTATATTTACCAAATAGATCGAGCTAGTCACAAGCTAAGATAATATGAACTTGCATTATGGGTAAAAACGTGACGATACATATAATATGCAATGCACCAATCACAGACTTTTACCTATATGTAGGTATGAATCAACAAGATCCAGAACAACTAGATAAAGACCACTTTTCATTTTGCTCTAGCCGAAAGTCGAGCCCGGGACCTAGTGATTCAACTCATGATACAATTTTATTTTATCAATTTGATGATTATTTCCAGAGCAATGTCGGGTTTCCAGCAAAGTTATTTTGTTACTCACATATTTTATTCCACTATGGATTTCGGGAGTAGCTTATGCCATATTATGTTGAACCTACTATATTACAATGTTGGTATAAGGTATTAATAAATATTTACTTTTCATTCTATATAATTATGTACATAACAGTTTTAGACGAATTTTGTACGATTTTGTTTCGTGTCGATCTTAATAAAAATCAAAATATCTCGACAGGCAATTTATAATATAGCTCCTAATATAGTTTGTTGAAATTAACTCTGACGGTATAAATTGAAATGCAGCGCGGTCCTTGTCTTGACTGTAAAATCTAAGAGACATGTGTGAAAAGTTATAACTTTTCTTACTTCATGTGTGTAAAGATAATGGCAGATAAAAAATTAATATGAAAGCAAATACCAACGCTGTATTTTTTATTGTAAATATTTTTCAATAATTCAAATGATTAACTTTTTCGTGCATTTTTTTAAACAAATTCTGTGTTTTTTGTTACATGATCTTTATTATGATAAACCCAAGCGTACTGTAGTAAAGATCCTACGGTATATGTTAGAATAAAGAAATAAATTAAATAAAGAAACACATCATAAGTACATAAAATCTTAAATCACACAAATACCTACAATCATAATCCAAATTATCGCTATATAAATCTTAACCCAATCTATCACCGAGGACCTAAGACAAGTGTTATGAATTTTCCTAAATGATATAAGTACGACAGTTTAATTATTATTCTCACTAAACGATTCACGTGCGTGTGTCGATATTAAATTTGTCGTCGAGATTTCACATAGCTGCGTAAATAAAACGCGATTTTAATTCTAAGGTTTAATATGCTATTTTGTTTTGATAAATAAGTCTGTTAATAAATTTTTAATAATATTTGTAAATTAGGGTAGACGTACCTAATAAAAATAATAAAAATCTTTAATAAATACATAAATAAAAATTATATAACGGTCTGATCCAACATGAGAGGTGGTTTATTATGTAAGTAGGTACATGGAAAATCCAATTTATTTTACATATTATTAATATCGTGTTTTATATTACATTATGTTATGTTTGTAATGTTACCAAAGGGTAAACAGCTGACGTATAATATGATGTAGCAATATGAAACGAGGTTAAAGCATGAAATCGCGACTTGCATTATTTCATTATAAAATATTGAAAGAATATATTATTTGTGAGCGAGTTTTTTTAATAAAAAAACCTATACAGATATAAACCTGTATAGTTAAACTTATAAATTAATTTCCAAACGAACATATCTGTTACTACTTAAGAATTAGTCATTAGGTGTTTTCTTTTTGAATAAGAAGTTGATACACTTTACGTTTTGGGTGTAATTTTTTTTCTCTCGACTACCCACCCGTTATCGAGCGACTTGAGGGTGTAAATTTAACATTTACAATTCAGTGATGAGGTGAATATTGGAGATATTATAATGGAGGCTAAACATATGATGAGGTAAATTCTGAATGTCTTATTTTTTTAACAGCACGAAAAGGGTAACTCGCACGTTTATATCGATGGCCCAGTTCCACAGGGAACTATCTAAGAAATAACACATTGGAGATATGGGCTGTCAAAGTTTTGGACATTTTTGTCTTTATGATAAATACTATTAAATATTTTTCAAATTGCATAAAATTATTCACGAATATGTAAAAAGTGTCTAAGAATTGAATTCTTTCATATTTGTTTTAGAAAAAGGTGTTTTTGTACCATTTTTTTACCTTTTATTGAGTTAGTTCCCTATGGAACTGGGAATGTTGGGTGAGAATTTAACCACTGTTCTATTCCATAGAGCAATATCTTTTGTTAGAAGTAAAGTTAATTATCAATGTTGGTAATTATCTTTAATGGTTTTATAAGAATTTCATAGAAAATCATTTAGGGAAAAGAATATAATTACATAAAAACTTCTAAACAATTACTCTCACTCGCTCATAAAATAATACGTCATTCAGATACTTAGTAAACTGTTAATAGAAATGGCCTTTACCTATCTTTTTCATCAAGCCATGTCCTTTGATAGGGCAAGAAGATAGAGTGCTTAACAATCTATCTCTCTATACCCTCACGCCATGTCCCAGGAGGGGTAGGCAGAGAGAACAGAGCGCCATATAGATCTCTCCTTACAAACTTCTTTGGCTTCTTCCACATTCATCCAGTTTCTCATACATGCACGCCGATTTATTTTACTCAACACGCCTTAGAGCGCTTGTAGACGTCCGTTTTTTTCACCGGACGACGGACCGTCAATAAACGGCTATCCTTGTATACATATATTTTTTTTACCGGATGAATGTTACCTTGGACTGCTGTCTATATAGTTTTGACCTACTTTTTATCTACGTATTGGCCTACTATTTGTAGGTACAAGATGAAACTAAAAGAAATAGAAAAACGTAAAAGGTCATCGTGGGTGCATCCTATATTATTGGAAAGGGAAGATGCTTTAATGCGACATTAAATCCTGTTTGTGCATATGTGTGTCGTTATGGAGAAACATATCTCCAGGTACGGCACGAGGCATGTGGCGGGCGCTGCCCTTTAAAAAAAATATGGTGCATTTCATACTCTTTTTACGTCACGTCTTTTTACAAACAGGCAATACGTCCGGCAGCGTCAACACGCACCAATACTCTGGCGTGGATGACCGCTCTTTCTTACACCGGACCGGTGTCCGTCGCGCCGAGGGGAAGCGATGGTGCATCCGGCGTAAATTGTTCGCCGTACTGATGTCCGGTGCATGTACACATACTCATTATAAATCATACACCACCGCGAATCCGGCAAAAAACACGGCCCGTCGTCCGGTGAAAAAAACGGACGTCTACAAGCGCTCTTAGGGATTTGATCCATGTGATCAAGCCACGTGGTTCTTGGCCGTCCGCGCTTCCTCACACCCCCTCTTTCAGATAAATACATCTTCTTCGTCATTGTTTCATCTTGCGTTCGCACCACATGTCCAAACAAGCTTAACAAGCCATTCTAAAAATATTTCTCTCACTTCCATCACATTCACATAATCCCCATAGGAATGAAAATAATCGCAAGACTGATACCATCAAAATACCTAGTACTTCTATCAACAATGGCAGTGCAAATCTATTTATCTATATTTCTCATGAATAATGAAGGTTCAGGGAAAACTACTTATCAATGAAGTTTAATTTATCAACCGACGGTTCTTGGTGGAAGTTCATATTATTAATTTTTAAAATGAAACACGAGATCTAATTATTCCACTATTGATTTTATTAATTTGCGAGCTGGCTTTCAAAGCTTCCGTTCTCATCGTCAGGCAAAAGTAAAGGTCGCATCGAAAGCATCGTCAGGCTTTACTTTTGCCTGACGATGAGAGCGGAAGCTCTTAAAAGCCGGCTCGCAAAATTAATAGAGTCAATGGTGGAATAATTAGATATCGTGTTTCTAAACGTCGTTATTATTATCTTAATATCCTGAATGAATTATTACTAATAAATCTTACCATGGTTTAACCTTTGATACAAGGATAAAAATGGTGTCAGATAAATCGATATCTGGTGAATAAAAGTTTGTGATAACTCAAAATTATTTTCATAGATCAGGTATACTTAATATCTCAAATTAAATTTAAAAAAATATTTAAATTTATTACAAAAAATATTACAAATTATAAGGTGTTACAAAAAATAGTACCTAATCTATATCCGATATCAATTTCTAGATATTTTTTATCCGCAAAGGACGTTTTGTAAAAGATAGAAGTCAAGTGCCCTTATACTTTAAATTGCCTAATACTGTTCCTGATAAACTTTAATTCACAAATACTGTTCCATGTAAGCTTCTCATCCAATGTGTTTATGTAAAAATTTCTTCCAATTGCACTTTGCAAATATTTAAGGTCATAAAAGTCCCCAAAATACATTTCCTGACAACTGTAGGAGGCACCAGATTTTTAGCCAACCTTATAATGGGAATAAGTTAAAATATAAATTGGGCCAATATTTTGACTCATAACACAGGGGTGCTGGGTTCGAATCCCAATAGGTGCGGTTGACTGAACGAAGTCGCTTTTCAGCGATGAGTGCAGTCACCCGCTTTGAAAGGATGATATAAGAGAAAATTAAGAGAGATAGGTGGAATTGGTGAACGTTGCCATGGTACAATGCCCTTAAACCAGCCTAAGCCGATTTGTATGCTTTGGAACACCTAATACTCTCTTCTCTACCCTGCTAGTGATGCAAATATTGCGTTTAAAACCATATTAACATTTTAAAATATTATTCAAATAACACTTTCGTAGGTGTAAAATTCCTAATTATTCGAACTAAAAATCACTGCGCATAATATATTCTGGTAAAATGCAACAATGACATTTACTATTGGATAGCAGGTTCAAAGGTCGCGAGGTCGTATCCTTGCGATGACAATGGCTTAGCAGTTGCAAATAATATCGATAGAATTGATAAAAGGATTGATATGAGAGAAACATAATGGAGATAAGTGGAATTGGTGAACGTTGCCATGGTATAAAGCGCGTAAGCCAGCTTAAGCTTATTCGTAATTTTTTTGAATTTTATTTCTTGACCAAATTTTATTTTTATTTTTTATTTTTTAAATTGAGTCAACATTGTTCTATTATTTAATTGTACTCTTGTTTTGTGTCTAATTAATTGTTTTGTGTCTTTTTTTAAAAGAAAAATATTTTTTGTATGCATGTATTGTATGTATACTAGTTTTTTTTTTACATGTAAAAGGCTTCGGCCGTGAATATCTGAATAAATAAATAAATAAAAAAAAAAAAAGTGTCGGAACACCTAATACTCTACACTTCCTGAGGTTCCAACTTCAATATTTGCTTAAAACTTCAATTCCACACTGAACTATCTCGTAGTTGTTTCCGTATGCAATTTTGTCTTCGTTAATTTTCAATTCCATACTGAACTATCTCGAGATGTTGCCCTGTGGAATTAGGAAAAATTGGAATTATCGAAAAAAGAAAAAATTCCATAAGGAAATAATTGTATTTATCAAAGAGTTTATTGACCTTTTTTATTTGTTTCAGTGTGGAACTGATAGAGTTTTGTTTTCTGAATCCAAAACCGTGACTAACTCAAATATGAGAAATTCGGACTTAGTTCCCTGTGGAACTGGGCCATCGATATGCAGTTGTTTGCTTGCCTATTCGGGAAAATGTCTGGGATTTTTATAAATTAATACTCGGAGCCTCTTAGAGAACACAACCACTTTATTCGTACATTCTTGGTAAGAGCGATTACAAAAAACAAAGATAACCTATATCTACATTATGCATAGATAAAACGGCATAGAGCGGTTTAATTTCGACTCGCTCAGCGGCGCCAAAGTCCTGTGTCAACAGCAGTAAGTCTTCTTACTTGTGGGATATGCTGTGATTGTTTTGAAATATGCTTATTAACAAGCTGTCTTATAATATCGTAAATAAGTAAATATATGTTACAATGGAGACAAATAATTTACCTAATAGGTTTATTTACTATGTTCGAATTCGCGTTAATATGTCTACTTATATGTTCAGCATTGAAGACTCCCTCCCATACCCGGATATCTCAGAAGTCGGGGGACTTCTATTTATCCGCTCTTCTAAGCAAAACTTTTGTCATCACGGGCGGGCCCTATTGGGCAGCCTGAAGGGCTGGCCGGCCAAAAAAATCTACTTATATATCCGCTTTTAACATTTCACTCGAAAATTTAGAGAAAAGAGTCAGAAATATATTCTTTGTCGAAGACTTATGAACAATTTATAAGCAAAGATAATCTTCCATCTGCTTCTATTGAACTCATTAATACATGTGTAGTTTTTATTGAAATAAAACTTTTGAATATTTTTTGCCGGGAATTCCAATAATTGACATAATTTTAAAAGTAGTCGAGACAGATTTGAACTGATACTGAATGGTTTTTCCGTTTCCAAATCTGTGGCACATGCAACGAATGTTCTCAACAATAATACAATATAATATGTCTATAATAAAAAGTGTCCTCGTTGTTGGTTTGAAATGATCGTTCTTACAATTCAGCCACATACACGTTCATTGAAAATCAGTGACACGGTATATTCTATATAACTTGGCAAAGGTTTCAGTAGAGCAGACTGCCATGCAACGTAATACATAATATATTTAACATTAATACGTCGTTATGGGAATTCACTTCACTGCGAATAATTCACATTACAATGGCCAACTTACCTCCTTGGTTGCATGTCAAAAAGATCCATTCAGTTTTATGTATATTTTATGAACTCCTATGTTTTTATTTAGGTATAATTTAATTGTCCATTTAAAATCAGTTCTAGAATAATCTGACAATGGATTTAAATTTATAGGTACATACACCCATATTGACGATTTTTTTTGATAAAAATTCGATGGAAGTATTAAAGGTAATTTAATTATTAATCTACGAGTATTAAAAATATTATGCACTTTTATATAAATTTATTTTTAAAAAGTATAAAAGATATTTCATTGCGTTATCTCGTAAGGGTATGTTTGATCGTATTCAGAATCCTAGGTATTTTAAAATATATCACTTCTCATCTAGAAACATGTATACAATAACTTATACTCTTGAAAATTAGCAGGGGGCATGAATGATAAAATTTTAAGTTTTATAATTATACTCACCTTGTATTTTATGGTTTAATAAATACATTCTTTTGAGTTTGAATTGATGCTTTATTTTATACAAAGTGCATACATCGTCTTACTCTAGTCCTAGTTGATTCGGGAGCTCATTGAATAAACGCGGCCAACTTTAAATTGCTCCTTTAGAGATCCCTATCCATTGATGCTTCCAGTAAGTAGGTTCCTACTTTTGGCGATGTGATAGTTAGGAAAGACAGAGTAAACATCCAATACGCAAATACAAGGTCTCATTTTCTGGGCAGATTTTAGGCAAAAAAATTTAAACATCTAAGGTATTTATTGACAGATATAGGTATAAATGTTTTCAGATTTGTATATAAATGAAATATATCGTTGATAATGAAGATATCACGATGGAACATGGTCATTGATCTGTCAAAAGTATTTGTTGCCAGTTTCAAAATATGTAATATTAAATAAAAGTGCTAATTTGTCTATTCAGTGTTTATTTCCTAAGAGAAGCCGGGTAAAATTACTTATCTAGTCTTAAAATAAATAAACAAAAATACCTATCTCTTATGGAATTACTTATGATTTTTTAAAGAAAGTTTGTTTGTTTATTAAAGATGTTTATACGTACATTAGATTTCATTAAAAACTCAATGTTATTAAAAATGTTTTGTTCAGTTCTTTCATTCCTTTATTTTAAAGAAAAGTTGAACGAACTTTCAAATAAACATATTCCACAGGATGGTAAGTATACAGAATAGAATAAAACTACACACTTGGACATAATAATATTATAATAGTTTGGTAAATGGTATCAGCTAGAGAAGATTCAATGTAAAGGTAAAATGATAATACTACGTTTTATTATAACTTGAAAATTCTGTCATATAACAAGTAGTAGATCCTTAGCTGTTTCTCTGAACTGAATGAGGAAAATGGAAATCTTCTAGGGTATTACTCCAGATGCGAACGTTACCTCGTATTTTTGTAAATACTTTTCATATTTTAGAAATTAAACAAAACAAATTTATTTATTTAGAGTAGATATAAGAACTAAATATGAAGTATGAATAACATTATATTAATTTATTTATTAATTTAAACACAACAGCATATCATACACAAGTAACTTAAATCATAGTTACAAAAGAAAACAAAAAATATTAATGCAAAAATAATTATATTGATGTTTTTTACTTCAAATAGTACTTAGTAAGCCATAATAATTGAACAAACATAAGTTTAAAATAAACATGGAGGTCTCCAGTAGGTCAATGAAATAAATTTAAATAGCAACTTATAATAATATTGTTTAACGGAAACAAAAGTGTTAAAGTAATAAATGGTATTGAAAATAATTAAGGTATATTTTTAATGTGACAAAAATGTTAAACAAAATGTTTACTCGGTGTAGGTACTGATCCAAAACTTTCTTTATTTAAACGCATATCCATTAAATGGTGCAATGTATAAATGCCTATAATTATAGATACCTACAGTGGATTCATCTTTATCAGATCAATCATTAATTTATTTTCTCGCTGCTTTTAGTAAACTCTGAATGCATTCCTATATAATTATTTTATATGTAAAATCATCAAAAAAAATATTTCTTCTTCACTTAGTTGAAAATTTAAATGAGGGACTACAGAATTTCTCATGAGATGAGTTACAAATCGTCAAAGTCGTTCTCTCCGCACTCTAATAAAAATATTGGATGGCATATAGATACTATGAACTTAATAATTTTTAAAATGAAACACATAATAAAGTTATTCCACTATTGACATTATTTATTTTTGCGAGCCGGCTTTCAAGAGCTTCCGCTCTCAACGTCAGGCAAAAGTAAAGTGTACATTATTTTTACGATGAGAGCGGAAGCTCATCGCAAAAATAAATAGTCAATAGTGAAATAACTATATATTATTGTGTTTCATTTTATTAATTATTATTATGAACTTCCACCAAGAACCGTCGATCGATAAATTAAACTTTACTATAAGAACTTCATCGTTTAATTGATTATTTATAAATGTTTTATATAAAATTATGATGTTTTACAAAATCTGCCTTTTATAGGAAACTGAAAAAAATATAGCAAATAGAACTTTAGGAATAAAATTACCCAGTTGTGTTTACTTTGTGCTCTTTTAATTCATTTTCCATCCAGTATCTAGTCAATTTGTATTTTGTAAAACATTATTAGCTATGGCGTCATCGGGAGTAACTCCTCTGATCATAGTTACCTATTCGGTGACATTTTATTATTACGTGTTGCAACATCCGAGGAGGGCATTAGAAGGCATTCCGGTATGGATTTGGCGCATCTGTCCAAAGCCGCAGACAATATCAAATAATATCCGAGCGTCTGGATAGGTAATGATACTCTACTATTGTCTTCACCAGATAATCATAAAATTTCATTATTATATTATTAAAAATCTTTGAGACGACGGCGTTTTCAAATCTGGCTTCAATCCTAGATAAGAATTTTGTGATTAGGTAAAGGGAATATTGTGATAATGTGGAAAAATAAAAATCGAATTGTTCATCTATAGGTATCGTGGAATCTCCAGGAAATAATAGGCAAGTATCTCTTTTCCGGACTTTTCTTGACACTATCTTCAAATTATTTATGGATAGGATCTAAATATTTGGATAGATAATAAAAAAATATCTTATTTTTATCAGGTGTTACGAGTTTCTCAATCTAGCATCGATAAAAAAACCTCACCAGTCCTCCACTTTGTAAGTTTTTGAGTGTTTTGTAAAAGACAGGTGTTCCAAAAAATAAAGACATTTTGACAAAAGGCATCTTAAATTAATCGATGAGGTCTACTACGCATCCTAAATTACTTATTTTTTTGTATGGAGAGGACATCTTGCATGTTTATTAAATACAGCTGGTATGCTGGCTGCTAAACTTGTGGAATATGCCGTGATGGTATAGTACAAGCATCATTTGATGCTTGTACTAGATGCTGTGCGCCGGCGCACCCAGCAGAGACCTGTAATCTCCGTAATACAGGAGAGACGATGGTCCTGGCTGGGACATGTTTTGAGAATGCCTAATGATAGTTGGCCAAAAAGAGCACTGTTTTTCCGTCCGCAGGGGTTCCGTCGGCCCGGGCGTCCCTCTTTCACAATACACCGTTCCTATGACAACGATATCAGAGCGCAAGGAATGTCGTGGAAAGAGGTGACGCAATTGGCACAGAGACGCTCTGAATGGAGGAGGCTGGTTTCTGCCCTGTGCTCCCGAGAGGAGCGTTGAGGGCGATGATGATGATGATGATAGTACAAGTTATAATAATCACCTACCTATAAAACATTAGAAGAGTTTGTGAAGGAAGGAATCCTGATGAAAAACAATATTATGCTACAATTATAAGTAACATAAATCTTTGTCTCAAAAATTATAGAAAATTTTCCCGTCTCTTATACCGAAATAAAAATATGGAATGTTTAACATACCTACCTTAAATAACAAAACGTTTTTGTAGTACTGCACATAACATCTTTTATTGTTAAGATATTGTTAGCAGGATATTCTTGGTCCTATTCTAGTACGGTGCAATTCTTATTTGCACAACGGTGTAAAATATAATATGCACACCTTTTCATATTATACCTACCTAATACATTAGAATGTGCATAATTCAATAAATAATGTAATTTTGATCATATTTACGCTGCTAAAGATCCGCCGAAAAACATAATTTTGATTCTCACGTCAAAATTAAAAAAGAAAAGAAATCTTTGAGCATACGAAATCAATACGATATTTGACATATGTAATATATTGATTTTTTTTTGAAAAGGAAGAGAAAAGTTACAAAATAGAAAAGGAGACCAATTCTTCACTGAGGACTCCGCGAGATAAAAATTAAAAAATAAATTATTAAATTTTTTGATGATGAATTTATAAAATAACAAAAACCGCATGTTTAAAATTCTTTTTCTTCTCCGTCGGTACCTTAGTTCTGAAGACCGTGAATCCATGTCTCATTCTATCTACCATCTGTCGGCATGCAGTTTTCTATCGTATAGTATGCGTGATCTAAGTAACACTCTTTATTTGATTGATTCGTCTTGCTGATGCTTGACCCTTTCCTCGCTCTCCCTTTCTCTTCTGAATTTAATAGTCATCATGGGAAATAGGCGCAAAAACTTTCAGAGATGGCGCATTTTTATCCTGTGTATTATTTTCACTTCTGAAACGACACAAGTAAACACGCTTGCAGTTAGTTCTATACCGTTGCGACCTGAAATTTATGCACATACAAGATGTGTACTTATTAAGATGTATCTATGTATGTAGGTTATATTTATATAGATGTGTATATGGAAACGGAGGCATGTGAAATAATATATGGGGAATGTACCGAATACACTTACTTATATGCATTAGAAAATAGAACATAACTTAGTTGGTACTGTCGGGGATAAAATATTCACGTAGGCTATCTACATATCTACCAATAGCAATAAAGCATTCTTCTAAAAATGAAATAATCAGTGGATTGTTTGCATATTTTAATGATCGTATATAACATATTCTGAAAATATTTAATCATACTTAATCGTTGAATTGAGATGTTTCACAAATGTCTTATACGAATATATGACAAAAATTAAATATTTTTTATAATCGATGATAGTACCTTAGTGGTACTTCAGTTTCAGAATATATTTGTTTCAATTTAAATGTCATGCTCATATATGGTAGAAAACACAATTGGTTTTAGTTTAACTTTATATTTAATTGAAAAGTGACCTGGTTTCGACTAACAAAGTCATTGTCAAAGTTTTACAAAATAAATGTCATGCGATTTTTAGATCTCCCATTGTACGTAGTCCACCTGAGAATAAATCATAACTAGTGAAAGCAACAAACTTCGATACATCTTAACACTCTGTGATATGCGTGGTCAAAAGCTCTGACACAGCTCTGGTCAAAGGTACTATAATATATGAAGGTATTCTGCCCCATTTAGAAGCGTGCTAGAAAATATGGACATTTTAATGTAAAAAACTATTTTTTCCTACTACTATTCTTCCAAAGCATATCCTGGAAGAAGAATAGCTAGCAGACTAATGAAAATGCCTGTCTGTGCTAATAAAAAAAGGTATTGAGGATATGTGGAATGCCTCATCACTTAATTGTAGACGTTAATTCTCTTGTGCACGTGAGAATCTTCAAGCACCTTTTTTGACAGGATATTCAAAAATTTGTGAAGAAAAGAGTGGGAATCCTATTTCTTTACCGGACATTCCACATTTTTAAACATAAAACTAATATTTTATAAAACTAATTTAATTGTGAGGATTTATATAAAATTAATAATAATAATAAAAACCTTTATTGCACAAAAAACCAACAAAATAAAATAAACAATTTAACCTAGATAAATAAATTTTGTGCAATGGGCGAGTTTATCGCAGAAGCGCGATATCTTCCAACTAACCTAGTAACTATACTATACTATACTATACTATACTATACCATCACGGCATATCCCACAAGTGGGGTAGCCAGCAGATCAGCTGCATATAAGAAACATGCAAACTGTCCTCTTTGTGCCAATATAAAATCAAGACATTCAGGATGGGTGGCATACCTCATCACTTAATTTAAGATGAAAAATGTCTTAATTTTTTCGAACACCTGCCTTTTAAACCTAGTAAACAAAAACTAAAATAAGATAAAATAATAAATAAATAAAATAAAATAAATAATTAAAGATAAATACATACATATAGATAGATACTAAAATAATATAGGTATATTAAAAAAACAACAGTTTAAACAATTACACAAAAAAATGACTATGAGGTAAAATAGGTGACAGACACACATGTAGGGGGGGAGGGGGTAGATATAATTATTTGTTTTAAAGACGAATATGAGTTTATTGTTAATATTCCAAAAGATAACCATCCTGAATAGGTTGGTATTGAAAGGAACCAATCCCAAAATCTGTCAATCGAAAGTTTGAGACTTTATTTACTAACAAATTTAAAGATCATGAATTTCATAAGTATAATTATGGAGTTTGATGGTTTAATAAAAAAAAATACATATTTTAATGCAGATTATTAAGTGTTAATAACAATATAAGTATGGAAAATACGAACACTATAACATAGTTACTTCAAATATAAGGTAAACTTTGAGGTAAGTACTACCTTCTAAGTGAAATATAACTTGTAACTTACATTACATACATGATATAACCTACATACAGCTGGTTTGATTCAAATATATTAAATTCTGTGTCACATTACCATTATTGTATATTTTAATGTATAATGTATTACAAGTTTTAAAATCAAGGTGGAGGTTTTCACATTAATGTAGGTATATTGAAAATTATTTCATTTTTATTTTTTTTCTCCAGACAAAGGTATTTAGACAATATTAGGTATTTAAACGAAAATATAATATCCTCTAAAAATAATATTTTCATATTTTCTTATAATATGTGCTTGTGGTGTGTAATTGCTTGGCAACGAAAATAGCTTAATTCTCAATTATGTTTTTATATTTTTACCAGCTTTTAAAACCTCAGTCCTAAATGAAGTTAGAATTATCCAAAATAAAACATTTTTAATTTATATATACCTATTTCAACCATACTTGCTTACAGAATGTATGCCAGCTAAGTACTTTGTATGAAACTTGTGGTAAAATATCACCAATAGACCTATGCATATCTCATCATCATAGCCCACAACGCTCCTCTCGGGAGCACAGGGAAGAAACCAGCCTTCTCTGCGCTCTGATATCGTTGTCATAAGAACGGTGTATTGGGAAAGAGGGATGCCCGGGTTGACCTAACCCTTGCAGACCGAAGAACAGTGCTCCTTTTGGAGAGCTATCGTTGGGCATTCTCAGAACACCTCATCATCGTGGTTAGAAAATAATATTTTATATAAGTAATGTTTTATATAATAATTTTAATATGTTCATAGCTTTAATGAGATGGTTTGTTGCCTGATTACAATACCAAACTGTTTATTCTGAGATCTCAGCATTGAATGATTCTAATACTTTCATAATCTATGTAACTTTAATATATAAGGAAATTTCGACTTAATCTTAAGAAATATATATCAGTATTTAGAAGCACATTCCATATATTGTGAGAAGGTACAAAATCTACTATTTTCACTTATTAAATCTGGATAAAAAGATTATGTTACAAACATAATATATGTACACCGTTACTATACCTATGTATTTACATACACACGAACAGAATAAAAAATATTTATAGATTTTTACTACATATACCTATCAAAACTCATAATATAATAGTGCTTCAGTCCGTTCTCTCTGAGATAATGTTTTCAGATTATTATTGCGAGACAGGTGTTTCAGCAGATAACAGGATATAAAAAAAGCAAAACACAAAGCTTTCTATGAAAAGTGAGTGACGTATTAAATAATCTTGTCGTATCAGTATTCTACTAAAACTGTTTTAATAATAATATGAACGTTGCATTGATACAAATTATTTTCAATTCAATGTTGTTGACAATATTGCTGATAAAGAAAATTGAATATTAATTAATGTTTAGAATATTCACTGACTTTTTTTTGTTTAATTGGACAAAGCCAGCTAGACATCTCGATTGGACAACCATTTTTAGACAATGTGACAGTGTAGAAAATCTAATCGGAAAAAATAAGAAATGCGCTTCAATGGTTCGTATTAAATATTTCTCGGTTGATGGATCTTATATCATAACCAAGAAAAGGGGGGAATCGGTAATGTTAGCCGTGGCCAACGAAAGTAAGCCAAGTTGAAAAACGACCACCAGACGATGGGCTAATCCGAAAAAGAAGAACTCATCTAATGAGCACTACGGCCGCGAAAGCCTCCGAACTTTTATGGGTAGGTATCAGAGAGTAATTGGTGAAACTACGAGTATACACTGAGAATACTAACGACATTTCACAAGGAATCATTGAAACGTACTATCAGATTAGAACCAGAGATAGTACAAACGATTCATTAGTACGAATCTATAATATTAACTTTTCGACAAATTAATATTATAGATTTTGTACCAATGATTCGTTGTGAATATTTTTCTCAGTGTATGTTTAATAAGTTTTTTTTGTGAATTAAACGCTACACATAACAAAACATAACATACGTAGACAAATCACACAGATCGGGCTAGTCCCAAACTAAGATGAATCTTGTATTATGGGTACTAACGCGACGATACACACATATACAAGCACTACACACATATACATGTAACACCCAGACCCACGACAATTTGAAAAAGGTCAATCTTCACTTTGCCCTGGCCGGGAATAGAACCCGGGACCTCGTGACACAAAGGCAAGAGTATTACCTCCGCGCCACACCGGCCGATACATATCGCAGTATTGTTTCATTTTAAAAATATCGTTTAAGTTTAAAGTCCATATACCTACCTTATATTATCGCAGATGTTTTGTAAGTAAGACGAATACGTAATATCTAATATTTTATAGCAGAAGGATTTAATGCATTAAAAGTTTGTGAATAGCGGTTTTTAAAAAATATTAAAAAATAATGATATATATTGTGAGAAAATTCATAACAGGGTATTTCTGTCACGTAGTTATATTGCAGGCACTTAAAGGGTTCATAGCGTTCTGTAAAATATTGCGACGCCTTGTCTCAGTAAATAGGGAAGTGAAAATGTTAATAAATACAATACTTGTCACCTGAAAAAAGCATCGAGGGAAGCTTAGTGGCTAAAAGTTCGTATCAAAATTATTTACGAAAGATCAAAAACTAGTGCATGGCCATGAGAATAATCGAATAATAATAATGGCCTTTTTCATTATGGAATTTCATAATAATTAATATGTTCAATTTCTTATTTAAAAAATACATATCTGGGTTTTGTTTGTTATATACCCAAATACAACCTTATACACCTTTTACAGTTAGCTACTAAAACTTGTGTCGTGAAAGGGTAGTTTGCCGGCACCTGGTATCGAACTACGGACCCCTTGTTCACGAGACCGAGACTCAACCTCCAGGCTACCGACGAACTCAGTATATTTTTTTATTTTTCAAATTTCCTGTTAAAAGCAGGTTATACCTAGTAGAACCTCATGCATAAGACAATTCACCTCTACAATTCAGCGATGAGGGTTCCACCCATACTGAATATCATATTTTTTATTGACATGGAGAGGACAATATTCATGTTTTTAATATATTGTAAATATAATTACAATATTTTTATATATCATAGGTTTGTTGATTGATAACAAGTTGATTGCTTGAAAAACAACAACAAACATTGATAACAAAAATAGCCTAATTCCCAAACATTTATAATTATATAGGTAATGTAGGTACCTATGTCTGCATATTATATCTTTGGTGTGGCAACAATCTGCATGCTTACAATATACAGAATATCCACTGGTTACCCCACTTGTGGGATATGCCATGATGGCATAGTTGTGATAGTAGTAGAAG
The DNA here is from genome assembly GCA_947579605.1 of Athripsodes cinereus. Taxonomy (NCBI): domain Eukaryota; kingdom Metazoa; phylum Arthropoda; class Insecta; order Trichoptera; family Leptoceridae; genus Athripsodes; species Athripsodes cinereus. The sequence goes on along the minus strand of OX388312.1, from coordinate 6,455,913 downwards.
TAGTAAATAATCTCAAAACTTTTTACACTATCGATTTTAATAATGAGCTAAATCAGCTGAATATGTACATACATATTTGTTTTTCAACTCGTTTCTAAAAGTTAATTCTCGATTAAGTACAACCGTTATTACTAGCAAAGAGTCCGATGACGTAACACATTAACCTTCTGGCTTAGTTGAAAATAGTACTGACTATAAGGTGTATTGAAAAATAAAAATTTAAATAGAACCTAATAATAACAAAAGCTGTATGTAAATGTACTAATCAAATAATACCTACGTATTAAAATTTCATTGTGTTTGTTGTTCATAATAAAATAATTTAAATTGTGTTTATAGCCTTGACATAGTTAATAACGACAAACCGATTGTTTCGTTACAAAATTAAACCTCCCTTTTTCAACTTGTTCTCGCAGCATTGCTGTTAAACTTAACGTCATGGGATCTGGACGAAGCTTTTGAAATATTCATTGCACAGGGTGTAGTAGTAGGTCAGGTCCTCTTCTATAGTAATAATAATAATATAACGCTATATTGTCTTTCTTTCATATTAATAATAATACTTTCACAGAATGTGAATACCTACAACCATTCAATTAATTATTTACCTCGGTCCAAAGGATTAAAGGATGTAAACTACATTCGTACTGCTAGACTAGGTATTTAATATTTTTGTTCTCATTGTTTGTATTTTTTTCAGTATAATAAGCAGGATATAACGAATTATTGTTCTATAAAAATATATAATGCACAATGACCTTATGTTGCTTGTTAGTTGATTAAATTTTGTATGAATTTATTTAATATTTATACTAATATGTAGTCGATTCAATTGAAAGTTATATTGTTGAAATAATAATGTGTTAAAGAAATCTTGATTAAATTATTTAAATACACCTTTTAAGGAATATAATGCTTCCATATAATAAATCAAACAATCTTACTAGCGTATGTTACTGTATTTCTCTAAGGATTAAAAATAAATTACCAAGTTAAATTTAGCAACTTCTAATTATACTACTTTCCCGGCATATTCCTCGAGTGGAGTAGCCAACAGACCAGCCACATGCAATTAACATGTAAGTTGTCTTCTAAAACAAAAAAATAAGACATTCAGGATGGGTGGCCAATCTCATCACTGAAATTATGATATAAAATAATTATAATAATTCTAACTTTTGACAGACGTACAATTTTTGCTCTCGTTTGAAAAATTATTTTATCGTGTTATAAATGTTACTAAGGTGAAGAAGAGCTATTAAACTATAGAAGAAAACATCGCGCATCTTTTACGATATTAAATACTACAGTGCGATTCACATAAGGTACGCATTTTCGTTTTCAACATATACCTAATTACACATCATACATAGTTTGAGTAATTCAACTAATCATTAAAAATACTGCAACTATTATAAGCGGGTAGAATAATTATTTATTACCGCTCTAACAATAACATCATATAAGGAATTCTTCACGCTTGGACCATCGATATCCGTAGCCTAGTTTGTTAAGGCGGCGGTCAATTCACGCTGAGCGAGAAGCCCGAGTTCGATCCCATCTCAACTCACTTCAATAAGTTACTTTTTTCACGTTGTACACTGATTAATTACAATGGACATGCAACCCAAGACTCGAACCAGATCTCAAAAATGTAAAAATACGACACCAACGACATCTAAAGTAAATAATTCAAAACAAGAGACATCTGTGGTATAAAGTACAAACTACAACAGGATCCCAAGAAATTCCATACCACCTATCGAAGGTAACTCAAAACAATATAATTTACCTAATTCAAGGAGTATGGATGGAGTAGATGATTCATTGAAAGAATACCTATCGAGTTTACATAGTAATTTCAATGAATTAAAGAAACATTTGGAACTGCAGAATCAAAATTTAACGTGCAAGATGAATGAATTTTCAGAAAAATTATCTCTGATTGATAAACTCATAGCTGAAAATACGTTATTAAAGGAGAAAATCAACAACTTAGAACACAGAGTTGATAGACTGGAGAATGGCGGTGCTGGGAGAGATATGGTGGGGATTGACTCGATTGCGAACGAAATCGAGGAAAGAAGTAGGAGAAGAAGGAACATTATAGTGTGTGGCGTAGAGGAAAGTTCACAGTTAAGTCAGGAGGAAGTTATAAGAGAAGAAAAGTCTAAGATTTGCAATTTGCTAAGAGAAGTGGATCAGTCGGTGGCTGTAAATGATTTAATGTGCTTTAGGCTGGGAAAGAGGAATGTTAATAAACCTCGTCCCATTAAAGTCATTCTTAAACATCAAAATCAGGCCAGGGAAATAATGAAAAACAAGCTGAAGATTTCGGGGGGTGTTAGAGTGTATCACGACCAAACAGTGTTTCAGCGTAACCAATACACGAAGCTGAAAGAAGAATTAGGTGCAAGGGTCCAGAACGGAGAAAATAATCTGACAATTAAATTCATTAAGGGAATCCCGAAAATAGTTCATGTTAACAATTTAAAAAACTTGAACTCTATTACCAGAATATCAGGGGCGTAAAATCAAAGCTAAGCCAGTTACGCCAGTCCCTTCCTTTTGTCAACTATGATATTATTTTGTTTACAGAGACCTGGCTGGACCCTTCCATTTTTTCTTCAGAATTAGGTTTTACAAATTACAATGTGTACAGATTCGACCGAAACTCACGAACAAGTAGCAAATCGAGAGGTGGAGGAGTTTTGATCGCGGTAACAAAATCTTTAACTAGTAAAAAAATACCTATGAATAATACTAACATTGAACAAATCTTTGTTCAGGTCAAACTCCCTCACGAAACAATAATTTTGGGATGTACATATATTCCACCCAACTCCGATATTAATTTATATAAAGGCTATCACGAAGAGATCGAATACTTAAAATCTAAGTACAAAAAGCAAAAATTTGTCTTAACAGGTGACTTTAACTTGCCGGATTGTGATTGGGAGAGGCTCTGTGAGATAAATGACAATCATTTTTCTGCTGAATTGCAAATTTCAAATAATCTAAAAAATGAAAAGGCTGCAGAATTGGTTGACATGGCCAACTTTTGTGGCCTTGTACAGACAAATAATATATCAAACAGCCACGGTAGAATTCTTGATTTAGTTTTCTCGACGGATCCTAGTATTGTAGTTAATAAGTCCGCCTCGTCCATACTACCGGTGGATACCTACCATCCTCCTCTCGATATTGTTATATTGTCTCATCTAAGTGTTTCAGCAAGCAAACCAGTTGTTAAGCGGAACTTTCACGGGGCTGACTACCCTGCAATAAATGCATTTTTAAAAAATATGGACTGTAGCTTTTTGACGGATGAAAATAATTTGAACACTATTACTGAACATTATTATGCTAATTTAAGGCTATGTATAGATACTCATATACCTGAAAAATCTGTTAAACATTCAAACTATCCAAAATGGTTTAATAATGAGTTGAAAGACATTGTTCATAAAAAAAAATTGGCACATAAGAGATTCAAAGAAACGTCAGAAATAGATGACTATAATATTTTTTCTGCCTTACGTTCTCAGTGTTCTTCTTTATCCAAGAATTGTTATAGACAATATATGGATTCTATTGAAAGTAATTTGCATCAGGGTTCTCAGAATCTGTGGAAGTTTGTTAACAGCATGAGGGAAGATCGGGTCGAGATACCGTCTACTCTTTTCTTTAACAACCAGCACTCCGACTCACCTCAAGGCGCAGTTAACCTTTTGGCTTCTTTTTTCCAACTTGTTTATGATAAACCGACTGAGTCTGCCGACTTCAATTTTTCCTCAAACAAAATAATCGATTTGCCCAACATCACTATTTCAATGGACGAAGTCAAAGATGCGATACTTGCTTTGGATGCTTCAAAAGTAGCTGGTCCGGATGGTATTCCCAACGTATTCATTAAGAATTGTATGGAAATGTTGGCAGGTCACTTGCACATAATTTTCTCATTGTCATTAGAGTTGGGAATATTTCCTAATATTTGGAAAGAGCGCTTTATATGTCCAATTTTTAAAAAGGGAGATAATACACAAGTGACTAGCTACAGACCTGTATGCATATTGTCTGCAATTCCCAAACTTTTTGAATCAATCATCGTTAAAAAAATAAGCAGTTCTATAAATAATGTAATAACTTCACTACAGCATGGCTTTATACCCAAAAAATCCACTCTCACTAATCTTATTATTTACCAGAATTATATAGTTAACTGTTTGTCAAGGAGGGGTCAAGTCGACTCCATATATACTGATTTTTCCAAGGCTTTCGATAAAGTGTCACATGACAGACTATTGTCAAAGCTGCGTGGGTATGGGGTCGATGGAACTTTCTATCATTGGTTGAAAAGCTACCTCACTGGGCGAACTCTTAAAGTGAAGATTGGGAATTGTATATCTGAAACTGTTTATGCATACAGTGGAGTACCACAGGGGTCGCATTTGGGACCGATATTGTTCAATTTATTTGTAAATGACATAGTTGAGATCTTCAGAGACATAGAGGTCTTACTGTTTGCGGACGACCTAAAGCTTTATAAATCTATTAACGGTTTGGAAGACTGCGTTATAATACAAAATAATCTGGATTTGTTAAATGATTGGTGCAAACAAAATAAATTAAACCTTAATGCAGCAAAGTGCCAGGTTGTTCGCTTTCATAGAACTAGATCTCAAATAACCCATGAATATTCCATTGATAGTGTTGTTCTCCAATGCGTTTCAAACATAAAAGATCTAGGAATCACTTTCTCTGAGGATCTAACTTATAACATACATATAGAGGAAGCTGTCAGCAGAGCAATGAGATGTCTGGGCTTCATTTTCAGATTAGTATCCGACCTACGGTTAACTCAGTCTTATAGGCTACTATTTGTGTCCCTCGTGAGACCTCTCTTAGAATATAACACAACTATATGGTCTCCCAATTATGCCATCCACAGTAATAGTGTTGAGAGGGTACAGAGAAAGTTTCTGAGGCTGATTAACTACAAAAAGGGAATCTCGGTAGAAAATATTGACTATCCTGCGTTGATGGATGAGCTTGGTCTCCTTACCTTGCAAAACCGAAGGATTCTTTTTGAGATGTGTTTCTTGCATAAATTACTGAACGGCGCCATTGACTCTCCAGAATTAGTTGAATTATTACAATTTAGCGTTCCTGCCAGGTTTACCAGACAAACTGTGACATTTCACGAGTCTAATACTCGAAACAACTATGTTTATTATTCACCACTTATTAGAATTCACAGACTGGGGAACCTGGTAGGAGACCACACTGATGTTTTTGCTGACAGCTTCCCGAAATTCAAAACTGACATTGTAAATTATTTAAAATCACATAACTGACATAGGGCAATCGAGGTTTGCGATCTGACTTTCTGCGTACTGTACATTTGTAACGATATTTTATTTTATTTTATTATATTGACTAACATTGTTATTATTCTTATCAGCTTTTTGACTATTTATTTGATTGACCATTTTTGATTATTAAATTTTATTTAATACTTTTGAATGTTAAATTCTAGTCTATTATTTGTGATTAAAAATCCTTATCATTTACCTATTTAGTAATTTATAATCCATCTAAGAGTATTTTTTGTTTGTGTAAGTTCTTATTGATTTTTGCATTTTATTGCTGATGTTAAATTTTTGATATTTGAATTTATTTTATTGTCTTAACTGTTTAAATGGTTCATAATCTACAATTGTGTATTAATTTATTGACTCTATTTGATAATTCTTGACTCTTTTTATATTTCTAAACTCAATGACGTGTATATGTGTGAACTTGTATTGTTAATATTTTTCTTTTTGTAGTCTGTCTTGTATTTGAACATGTAAAAGGCTTGCGCCGTATGTGAATAAATAAAATAAAATAAAATAAAATAAAATAAAAAATAAAATGTCTCTATTTTTCAAAAACCTGTCTTCAACAGGAGACTCGGAAACTAACGGAAAGAGAAATTGGAGTAGGTCGACAGCGGAGTTAAAATCGCACCTTCCGTCTGGAGGTTTGAGAATTCTTAGCGTGTTGTTTTTTTCTTCAAAACTTATAAAACAAAATAAGTTATTCTATTTACTTGATCTGATCTGGGTTAAACTAGGGATAACTCTTTTTTCTGAATATGCATGGCGTGTAATACATATTGCAATTAATTTTTTATTTGTTAGGGTGTTAATATTGAATAATGAGCTTTTATTAGCAAGAGAATAAATTAGGTATATCTAATAATAATTAGTACTGCCATAAAGATGATTCTTACAAGGATATTTACACCAATGAAATCCCAGAAAATATCAAAACGATATCCAGATCCCAACATAACTACAAGATACTTTCAATTTTCCTTATGAATTCTGCGTATGTTACGTTAAAGATAATTATCAATATCTCTAGACAGAACTTCAAACATTAATTGAACAGCCCTTCCTACAGGGGACTTATAATTTGTTCTGTTTAGATGATGGCAGAAAAAATCTTGATACCGAGAACGTCCATATACATTGAAATTCTCCAGTATTATTATTTTACTGGATTAAATATAATGTACACCTGATAATGGTAAAATCGTTTTAAGAAAACTGTTATAGGTGAACACTGAACTTAATAAGCAAAGTTGTTTTTTATTTCCCAATAATATTCCATAGCACGATTTGTACGAATAGAACTTATTAAAAAAAACATCAAACGTTTTGATTCAGAACACCCGCCCATACAATTACTCACATACTATCACGCTATGTATAATTCAAGGTAGGTTTTATTATTTTGAATCCAATTACTTAATCCTTCAGCAATATTAGTACATAGTTAGTACATAATATAATTATATTGTAGGTATAAATCACTCTTCACGAAAAATTGCAGACGTGGAGGCTTTCTTGAGGCGGGTCGGTCGGCGGGTCATTGAACAACCTGGATTGCTGCTGAAACAAGAAATTTGTTTGTATTATTAATAGTAGGGTGATGCGATCTTAATGTATAATATAAATTTAATAATGAAAAGTGATGATAATTTTTATTCTTGGATGAACTTATGTTTTTTATAGTTTTATTTTTATTATTTTTTTATTATTTATTTCAATAGATACAACAGCTTTAACAATGAATAATACAATAAAACAGTTAATTATTTACATCGCCAATTAAAGTATCTAAACTATGAACAATTTAACAGCACAATATAAAAAAAAATAATTCAAGTCATTGTTGTTGAGTTTTATGATTATGGAAGTTTTTGATTAATTCCTAATTAATGTTAAAAAAAAACAAAAATTCAAACTTGAAAATTTTTATTTTTAGTTAGTAAAGTTAACCTATATACATAATATTGTGTTTGCAAAACTATAAAGAACACAATCTTCTTTTGTTCAGTAATATGTTTTTTTACAAAATATATAACAAAAATATAAGGTATAATTTCTAGTTATTATTATATACAATGAAGTCATGCAAAAAAGTTACTCATTTTTTAATGACGTCTTTTTATTTATTTATTGATTTTATTCTTCACTGTACGTTGGCTACAATATTTCAAATTAATAAGTACAAAGAATCATAAAAATATCAGTTATACAATTCAATGTACAGAGGGCGAGTTTATCACTAGAATACGATATTATTATTATCATTATTCTCTTTGAATTCACAATGCATAGGTATCATTACAGCTTTTGGCAAATGTGAAGTGCAAAGTGAATATCTTGCAACAAACCCAAAACTAACATTGATAAAATAAATATAATAAATTAATATAATAACATAAATAATTTAAGATATCTAAATACAAAAGTTATCGACATTGTAGATACAGTCTCCAAGCTGTAATGGCAATGGGCTGGTCATGTGGCAAGGTGAGAGGATGGTAGGTGGACTTCCAGAATTTTTGGATGGAGGCCATGGGAGGACAATAGAAGTGTTGGGAGACCCCAAAAAGATGGGTAGACGATATTTTACAGGTGATGGGAAAACAGTGGTGTCGTGTTGCTCGAGATCGAAAATTGTGGAAAAGTTTTGAAGAGGCCTATATTCAGCAGTGGAGAGAAGAAGGCTAACAATAAGTAAATAAGTAATGTATACATACGTATAGTACACCAAAACAAGTACTTTCATACAAAAAAACTACTTAGATATATTTATAAACAATTCTAAATACGCGTGTTTCTTTTGATTGTATCATTTAGGGAGTTAAATATGCGGGTTATCAACTAGTTCTGAAAATAATAATAATTGTTCTACTGAAAGTTTTTTCCAATTCGAAATAACTTTATTGATCTGACCAATGTTGCCAATAGCCATTTGGGAAATGGAAAATCGTTATATTGTAAAAGAAAAGTTTGCAATCATGATAACATTTTTCTAATTATTTGAAAATCTAACGCGGCTGACTGATAGGCTTTTTAATTTACCACTGAGCTTAAATTATTATTATTTTTAATATTTTTAGGTTGGTACCTATTAAAACAACCGCATCAAAGCGAAAATTTTACCCACTTATCGATTAATACTTAATATTTTGAAATAATTTTTGACAAGTTGATAGCTCGCTTTGCTCAGAATGTAGAAGCAAACGTTATCTACCAATAAATATTAAAACTTAAATAAAATATAGAAAATTAAATTTATTACTGTTAATCAATGATATTTTTTAATCTTTATATAGATAGGTACTAACATAGCATTTTCCACAGCTGAGGTAGTTTTTCCATAGTCTTCCAGTGTCACAAAAAATATCCGGAACGCGTAACATATGTAGTAAACAATCATACTACTTCATCGAAGCTGTTAAATAATGTTCCATGTTATTATCCTATAGAATTCCTGCTGGAAAGTTCGTCTTTTTTCTGCTGGTTTTCGAATGTTCTGCAAAAGAAGGGATTCGTTAAAAAAAATACGTTTAAGATATTTTAACATAATTATTCATTTCAACGTTAAGGTATGCCACTCATTTCAATCTTCTATTTTTTTTATTGGTATGGTTGAAACAGCTTGCATGTTTATTACATAGCGTTAGTTCACTGGCTACCCCACTTATAGGAGATACCGTGATGGAATGAATAAATGATGAATGAATGATAAAAAAAAATACTTTTAATGTTTTCATTGAGAACACATTTATTTGTAATTAAAATAAATTCTTCACAACGGTGAAATGCCAGGATTCGATGTACATAAATACAGCGAAAAGTGGTAGGTATTATTATTGTTTGTAATGAAATAGATAGTGGGTTTGGTAAATACTAGTCAACGGATATCCTGCAAGATTCAAAGAATAATTGCCAGATATTAAGCGACTAGATTATATTCGATCACAAAAATGTATCTGGAAGTGTTTATTGCAAGTAATATTTAATTATGTTGAGTAAGATAAGTAAATGTGAACTTAAAAATGTTTTTATTGGAATGACTATTATTTGGACATTTAGGTGTCATCCGGATAAAAGCCGAATTTTAAATTCAGCTGTTACCCAATATCTATTTCATCTCTAATTATTACTATGTGTAGGTTACTTCATTCACAAGATAATAGAAACACCGTCATTTTTATGACAAATGAATATAAAAGATAAAACATACTATAAAAAAATACTACCTACATAGAAGTATTTCAAGTACCCTCCTACTTCATACATACAACTACTTTGTTCCTCAAGAGAGCAGTATCATCGCCAGGTATTATAATGACTTGTAAAGTCTTTCGTCCATACAAGGCTATGCAAGTATCCGTGATACCTCAGATTTGACAGTGTTGATTCTTTAGCTATTTTTTTACGGTATTGCTCACAACTGCTTAAAACAAACTGCGTGTTATAAAATATATACCTATGTCATAAAAATATTAATCATTTAGAATTGTTGGCTTACATCATCTCTAAATTTCAATATTGAATGTTTCTCATTTGTTTTCTCAAGTTCAGTGGGCCTAGTCAAAACACATTTAAGCGTTACGTTTTCGTTTCGTCTTCGTTCAAACAAGACGACGTTGCGAGAACGCATTCTCACAACGTCGCCGTCGTCCGCGTTTGAACGAAAACGTGATGAAAACGTAACGCTTTAATGTGTTTTGACTAGGCCTACAGAAGATAAAATTTTTACTACTATACCAATTTGGCCATTCTCACAAGTAAGGTAGTCTGCAGACCAGCAGCCTTAGTCAAAACACATTTTAGCGTTATGTAGTCGTTCGATTATAGGCGACTTTGAGAGCATGAATCAATTTCGTAGCTTAACAATAACATTGTATTTTAGCTACCTACAAAATAGATGCTTTCTCGCAAAGTCCTCAATAGTCGAACGACTACATAACGCTAAAAAGAGTTTTGATTACGGCTACAGCTGCTTGTAATAAACATACACGCTGTCTTCTTCATGCCAACAAAAAAATAAGAATTTCAGGATGGGTGGCAAACCTCATTACTGAATTTAAGATATTAAAAATGTTGAATTATAAGTTTTTTACAGGACACTAGAAAACTGACGGAAAAGAGAAGTATACCAATTCTTTGCTTCACGGATAATTTTTATTTGAATTTTTACAATTTAGCATTAAAATAATAAATGCTAAAAAAATTAAAATAAAACACCACGCTAAAGACTTTTAAAAATAGATAAAAGGCAGCTACTATCGTAAGAAAAAAATAATTATAAAAATAAAATTCACTATAACAATAGGTATCAATCTACCTAATTCTCAGTCCTTAATAAAGACGGGATACTTGAAAAGTCTAGTATCGGATACTTCTATATAGTCATTAGTATGATAATCCTTACATATTATAACAACACACCAGGTAACACGACTCCGAGACTTGTGTTGTTTTCTTTTTTTTACCCATCGTTGTTATAAAAGAATACAAAATAATATTTACGGTACTTAGTTTTTAATAGCCCAGTGCGCTTTTTTATGAACGAATAATAATATGAATAAAAGTGTAGAGAGAAAAATAAAAGAGATGCCTTAGATATCTAAATGGTAAAGCGGGATTATAATAATTGAGTACGTTCGTTTATATGTTTCAATATTCATGTAGACGCCGTAATTGCAAGTCAGAAATCATAAATCACGCACTCTACACCAAGTCTCATCCTTTAGGCAGGTTTTATGCTAAAAATAGTCCGAAAATTGTAAAATAGTCCGTTCCTCGTAAATTATAAAAATATTTTTGTATTTAGGTATTTACTTTTATTGTGTATCTGTTCCGTGTAGCTTCCGGAAAAGAATTGGTCTACCACTCTTTTCCGTAAGTTTGCGAGTGTCCTGTAAAGGTTTGCCACCTATCTCGAATGTCTTAATTTTGTTGGAAAGGAGAGGACAACTTGCATGTTTATTACATGCAGCTGCAGTGGGGTAGCCAGTATTAATTTGTAATTTTTATCAGATAAGTACAGCGAGTTACAATCCATTGGATTAGTCTGCAACGAATTTGAAGTTTTTTCACCATTTCTTCCTATTTCCTTCTAGTCTCTTAAGTTTGACGTATGTGACACATTTCATGTCCTTCCGCACTTGATCCATGTAGGTGTATCTTGGCCTATCTCTACCATTCCTGCCTTTTGCTTTCTACGATTATTATGATCAGGCCTAGATAGGTACCTAGGTACTTGATCTTGTATCCAATCCAATTTGCTCATTGTTGGGGGAGCTAAGAAAATGAATACACGCCGAAGATAATATATTAATTTTAGTTTAGTTTAATCATACAAAAAGTAAAGTAAATAAGTGAAAATTTTAATGGTGTTTTGTATTTTATGATTTAAAATAAACGAAGTAAAAATGTTTACATCTGTATTAATAATTCGAAATTTGATTATTTGGTTATTTCTTAAGTAAAATCGGGTAGCGTTATGCTAGTGGTATATAATATAATATTTTAGTACCTATTTCCAGTGTTGTTCGTCATTAAAAAACAATTTAATTAATTGTACAACAAGAGTTGTTTTATTACTATTTTTTTGGTGTAATATTATGAATAATTATTTTAGACAACTTTGTGAAGGTTATTTTATGATGTATTGTATTTTTCTTAGTATTATTCCTTTAATTATTTTCCTCTTTTTCATGTTCAACAAAGAGGAACAAAAAATTACGGGAAAAAAAACTATACAAGATATTTCCATGATTACAATTTGATAAAGGAAATTTTCAGATTCAAGGTTAATTTGTCTAATTCTTAAGTCGAAGGTTACCGTTTTTCAAAAGATAGCAATTTCTGAAAAATTAAAGTTTTTCCATATTTATGTAGAAAATTTGAGAGTGAGTGGAAAAAAATATAGAAATTAGAAAATATAATATCTTATCACTATCTATACCAACACAGCATCTTTTCACGAGTGGTGTAGTCAGTTGACTAACAACATTTTATAAACATTCAAATCATCTTCCCCTTGCTAATAAAAAAAATACATTCAGGATGGGTAGCACACCTCATCGCTGAAATGAAGATGATAAATATTTTATTCGCGAAGTTTCAAGAATGTCAACCTTTTGCAGGACAATTAACTTTCTGTTTCTTGTATTCTATTTTGTGTGAAAGATGGGTGTGAGGAAGCGCAGGCGTCCGAAAATCTATGGCTTGATCACGTGGATCAAATTCTCAAGGACAATCGCGTGTTGAGTATGAGGAATCGGCGTGTATGTATGAGAAACTGGATAAATGAAGAGGAAGCGGAAGAAATATGTACCTAAGGATAGATCAACATGGCGTTCCGTTCTCTCTGCCTACCCCACCTAGGACATGTCGTGAGGTTATAGAAAAATATTAATTGTTCACTTTAGTATTTATTAAACACATTGATAAAATGATATCACGCATTATTTTGGTTAGCTGGAAGATATTGCCTCCAAGCAATAAGCTCGCCAATTGCTTATGATTGTATTTTGATCAATAAAGTGTTAGTATAAGCATTATTATATACTGTGTTTTGTTTATTTATCACAAACTACTACCAAATGACTAAAACTAAGTACGTTAATCACGATCGGTATCGTAAGCGTAGATCTTATATTAATATCTTATACTTAAAGTATTATTTCAAAATAATAAATATTACTACGTTATTACGTTAAAAGAACTGTATGATAAAAACAGAATATCAATCATGAAAAAATAAACCAACTAAAAGTTTTTAAACAAATCCGACAACATACCGTCGTAAAATAATAATGTAACAAAACATAGCAATGTCGATATAAATTTGCGAGTATCGATAATTCGTGAAAACGATATTATGCTCCCATTTCCATTGAATTGCTCACTCGATATTGCATAACATAATGAATAAAAAGTATTGTCATTGATCGCCCGTAGAAGCGGTTATTCTGGGAAAAAGTGTTGTTAAAATTTTAATAAAACCGTTCATGTGCCACGTTCCGGTATAAGTTTAAAATGAACATCACAATGTCGAACTTGTCATTTCTCGATTAATCAAGAATTTATCGAAATTAATTCAAAATGTTTTCCTGCAATATTTTGAGACCAAGTGATTGAGAAGCAATGAAACATTTTGTTATTGTATCTTGAAATATTGTAGTCCTTGACTTCAATTTACAGATTCATTAATGTCTCTTGGTATTCAGCATATTTTTATACGGAGCTGAAACGTGGACGCTGCGAGCTAGCGAACGCGCGAGGATCGATGCGTTTGAGATGTGGTGCTGGAGGAAATTGCTCCGAGTGCATTGGACCGAACACAGGACCAATGAGTCCATCCTCAGGGAGCTAAACATTTCGGCGCGACTCTCAACGATTTACAGTCAGCGCGCTTTGCGATATTTCGGGCACATTGCTAGAAGAGAGCATGACAACCTGGAAAAAGTGATTATGACTGGGGTTGTAGAAGGGAGGAGGGGAAGGGGCAGAGTGCCAATAAGATGGAGCGACCAAATTAAGGAGGCCACACAGAGCTCACTTCACGGGGCCTTACACATGGCGGAGGATCGCTCAAAATGGAGACAGATGGTCTACAGAACGAGGCATGATGGTCACGATCCTCAGGATTGAGGGACCGACAGGAATGATGATGAATGTCTCTTAAAAATATATTTTAAATATAATATGCATAAACATCTTAAATAAATATTTCTATTGAATTTTTTTTTTAAAGATATATCTGGGTTTTGTTCTAAACCCAAATACAGCCTTATACACCTTTCACAGTAAGCTAAAAGCTTTTGTCGTGTTTTTTTTTTAATTTAAGTTATTATTTTTTTTTAATTTAAATTAAATTATTAAAATGTTTTTAAAATTAAATTAAATATAAAAAAAATAAAAAAAAAAATTAAATTAAAATGCATTATGTTTCGTTTTCATTTTACAAATTGAAATGGACGAAAATTTTGATTTGATTTGTCATAATAATAAAAAATAATTATGATGTACATAACAAATAATTAAAAAGCACTCAATCAACGCCACTCTTCCAATGCCACCAACAAATAAATATAAAAAAAAATACATTTACACATTAAATATTTTGTTTTGGAAAAAAGTTATGAACATTTCATATAAATTACATATAAAATAATTTTAAATGTAATTTAAAAAAAAATGTACCAAAAATATTGTAAATTTTCACGTATAAGTAAAGTTTAAATCAATTTATAATGATTAAATACAATTAATTTAAATTGTCGAGGGCTTTTGGCCTTGCGGCATCTTCACAGGTCAAGAGTTACGTAATAGTAAGTAATGGAACATACTCACCTACATTATTATAGTTGGATTAAGATTGGATGCAACATAAAGAATTTTAAGAGTTGAGTTGTGAAGCTGTACTATTAGTAAAGGTAGATAAATAAATATGTGCACATTATTGAAAGATTAACCCACTTGCAGTGCATTTCAATGATACTTTTAGAAGGAAATTGCTATGATCCAAACTTTTTTTGGGGTTTGTTTGAGAAAACTTTGAGATAAATTTTGTTAAAATTGTAGCGTTTCTCCAATTTTCGATAAACGCTAAAAAGAAAGGAAATATTACACAAGGAAAATTAATAGTAGTAAAATATGGTTCAAGTTCCTCGCTCTTTTTCATATTAAACATTTATAGATTCTTCCAATAAATCTTTGCTAGTAGCAATAAGTTGTCTCTCGAATAATATTATAATTAATGAAGGTATAATATTAAGTCTTTCATAAGCTATTTCTCGAAAAAAGTAATAATTTATATTGAAAGAGAATTGAATGGAGTGTTAATACTTCTTTCTGCAGTACAAAGTGTTTCAAATGGTTTTAATTTTCATATTTAGTATTAATTGATTCAATATTACGACTATTGCTTGATTGGGGTTGCTAAAGACGCCGAGAAATATAATATTTTTTATTATTTTTTTTGCGACTCATTCAATCTTGAGTGATTTTTCATTATTTTATTAAAACAATAGTTTTTTGTGTAAGGTTGAGCGGTCTTATTTGTGCCGAATAAAATAAAGACATTCAGAATGGGTGGCTAACCTCATCGCTGAATTTGGTATCTATTTTGTATCTAATTTTTATATTATTTCTAAAAGTTGGCTGGAAGAGATTGCCCAAGAAATAAACCCCCCTTTTGGTATTATACATATTTGTATTCACCATTGATTGTTATATATTTGGTTTACGTTGCCAATAAAGAATTTTATAGATTTTTATCTATCTTTGGGTAAATCATTCACATAACAAATATAATGTTACAGAATTGTTCGACTTGCATCATAAACATCTTAAATTCGACGACAAGAGTACCTAAATAAATACCTTTTTTTCAAAATTGGCTAATTTATTCAATTAATATTTTGTTGCATTGATTCACGTCAGACTCATTTTTTTCATTGCACCAAATCAAGTAAAGATGTCATAGAAAAAAATATCTTCTAGACATTGAGGACAATATTAAGATAGCCATGGATTGTTCAATGCCACAATCAGACACTTAAGGCTTTTTATGCAGAAGATAATATCATCTCATCTCGTTCTCATCACCTTCTTCAGAGTGTTATATGAGAATGAGAACCACTTTACTCCTGAAATGGTCCAATAATAATTCTTATAAATATTAAATAAAAATACTTCATTATACCTGAAACACGAAAGCTCTCTAAGTTCATAACTTTTATTTTATATACATTTTATCTATCTAACTATCATCATTATTTTAATTATTATTATGAATGAATATTACGTAAGATTGTATCTTTGTGGCATAGAAATAATAATTATTATAATAAAGAATGTTTAGCATTTTAATAGCTCATGGTGCGACGACGGTTCGCGGTGCGGTGGTGGGAATGCGACGACCGACCGACCGCCGGGGCCACCATTTTCACGGGTCACTCGACGGTTGAAAATAAGTAAAGGAAAACTTTCTGTCGTTATTTTATATCAGTTTATTATGTAAATTAAGAAGCGGTGTAACTAAGCTCGCCACCGGTCGACCATTTTGCAGATTTTCATACGGAAAAAATCTGAATATTATTCATTGAATATACAGGGACTAATTTTTATTTTTTTTTTAAAACGAAAACAATTAATAAAATAATCTATCAACAGTCACCTATCCATGCACTTATATTGCATATTTCGTAAAATTATTGATCATTATTCACAACTTCTCCAGACATTTAAGGACATAGTTTTTGTGTATTACTATGATATGCATACCTAATCAATTTTACTAATTTTTTTCCAGTGACCGTTTTACAAAAAATGCTTCATGGATTGCTAGTTAACATTCCACCTTAAATTAATCGATTTATGTACACATAATTCAAGCCGCAAACCTTTAACAAGTTACACAATACATTCTACCCATATAAATGCAATACATACAAAAGTGAATTAGACAAAAAATAGACACAACATTACTTCATCAGATAGACATAATACAATAACGAGCTTGAAAATAAATAAGAATGTTAATCAATTATTGATATTGTTAAATATACGAGTATAAATTTTATGGTCATTTAGATGTTTATTATACTCGTATAACGTAAAATAAATCAAAATTTGGAAGAACGGGAGGTCAAAACGTTTGCTTTTTCTAATCAAAGGATAAAAAATCTTAATTTATAAAAAGTCAACAGAACAGTTGTATAATGTAAATCATATAAAATTATGACGAAAAATGTTTTTTTTTTTTTTTAAAGATATATCTGGGTTTTGTTATAAACCCAAATACAACCTTATACACTTTTCACAGTAAGCTACTAAAAGCTTGTGTCGTGAAAGGGAGTTTGCCGGCACCTGGGATCGAACCACGGACCCCATGTTCACGAGGCCGAGACTCTACCTCCAGCCTACCGACGAACTGCTTAAAAATAAAAGAAAGATAATTACGTGATTTTTTACATTTCTGTAAAATATTGTTAATGATAAATTTAGCAAATGTAGTAACAAAACCCAAAATCTTTATCGATAGGTTTTACCCTGAATTTATAAAATACGTGGTGGAATCAATTAACAAACAAGAATACAAGTAATTTTTTTTATGATCTTCCAAGTCAATGGCGTCTTGTGGATCTGCCATATTTTCATTTTGTGTTTGGGTTCCGTTAAATGATTACAGAATGAGCATTGTTTCCACATGTCCATGTTAATATTTTCTCACCATTTAATAATTTCAAAAAAAAAATCCTCGTGTTGATGATTCTCATGAAGTAACAAAAAATAAAAAGTTTGCTCCATTGAAACTCTCTGTATAAAAAACGTAGAAACAAAACGGAGATTTTTGAATATTACGAATGTTTGAAAATTATACGACTTGTGCCTTTTTTCGTGTGGACGTAATTATTTTCTCATGCAAAATAATATTTTTACGTAGATACATACGTAGTACAAAGGTTCGTATTTATATTTAGGAAGCTGATGCTGGGAGATTAAAAAAATAATAATATTTTGTACTTACCTACTTTGTATGTTGTCCGACTGTAAAAGGAGTTCATGTTTATGAAAAAAAAATAAGCAAATTTCTTTTTAAGGATCTTTGTAATACGTTTAATAGTCTAATACGTTATTTCAGGAAATGAAAATTACTGAAAACTGTTTAGATCTTTTAAACCATATATTTTTACAAAAACTTTTTTATATTGTTTTGGCGTAATTAATGGTATAATTTTGAGAGTAATATTGCTAAGAAACGTGGCCTCTTGAAGATTAAATGGCATGATTATATAGATCAGATCCAACAGGTCGGGGAGGCGTTGAGCACATTGAATAAGAGAGTATGCATGAGGAATTGTCCACATTGAATGGGAGAGCACGAATGAGGAATCATGTGACAGTGATGTAAGCAAAAAGCGTACTTATGTAAGTACAGGATAAATAGCACTCGATCATTTCTGCCTAATCTGAAAGGGAAACGGTGTAATGGTAACGATGATGATAATACTATTAATTGATCTTTTTGCCAGATGTTTGGGATTTTTTTTTATTTTCCTCATTCTTTACAATTTAGCTGATAGATGAGTGAAATTACTGCGTAGTGACGATGTCGCCACCGCATATACATATAAACATTTTGTATTTCTTATCTTTCGTTCTTTTTTTTATTAAAACTGTTGTATAATGATACGAGTATGTGCAAAAAGAATAATTACAGAAATAAATCAATGTGATTCTCTTTTGTAAAAGAGATCGTACGAACGCGCAAATCAAATACCTATCAGTTGGTCAAACGTTTGATAGATTACGTGAACAAATGCAAACGAAAGTAAATTTTCTAAAATTCAAAAAACTTTGAATTTCATAAGGTAATTGCTTGTCATTTATGTACTATTTCACCAAAGGTAGTCTTTTAACAGCATGATGAGAGAGGTTTTAAATTAAAAATTATTTTTTTCATACTAAATAACACCCAAAATATTTTATTGTAAGATAATCATATAACCGCTTTTATGTAGGCACTGGATAATCAAATAAACATAACCAAAGCATTCCAAAAATTTTTGCTTTTAGTAAAAATATTCTAATTTTTTTTTTATTTTTATCTCTAATAGGTACCACGAGGAAAGTTACACTGAGAAAAATATTAACGAAATTTCACAACGAATCATTGGTACGTACTATCAGATAAGGACCAGAGATAGTACAAACGATTCATTTGTACGAATCTATAACATTAACTTGTCGCAAACAAAACGTTGGTAAATTTACCAACGTTTTGTTTGCGACAAGTTAATATACTAGATTTGTACAAATGAATCGTTTGTACTATCTCTGGTCCTAATCTGATAGTACGTACCAATGATTCGTTGTGAATATTTTTCTCAGTGTATTTGTCAATATTTTTCAATAGTTTTTATGTATATCTAACACGATTTTCGCAGAAAATTTAACGTTATTTTCTTGAGCTTTTTACTAACAATGTCACTGTTATCCTAAAAAAAAAATATTTCACCGATGATTGTCAAAGCTTTCTCTATGTCGTCAACATTGTCAATCAATGGTAATTGGTGGAATTTCATGTTAAAAAGGCATATAAAATACTATGTTTAGTGTTTCTATGGGAGTTTATAAGACGCAACTCGCAAACCAGATTTCAGCAGCTGTCATCGTCAGGCTAGCATTTAATAAATGAATTCATCCAAAAACGTGTGAGAACGTTTACTAGATAATATATGCTATTTGTTTTTGAAATATTAGTTTTTTGACTCTGTGTTTTCTGTTCACGTGGTTTCCTATACATCGTTCCTATAACATCGATATCCAATCGTTAGGAATTCTTTAAGAGAGTCAGCGACTCTACTGGTGCGCAATCACTCTGAAAAGAGGAGCGTTTTTTAAATAAGAAAGACAAATAAAATTTTTATGATTGTTCATACTATCAATGACTAAAGAGTTTTTGAAATACTTTAGCCTCTGTAACATGGGATCAAGTATCCTCTAGATATGATCTCTAGACTTAAAATCATCTTTCAAATTTACATACAAGTATCTTGATACTAAAAAATAATTAACTGTGTCGGTGTTTAGGTAGTAGAATTCCATATTGAAATAAATTAAACAAGCGTTTTATTCTACTAATGATTTATTCGATGAGAGACGTCTTTCGTTTTATAAGGAGATTGACAATGTCCTTATATATGACGAAAGACGTCTCTCTCATCGAATAAATCATTAGTAGAATAAAACGCTTGTTTTATTTAGTTCTATAAAATAATATATAACGATTTTAACACACCCAATGTTAGATGATTTATGCATTAATTAAGCTATAAAAATATAAATGAACTCTTTTGAAAAGGAATTCAGAGCCTTAATGGTGAATATTTTAGTTTGAAAATGTAATAATATGTTGTCAGTATATTTTAGTTAACGTACATATATATATTTTTTACAGCATATTACACAGAACTCCAGTCATTAGCAAAATGTTTTTCTTTACATACATAAGGACTTTCTCATATTATGAGTACTTTGCGTATAAATCATAATAAAACTTAAACCTTTATTAAAACTAGCTTTAATGTACCATCGTGAGAGAAAAAGGGTACGCAATTTGTGCTTACACATAAAGTAGGTACATTCATTGACTACCTCGCTCGTAGATTAAATCCTTTAGTACAAAAATGCGAGAAAAACGTTTTTTCTCATTTGCATGTATGTAAATATCTCTATAATTTGCTTAAGTAATCGCAGATTTTTCATAACCATTAGTTTACATGTAATAACTTTTAATAATATTTTGTGTTCGCAATAGTTATGTACGTCACCAATTATTCAATGTTTTTTTTGGTTCAGAGAAAATACAATTCCAGCAATGCATAATATTGATTGTCTTGTCAATAACGTAAATGTGTAATTTGAAACAGGTGTTTCTTTCTACTATAGTTTATTCGTTCCGAGAGAGACGTCTTTCGACTTATCAGGTCATTATCTATCTGAATTGTTGAAAACTGGTTATTGTTTAGATAGAAAACAATTCAGATAGATAATGACCTGATAAGTCGAAAGACGTCTCTCTCGGAATCAATAAGCTATAGTAGAAATACCTGTTTCAAATTACATCATTATAGAATTCTACTACGTGTGCACCGACACAATAAATAAGTCAATAACGTACCTATGTAAACTAGGACTCTTGGTGAAAAGATAGCTTTGCACCTATTGTACTAATAGTATTACGTTTAACGAGGCGTTATGTAACTGATTTTGAATATTTTTATTTATATGCCACAAAATATATTCTACATCACATTGAAACAATGTCTCCATATAAATGTGTGTTTAACTCAGAACTTAGTTTAACAAAAAAAAAATAGACGGAATAGGCACTTATATTTGCCAAAATATAATGGTGAAAAATTAAAGCCACTTATGTTAAGAGAACGCATTACAAAAGTTCCCTCTGACCATTTCATTAATCTTATAACTTTATTAAATTTTTATCGGAGTACTACATTATAGAGGCGGTGTTTTCAACATTTAAGCCCTGAATTAGTAAGCTCTGCTGCTAATGAAAAATAGTTAAGGTGAATTAATGGCGACCTTCTTATTATTGGATATAATAATTATTAGGTATAACTAGGAGGGGTGGGATTATTTTAATTAGTGGCTTAATTTCTACTTAAGTGGAAGTTTGAGGAACTCTTAGACTGTGGATGAAAATAATAATATTATCGTTCTATTGGAAATATAAGCTTTTTTATAAGTCTTTCTAGAAAATGTTTTCAGACTTAAAAGAATAGTTGAGTTTTGAAGTCTCTACAGAACTTTACACTTATTTATTTATTTATTTATTTATTTCACAATCCACGGCGTGAGCCTTTTACATGTTCAAGAATAAATAATACACAAATCAAATATCTCATTCACAACACAGTTGGAAAACAAGAATTAACAAAACACAAAAGAGAATCATTTCATAACAATAATAATTTAAGTCAAATCATAAAATATTGGAGTGTCAGTACAGAATGTCAATGAAATGTTTAGTATTTAATATGTCAAGAATTAAAATTGCAATAATGTAGGAGATGTCATGAAGATTGAAGAAAAAAAAATCTAATCTAATGGAAATGATACAAATAATTTAAATGTCATAAGAATTAATGTCATAAATAGTTAAAATGTCAAATTGTCTGTAATGATTTAAAATGTCAATAAATTAAACAGAAAATTGTTAATTATAATTTAAATTATCAATAATGTGACGTTACCAGATGAAGAAATAATCAAAAAATAGTACTCAGATATAATATAGATAAAAAAAAGTAAAACAAAACACAAACACTCTTCGAAATGCCCATTGTTAGTTATACATTGAAATAATTTATAACGTCATGTTTATATTTAGGTAAACTGTCGGCAAAAATGTCTGTATCATTACCCACCAGATTACCCAGTCTGTGGATTCGAACCATAGGAGAGTAAAATGTGTAATTGTTCCTAGTGATGGGTTCTCGAAACAATACAGTCTGTCTGGTACTTCTGGTAGGTATGTTAAATTGAATAAGTTCAATCAATTCGGGAGAGTCTATTTCTCCTCTGAGAAGTTTATTACTTATATTATATATCATGTAAATTATTATTTTTATGTAGTAGTTTTGAGGACTGGATTATTTATATTGGTGCTAGATGATCAGGTAACATTGAATGTACAAGTGTTCTCGGGAAGAGCATAGAAAGGCGACAGAAGATAATATATAATTATGAAATCAGAATATCAAATGTATCACCTAAAAAGAAGAGTTTTAGGTTTTGTATAAAATATGTTTAAACCGACCTACTCACATTGTATTTATTCACAATTCATTATTTTAAATATCAAGTGGTTGTAAAAGGTATATTTTTCTTTCTTAATACTCAGAGCGAATAAGATTATAAAAAAAAAGTTAAATTAAACAAAGAAGCTTTTGGGATGAATGGCGATGGTCACAACTCTCTGAGAATAGCCATATCCACAGTGAGTTAGAAAGATGTAATAGAATTGTCTCGTAGTCGAGTTATTTGGAAGAAATTGTTTTACTCCAATGAAATTTCGCGTAGTACTTTGAACCTTTATCATTAATCTTATTGTCAAACACTGATTCATCTTTGTTTATTACATAGTAAATCAACACAATAGTATTATTATTTTGTAAGCAATTATTTATATTTACCTATTGTTTTGGTTGAATAAATAGAGTGTCTAGACAAGATTAGAATCTTCAAAATACATTAGTAATTGTTTTATTTTTATTTAAGATAGGTAAATAGAATATTACACACCTGAAAACTTCTTTGAATCAAGCTTTAAATCTAACCTTTAATAGTATTAAGACGTTAAGGCGAAGACATACGAAACTTAAATTTTATGGATAGAATTTTTTCTATTTCATTTTCCCTTGATATTTTTGTTTATATTTCATATATTATAACTCTGACATTTCACTTGAGAGTAAAAGAAGAAAACACTTCAATATTTTTTTTTATTCGGAATGATTATGTGTCAGTTGTATAAAAAGCTTTTGTTATCTATGTAAAATGGCAATTTTCAGTCTATTTAGTCAAATTAATGTATGTAGAGGAAGTGAAAGAGGTGAGCATATTTTGTGAGGTTCCGCCGACTTTTTTCTTACTCGTATCCCTTGTACGATAGTTTTAGATAAGAAATTCATTTTTTTGAAGTGATATCACCTATATCACTTTGTATGCAAAATTGGTATGTAGGTACTTAATTTTTAGGTATAATATTGGTTTTATTTTTTCTTTTAAGAATTTAGGTATTATAGTTAACAATGTCACACATGACATGTGTGACATTGTTAACTATATGTATTGTGTGATCTCACTTTATTTTAGTTTCTCCCAATATGGGCTATTATTGTTTCTTTTTTTTATTATTCCAACAAGGCGACTTTGATCTGTTCTTCGGGTCGCCCGTGAGGAAATGAAGGTGAGTGTGCAAATTCGGATAAATAGGAGTCCCCGACTCCTGAGATTTAGCAGCGTAAAACACAGGTATTTACATTTATATCAATATAAACTCATATAACTCCATTTATATGTATCAACAGAATGATTTTAGACCATTTTCTAAATACCTTTCTATTTTTTGAGACACTCAAAAACTTGTTTGCAAGACCGGAAAAACAAATGTAATTATTCGTTTAGCAATAAAAAAATGAGTAAAATAAATTTGACTTATTTTCAATGTAATCCGTCACTTTTTGTGTATCCATATTAAATGAATTTAAAAAACTTAAACTTTTTTATACACACTTATATTTTTATTTTTGTAGACAATATTGTTTCGTCTCTTAATGAAACATTATCAATTCTATTGATAGTAAAATAAAATGTTAACGGCCACCAGTTAGAATTGATAATGTCTCATTAAGAGACGAAACAATTTTGTCTGCAAAAATAAAAATATAAGTGTGTATAAAAAAGTATAAGTTTATTAAATTCATTTAAATTTGACTTCCTTAATTTGACAGAAATTATGTTTCGTATTTAATATGATAAAAGGAACTCAAAACCTTGAAAGAATTCAAAATATTATCATATTGTATACCTCCATTGCGGATATAAGAGGCAATAATAAAAATGCTGTATTGTAACAGCCTTATCGTGTTCGCTATCAAGTGCTCAAGATGATGTATGGACGATGCAGAAAATGTTAACGGCCACCAGTTACCTTACGAAATGTCGGTTCCAAATACCGCCGTGTTTTCTCCTTCGCCGAGTATAGAACGAAAATAAAATGGGATCTGTGGTTCTTTTTTTTATTTCCAGGAACACAAGCGTCATCAGCAGCAGCTTTTGGGCGTCTTATTTCAATGTTGAACATTGTGCTCCCCTTAAGATCGTCATATCTTACTCGAGGTTGATCAATGGTTCTTTAGCTCAAAAAAAAAAGATAAGCTTTTATATGTTGGATGATTTAGTCAGCGCCATTTAATGGAGCATCTATCTCAAGGGCGCGGGAAACTATGTTGGAAGAGCGATGTCTTCAACTTGCTCCTGAACGTTGTTATTATCGGTTGGTTTTTACGGAAGTTCTCGGGGAGTCGGTTCCAAATGACAAATATAATTGGGAGGTATAAAGATTGACTGAAAGAGATTTTTTATGCAATATGCCCACCTTTTGTCATTTTATTGATAATCAAAGAACCTATGTACGTACGTATTTATACATCAGAGTCCATCATCCTTATATTAGGATTATTTATAAATATAAATGAACGCAACCACTTTTTTAAATATATCTACAATAATAATACTAATATAAACGTATGTACCTTCTGTATGAATAATAAACACAAGAGGTAGATGGTATAACGGTATATATGTATGTAGGTAACTATTAAAAAAATAATAATATTTCTACCACCGGCATACCACTTACATTATCATAATTACGTCGTATTTCTTTCTTTACGCGTAAATATAACAACGTTATATTATTTTTATTGTTATTCTAGGTGTTCCTTTACACGATTTCATGTTTAATTTTTTATATTCAGTAGTTTCTGCTTTCCATTTTGAATAACAAACATATATTTGAATTAGTTCGTATGGTGTGTATGTTTGTTTGTATAATGTGCACCTTCTAACGAACCTATTTCAAATAATTATGAATATTGTGGATCTGATGATTAGGAATGAAAGTTCTGTAGGGTTACTCTTGACAAAATCTAAACACGATCTTAATCTTAATCATACGACGCGTCAAGTCACATTTGCTAAAAATACGCGCATACCCATCGCGTGGTAGCGGTAGCGCGGTGTTTTTGACAAAAGTCCCTTCGTGCGTCGTATGATCAAGATCAAGACTAGATTAAGATTATCCGATGTTGTTTGTATTTTATTTTTGTATTTTTGTATATAAGTAGCTTATTCTATGTGTAAATTTATTTTGGTATACCTATGTATTTAGTTATCTATATATCTTAAATTATTTTATTTATTTATATATTGTTATTATTTTATGAATTGTTTTTTTTTTTGTTTAATGGGTTAGTTGGAAGATATTGCGCTTCAGCGATAAACTCGCCCATTGCACAAAATTATGTATTCAGTGGTAATGTTGTCATGTTTTTTTTATTCTTTGTATACTAATTTTGTGCAATAAAGATTATTATTATTATTATTAAGATCGTATTTAGATTTTATCAAGAGTAGCCCTGCTGAACTTGATAAATTGAGTGATAAACTCCCATGTTCCAAAAAATGTGCCAAAAAAAAGTTTGATGAATTTTACCTTTTTATGATAAGCAAGTTTGTTTTTAGGCAAGGTTCATTACCTGTATTTTTATTGATAAAACGTCACCAGTAATCTGTTTACAAAATAACAACTTTGTCAGGAATTTGATTGTGAAATTTTGTACAATTTTGAGTCCACTCAGAGTTGTACACATGATGAAGGATCACACATTGTGGCGACAGATAGCGGATAAAATGAGCCACGCTACTCACGATCCTTAGAACTGAAAAACCGATATAGAAGACAAATGATATTTTTAAAATTAATTATTCATATATTTGTTCACTGATTATTCCTTATTACAGAAATGTTGTGATCAATTAAATTAAGTGCATACCTGAAATTCTTGAATCATTTAAAGAGTTTAAAGCATTTTTTTTTCAGAAATACTCCGAAGAACGTCAGGTATGAACGGTAGCATAAAAAATGTGACAATGCTTTTATTCTTTCCGTTAGTAGTAAACGGATTGCATGAAGCTTTTACTTGAACGCGAAAAAAATGAGAGCGTTACGTTATTTTGAATTAATATTATGAATGAAGTAAAATCATTACAACAACAAGAAGCTTTATACGTAATTCGAGTAGCTACTTAAATATCCGGCGACGTAGGTATGTATTATTATTGATAATAAAGATAATGCTTTTGACCCAATATCGAAGAACGGATATCCAGTGAGATTCTAAACGAGACCGACAGAAAGCTGATTAATTGTTGTTTTTTTTTTATATCTAGTGGCCAGTTATTCTGCTAATGTCGAAAAATATTAATTTTTGAGTGAGTTCTTCCATGTGTATGGTATAGAGAAATGTTATATTTGGTAAAACATTGACAACCTTTACACCCTGATATCCCAGTAGTCGTAGTCTCCTATTGATTATCCGCACACTTCAACCAAATTTATCGTCTTGAGCGGGCTACGGGGCAGGATATTTGTAAACTTGAAGAGAGACACATCTCACACCTGGATATCCCAGTAGTCGTAGACTCCTTTTTATCCGCACATTTCAACTAAATTTGTCTTTATGAGCGGATCATTGGGCAGGCATGAACCACCATCGTTGAAGTCTTTACTGCTACCCTCTCTTCTACTCTCTTTTTGGAGAGCAGAGCCTATAAAAAATATAAGTAGATTTATTGAAAATTGTTCACGAAATTTCTAAGTACATCACGTTAAAGACATTCAATTCTTTCAGTTCAATTATGAACCTTGCCATCCATTCTTAATGTTCTGATTTTTAAACACAAATAGAAGAACCCTTTGCTCATTATTGCAGTTAGTTCGCTGGCTTCCACACTAATAAGGGATACAATGAGGGTGTAAATAGACATATTTATTTAAAAAAGAATTAAGTAGATAGATAGTTTTTTTTACTATATCTTATTCTTTTGATATATCAGATTACTTTTACCTAAACCGGACAAGCCGAAAATGAAATAAATACCGGTTACTCAACATCGGATATTTGTTTCATTTGTTATAGAAATTATAGAATACAAAATATTTATATTATTATTAATGGTCGGAAAATGAAGCAATATTTTGGAAACATAAATAACAAATCATATTCAATTAAATTATTATTGACTCTAATCTTAGCTCTACTGCAACATATTATTCTCAAGGACATCATTTGAGTAGGTGTCTGAATAATTTAATTAAAACTCTTACAACTTACTTCATCAATATTTCATACCTTAAGTATTTATAAATAACATCATTTATATTTATAAACCACCTTTGATTTATAATAATTTCATCCCTAGAGGCTTAGGCAACGAGGAAGACTTGGCACAAAACATGTAAACGTTACTAATATCTCTTTCGCTTCTTCCATAAAAAAGCTTTATGTAAACTCCCCGATATTACTTAGTCCTCAATTATTGTAATTCACGGGATCAAGTTACATGTTTCTTTACGATCACATTATTTTTTACCTCTTCTTTGTGTTTATTTAATTATTCATTCGCTCATTATATCAAAACTATGTATCTCAGCTTATTTACTCGCAAGAATATAAAAAAATACCACCTTATTAATATTTGGAAATCAAAACTCCAAAAAATTTGTCTTTTTTTATATTTTACATTATAATCAACATTTTATTCAATTCGATCATCCCACATGTACTAGATTCTTGCGGAGTATTGGATAGAGGAGGAGAAGGTTTTCGTATAACATATTTACCAGTTGAAGCAAATGGATAGATTTAAACAAAGGTGATATAAATTTTGTCATTGGAGACTTTAATGCCAAAGTTGGTAACGGCCGTCGCTCTTATATTGTTGGCGAACATGGACTAGGGGTGAGCAACCAACGAGGTGAAAGATTATACGAGTTCTGCCAGGAAAGAAATATGGTAGCAATGAACACCTGGTTCAAACTTCCAAAAAGGAGGTTATATACCTGGAGGTCCCCTCAAGATGGAACTATATATGATGTTGTAAGGAACCAAATCGATTATATTTTAGTGGACCAACGTTATAGAAATTGTGTAAAAAGGGTTACTACATACCCTGGTGCCGATATCGGTTCTGATCATGTGCCATTAGTAGCCGACGTCCAACTGAAATTGAAACAAATAAAAAAAGCCTAAACCATCAATCCGAATAGACACATCCAAAATCCAAAGTGATGTAATCAGAAACACAATCTCACAAGCAATCAACGGTGGAATGAGGCAACTCCGTCAGGACCCTCCTGAAGAAATACAAACACAGTGGGATGAATTTAAAACACTAATCAGCGAAAACTGTAAAACTCATCTTAAAGCTGATGGACATAGAAAGAAAAAGAATTGGATGACGGACCATATCTTGGACCTGATGGATGAGAGACGTAAATGCAAAAATAGTGAAACACAATACAAGCGATTGCAGAAAACAATTAGAAATGAAATAAAAAAGGCTAAAGAGGAGTGGATGAAGTCGCAGTGCGATGAACTTGAAATGTACAACCGTAGCCATGATGCATTTAAGCTACACAAGAAACTCAAAGAAATGACAGGCACTACAAGAAAAAGTACTCCATCATGTTTGGTTGACGAGTCCAATAAACTGATTTTGGATGAAAAAGATATTCTACAAACATGGGAAAAATATATCTATGATATATTTAAGGACAATAGACCTGATACTGATGTTTCTACCAATTTGTACGGACCACCAATAATGAAATCGGAAGTTCTTCACGCAATGCAGACCTCTGACAATCGTAAAGCATGCGGCCCAGACGACATCCCAGTTGAGGTGTTGAAGCTCATTGACAATGACAATATTGACTACCTATTGAGACTTTTTAATGCAATATATGACACGGGGAACATACCCCACGACTGGTTGAAATCCACCTTTGTGACGCTACCTAAAAAACAACACCCTAAAAAATGTGGAGACTACAGATTGATTAGTCTGATGAGTCACGTCCTGAAGCTATTTATTAAGATAATACATGCCAGAATACGTGGTAAATGTGAGCAAGACTTAGACGATACACAGTTTGGTTTCAGGAACGCATTTGGAACACGCGAAGCACTATTGGCTATAAATGTATTGTTACAAAAGTGCCGAGACCAAAGAAAAGAGGTAGTTGCATGCTTTATTGACTACGAAAAGGCATTTGACAGGGTAAAACATACTGACTTAATAAAAATGCTTGTCGAATGCAATATTGATACCAAGGATTTAAATTTTATTAAAAATCTGTACTGGCTCCAAACAGCCGAAATAAGACATGGATATGAGAAATCAAACGCAATTTCCATCCAGCGAGGCGTGAGACAGGGTTGTATCCTTTCTCCGTTATTGTTTAATCTCTACTCCGACTATGTCTTTAAAAGAGCCCTCACCAACACAGACAGGGGACTGAAAGTCAATGGCGTTGTGATAAACAATATTAGATATGCCGACGACACTGTTTTACTGGCTGAAAGTGTCAATGACCTTCAAGACCTCCTTAATCTTGTTGACGAGTCCGGTGAAAGACTGGGGCTAACCATAAATATCGGCAAAACCAAATGGATGACCTTCGGACGGCTTGATTACAGTGGGTCAGTATTGTATTTGAACGGCCGTAGCGTTGAAAGGGTGGAGAAATTTAAATACCTCGGCAGCATACTAACGCAATCTCTTGACCCAGATGTAGAGATAAAATGCAGAATTGAGGCAGCAAGAGCTGCATTTAACAAAATGAAACCACTCTTCTGCAATGACAGCATAAATTTGAAGCTCCGCCAAAGAATGATTAAGTGCTATGTATGGTCTGTTTTATTGTATGGATGTGAAACATGGACCTTAAAAGTCAATACAATGAACAGACTGGAAGCATTTGAAATGTGGCTCCATCGCCGTATGCTCAGAATTCCCTGGACCGACATGGTTACCAATACCGAAGTCCTGAGGCGAGCTAGAGTTGACAGGGAGCTGTTATCAATCATCAAGGTTCGGAAGGTTTCACATCTGGGTCATGTTCTGCGTGGAGAAAAATACCACCTTGTCCAACTGATATTGAAGGGGAAAATTGAGGGACGCCGAGGTCCCGGTAGGAGACAGATGTCCTGGCTGCGAAACATAAGGGAGTGGACCGGCATCCGAAGTGTGGAAGAGCTGTTCCGAGCAGCGCAGGACAGGGACAAGTTCGCCGAGGTGATCGCCAACGTTGGGGGGACCCGACAAGGCACTTGAAGAAGAAGAAACAATGGGAAGCATCTTTGACTCTGGAAACATCACTGTTCATTATTGCTGTCAACAATGAAATAGGTGCTTTGCAACAATTTGCTGAAATAGGAGCGTTGTGTAAAGCAAATGGAATATTTTTCCACACAGACGCTGCCCAAGCTATTGGTAAAATACCTCTTGATGTAAACAAGGTGAACATATATCTTATGTCTATATATGGTCATAAGGTATATAGGCCTAAAAGATTTGGTGCTTTGTACTTGAGAAGAAGGCCGAGGGTCAGAGTACAACCGCTCTAAAGTAAAAGAGGACAGGAGAGGTGAATAAGAAGTAAAACAGTACCCATTCCACTGGTAGTTGGATTAAGTGCTACCTGTGAGGTATGTGAGAATGAAATGGAGTATGACCACACTTGAAAGATGAAGAAGCTCTCTGATCGTCTTCTTAATGGAATTATGACCAAGTTACCTCAAGTTATTATAAATAAAAATCCTGTTCATTGCTGTATCCAAAATTTAAAATTTCAGTAGTACTTCGATGTATATTAAGATTAAAAATCATTACGGAAGATTTTGGATTAAATTTTAATACATCAGAAGATTATCATTATATCTCCAAGTATATTTGTACGAAAATTTATTAAATTCATACATTCAATTATTATTCGTCTGCTTGAGATATCCTTGGTGGGAGAAATGTTGTAATAAGATATAAGGGGTTATAATTCATGTCGTTGCTGTTTATTTATATATGGCTGACTAACAAATTATTCATTTAAATTATCTTCTCTAATATAACTTGTGTATTATATGAACTTACATAGTTCTAAGAATTTAGAATTCTCGGAAATTTGAGTTTCGTTTGTGAGTGATTATAGTTCTTACAACTAATGCTTCGCTTATTCGGCCTACTTCAAAGTTTTGACAGTTAAAAATAAGCAAAATGAACAAGAATTTGCTTTGGCTTAAATTGTTGAACTATCTTTTAAAATTATCAAATAAAATAAAATAAATATTTATTATTTTTGTTTCGTGTAACACGAAACAAAAATAATAAATATTTATTTTATTTTATTTGATAATTTAAAATGAAGTGTTACAAAGTAAATGCCGATACAATTAATGAAATTATCTTTTAAAACCCTCAACATTTTAAGAAACTTTTGCATATTTCACGAAATAACGAAATTTCAGCCTGTCCGGTTTAAAATCAGCATTCTTAATAACAATATTAAAATGTATTTTGCTGTACGGGGTTATATTATTTTTTTATTATTATAAAAGTTAAAATTTTTCTGTAATATCTTTCATTCAACAGATTATGAAGGGAAATTATGTAATTATGTGGGGTTTCTAGATACAAATGTCCCGAAAGAACAAAAAAATAATAATAATAACAATATTAAAAAATAATATTT
Organism: Athripsodes cinereus; assembly: GCA_947579605.1. Classification (NCBI taxonomy): domain Eukaryota; kingdom Metazoa; phylum Arthropoda; class Insecta; order Trichoptera; family Leptoceridae; genus Athripsodes; species Athripsodes cinereus. The sequence goes on along the minus strand of OX388312.1, from coordinate 6,423,639 downwards.
AATGTTTGTGTGTAGCTTTCAAACAAAACCCAGATATATCTTTGAAAAAAGAAGCTTCTACTAGAACCTAATCAGACCAATATACTCGTAATTGTCAATTTTCTATTAATCATGTGATCACTAAACTTTATATAGTCTTTGAAAATTTATAAGTGATGATAACATGCAGGTAAAAAATACAATAATGTAAGAACAAAATAGTTTTCATATGAAATCCGAGCATCAATATGTTTTGAGAATAATGTTTTAGTAATAATCTTTTTCTTTAAGTGCATTGTCGGGTCCCCCTGATGATGGCGATCACCTTGGCGAACCTGTCCTTATCCTGCACAGCTCGGAACAGCTCCTCCACACTTCGGATGCCGGTCCATTCTCTTATGTTTCGTAGCCAGGTCACTGTCTAATAAAGTATTTACCTATTCCTAATAAACATATACTGAGTTCTTCCGATGTTCATGATATTTCGTTAGAAATACCTCACATCTTGGGCAGCACTCAACTGCTCTTTCACACCTCTCATAAGATTCCGTTCTTTGGTGTTCTGATGTCAAGGAAATAATACCTATCTTTCCAACTTTACGAAATTATTTTTTTACCTGAATGACCTAATGAAATGGCTTTTGTCTCTTTTTATGAGGCCAAAGTGCTTATGAATCTTATGATACATTATTCAGCTATATATTAACTTTTTGTTGTTTGTAATACTTCCGAAAACCTTAAATCTTAATTTTGAACCGATAAAATTGGTGAAGTTTATAGATCAACGATAAAATAATACTGGTAATAAAAATAACACAAGTTAGAAGAGTTTATGTTGGGATGCATTTGCATAATTGGGCAATATTATAATTCTTTTGATAATAGGTATGATTATACATTTTATATAAGTATGCATGCTTGTACATTATTGTGTTACGCGTAAATTTCCCCCATTTTATGGCATTTGTCCTCCATTTGTTTAGCGAAATTGCCATGTTAAGGCAATGAAGAAATATCTTATATTGTCCGCTACTTGCTTATACGAATTTTGAATAAATTAAGCAAAAAAGAACCTTCGTTTAATGTTTAAATAAATGTACTTAATCTCTTAACAACCTGGATGCCTTTCTTTTGTAATACACTTATGACAGCGATATTCGAGCTTTGGGAAAGTTGTGGAAAGAGATGACTCATTTGACGCAAACACATTTTGAGTGTTCCCAGAAGAAGTGAAGACAATGAATATACGGCATTTGCCTTTATCCAAACTATATATTTATGCTAAGGTTCAAATTCTGAAATATTCAACCAATTAAAAATATTGTGCTTTGTCAAAATAAGCTTTCATTTACGTTTACACCGTATTAAAACAAATATTATTGATACGTTATGGATCCATAATTCTAACTCGGAAACCTTTACCAAGATCACGTATGAAGAATAATACAATATTTATCATAAATTCTAAAAAAATAGTGTTTCCCAATAATCTATTCAATTTAAAAACTTCTCTGAATACTCTATGAAACAAAGAGGAAGTAATAATTATCAATTTCTTCATAGTTTACTCATGAAAGGAATACTAAAATCCTTTTATTATTTTCATGAAAATGAAAGAAAAATGTTTATAGAAAGGATTTCCTTTTACATCGGGTTCATATTCTTATTGTTATTTGATGCTGTGGATGAATATTAAGACAATATTTATTATAAGTTCGGCAAAGATACTAAGTACATACATATGTATAATTTTATTAATATAGTATTATTCGTATACCGATACAAGATAAGCAAATAAACAAACAACACGGGAGGCAATCCATGGAAACTAATAACCTCTTTATATAGCAATAATAATATTGTATAGATTCTAAGTAAGAAAAGAATAATAATTATATGACGGAGTATGTAGTAGGGGTGTATAATTAGAACAGTTCTTAGAAATGTTTGTGAGTAAATTTTCAAATGAATTTATTCAGTTCAAGTGAACAAATGTTGTAATATTATAATTTGTATACAAGGATTCAGGGATCGACATTATGTAATGATAAAACAATAACTGAACTATTGATATAACATTTCAAAATTAAAGAAAATATACCTAGATACATACTTATTCAATTTCTATTTGTTTTTGTATCATACCTCTTTTGTAGAGCAAAATACTGATAAACATAATTTTATCATTTAAACAAAATAATATTATAAAGATGTATAGGAACTTAATACCAGAGATATTGGAATACTTACTTTGTTGATCCCGTGGAGCACCCGGTAAAGAATTGGTCTCCCACTCTTCCCCGTAAGTTTTCGAGTGTCCGGCAGGTGTTCGAAAAAAACTAAGACATTGTACATCTTAAATTCAGCGATGAGGTTTGCCACCCATCCTGAATGTCTTGATTTTATATTGGCACGAAGAGGACAGCTTGCATGTTTCTTACATACAGTTGGTCTACTGTAAACTTTGTAGAAGAAAGTGAGCGTTGTAAACTTTGTAGAAGAAAGATCGGTAAAAAGTAAGCAAAAGCTCTTGTTTCGATTTTTATATTATACTATATACCTACTTGTAGATACCTATAGATAGACAAGGGAGTGAGAAAGTTTCACATTTGAAGATTCTGAAAACATAGAAGAGATAGTCGACCCATTTTCCCATCCTATCAATGATCACATCTGCTACTACAGGTGAAGCAAGAATGAACACACCCATAAACTCGTACAGCAGACCTTAGAAAATACTATCTTCCATATTGGTTCTACATGGAAAAAAACCTGGTTAAAAGTTCCCAAGCGTATTGTAAATAACACCGCTCTCCTAGCGCGCAGTCTAATAAGCCACAATTTGTATACGAACTATAATATTACCTTGGTAATATATAAAATGTTTTTATTTCCTTTTTTTATCTCCATACAAATATTTCTTGTTTTTTTTCTTCTCCGAGTGCGTCTCAGAATTGAATGTCTCCTGAAACTATATGTATATATTTTTATTTTTTTTACTACTAGGTATATCTTTTATTTTTTTTAAGTAAAATTTAATGGCAAACAAAATTTAATCATCGATATTTGATTCCGTAGGCTTAAAGGGTTCTCTAGAGGTTTCCTAGAGGGATAGTTAGTTCGGTGATCTGTGTACGGGATTATTGAACTAAGGGAAGCTGAAATATTCATTCCTTCCTTACACTATATCGTATGAACTTTTATTCTTTCTATCGTTTATTATTTACTTTATATTTATAATCGGTATAGTCACACGCACAGACGAACCAATATAGATTAGAAACTCTAGCGAAAATTGATAATGAGTCCAATATAATCATAAATCCAAAACGATTTAATATCTACTGAAAATTCGTACATCTGCATTACCTACTGGTCTATCAGATGATGGTCAAGCGTTAGATTTTTTTTTAGTGGGTCACGCCAAACCTCTACATAAGATTTGTTGGCGTGGCGTTTCATTTACAGAATATCTCCAATTTTTCAATATTTATTTATTTATTTATGTATTAAATAAACAATAAACGGCTTTTGCCTCTTATTATCAGTACAATATAATGTTCAATACAAATGTCATAACAAAATAATATTTTCTTATTACTCTGTGTGAGATAAAAATAAAACAAAAAAATAAGACAAAAATAAAATTATTGTAAACAAAACATGCATAAAAGTATATATCTTTGTCCTTCTTCTTCTTCTCTACGTGTCTTGTCGGGTCCCTCCGACGTTGAGGCCACTTGGGAGAAATCCTTCCTGTTCTGGACAGCATGAAACAGCTCCTCCACACCTCTCATCCCGGTCCACTCCTGAATGTTCTGGAGCCAGGAAAACCGCCTTCTTCCAACCCCTCTATGGCCCTCAATCTTCCCTTCTATGATTAGTTTCAGGATGGTATATTTTTCTCCTCTCATTATGTGACCAAAATATGAAGTTTTATGGAGCTTGATTGCTGTGAACAATTGCTCTACGTAATACTTCAACGTTACTTGTCATGTCAGTCCAAGATATTCTTAACATTCTTCGGTGGATCCACATTTCAAATGCCTCCAAGCGGTTAATGGTATTAGCCTTGAGGGTTCATGCCTCGACACCATCTTTGTCCAGATATATAATATTGCTCATTTATCTTCCTTTTTCTAAATTCATTCTCCATAAATAAAAAATTCATGCGAATTTCATCCATATTGTCCGATCCTGGGTCGTTTGTATCCAATTGATCCAATTAACACAAACATTTCTTACAAGTTAGAACCGTTATCATCGGTCATTTCCGGTCGGTACAAATATTTTACTGGATAAGAGTAACTTCTTTGAATGAATTGTAAAGATTAAATTTTCAGCTGTATTTATTAACAAGAAATACGCACAGAACAAATTCAAATGTTGAATGAATGCGTAATTTAATTACAAATGTGTTTTCCTTGTTGTTAATTTGTAAAATTAACTGCAATAATAATAATGAAGCTTATCTTATATATCTGGATATCCTTCTTCCAATTTACTTTATTTATTTATTAAAACAACAAACCGCTGTTGCCTTAAATATGTAATGCTATGCATACTTAATATAATTTACAAGTACACATACATTCTTACACATTTGCACAAACATACACACACATACAATGGAACAGAAAACCTACTTGAAATAATATGTTTATTGTTTACATTATAAATTATGTTGGTTTGTAACAAGACCAGATACAGTTTATATTATGTATATCTTCAGCAATATAGTTATACCTAGAAAAACAAGGTAGGTACTTATTCATTTTCAATTTCATGACTTGTTCTTGATGGTTTTGTCTTACAAAAGCTTTGTTAATGAAACAGTTCAAGGTCCAGTTATTAATGTGCCCAACTAACATTTCCTGCAATTCTTGATTATTTCATGAATCTTCTTATGGATTATTATGTTTTATGGATATGAGGTTAAAATAATAAATTTCATAACAAAGGTATTTTGGCTCTGTGATAATAACAGGAGCTGATAACAAAGAGTGTGGGTGTACTGAAAATTCTATCCAAGTAAATAGAGTAAGTGTAAGAATTTAAGTGGTGCAGTACATAATAAACTAATTCTTAATAATTTAAAATAAATAGAGTACACCTACGATGGAATGTGGAGTTTGAGTTAGGACATAACACTGCAAAAAAGCTATTCTTCTCATTTTGAAAATCAAGTAGGCGTTTTTTTTCAACCAATTTTATTAAATGTAAAATTAGGTATGTGTTTATATGGTGTCTGAGGTAATTTAGCAAAAGTTAATTGTCCAACTTTTATGAAATCAGATTTTTCACTGGATGTGTCTCTTGAAACTTAATTTTTCTATCGCACAAAAAATACAATAATAATATTATTATGACTAACATTATTTTTTTTTATTTTGTTATTTTTTAAATGCATATTGGGTGTAAAGACTCATGATTAAATAAATGAAATAATGAACTTGCGTATCCACATTTATTACGTGTTAAATTATAAATAAAAATATCACATTGACTGAATTGACTTAAATTTTGTAAAACTCCAAATAAATTCATGGAAATAAAACCAAACTATTTGAGTTTTACTATATTTAAAATGTACAGTCACCTTACCGGTTTCGACTTACTAAGTACCTTAACTGTCAAATTCACAAAGTTTTAATACACAGTTTCAAAACGACTTTGAAAGTCAAAATAAGGTTAGGCACTGCACCTATTATTTAATATTGTAAAACTCACAGTTTGAATTTATTTCTATAAGTTTAAAATAAAACTTATTCTACTATGGTTCACTTAATCGTGAGCCAGCTTTCAAGAGCTTCCGCTCTCATCATCGTGCTAATGAAAAGTGTAAAAAATGATATTAGAAAAATCGCGAATATATAAATTTACCAGAAGTTCGCCGAATGCGAATAAGCTAAGTAAAATAGAGTCGTTCTGTATTCAATTCGTCTTTTAAACGAAACAAAAATGGAAAAATTGTATATACGTGTAGAGCGAAAAAGATATAATAATAATATTCAATGAATTTTCATATTTCACTCTTGCATTAGTAATCCTATCGCGTAATCCTGTAGGAGTGAAAGGGAGGTTGGCGGCCATTAAAAATGTGGAATCACATAAAACCTGTGGAAAACCGCGACAAAGATGCGAAGATAACCCGCAAGATAAGGACAACATACTAACGCAAGGGATGATATCATCGCAACTTGTAAAAAAGGTGAGGAACAACTCACAAAAATGTCGAAATACCAAATAACAAATATTTTATTTTATAGTATGTTTGAAATTTACTTTGCTGCGTATGTCTCGTTTTTCATTGTGATAAAATGTATTTTTCTTGTGTTTTGTAGATCATGTAACTAAAGCACGCAATTGAGATAACAGAGTTTCTGCCTTTTTACAAAAGTGTAAAATGAAATCAAATCTATCTCTGCGATTCAATACGTTTTTACACTCGTATTTTTGTACTGTTGACAGAGAACATGTTGTTTATTTTGGTGAAAGAATTGACATGAATTTGAACAACGGTTATCCTTCTTGATATTTTCATACGCATCTATAGATACTTATTTAGGAATGGAATTTGGACAGTTAAATCAATATTCCAAAGATATTGCGCTGAAAACCAATATCTTTAAAAAAAAACTTTAGGTTCCTACTTATTCTTAATGTTAAGTGCTTATCTATATTTTTTATATTGCAAAGGTGAAGATGAGTATGATTATTGAGACACATGCCTCAATAAACATGCCTCAAAAAACAACTTGCAAATTGTTTGAAGGATTTATAACAACCAGGAACAAAATATAGATGATTCACAAAATGTCTTCGAACGTGCTTCTTTTTTACAATATACTCCAGATTCGTTTTTCTCAACCACAAGTATTAATATTGCACACAAAACTTTGTGAGAACTCTTGACCGGAACCTTTATTCCAACATTGTTATTTATGAACATGTTGAAGGTTTTTATTATTTTTGCCGTTTTTTAACTTTCGCCAACCTCACGTGACGGCGTGTAGGTATATTGTATAAGCGAACCTCAAAACTTGGATCGTAAAAAAACCTTACATATCTAATTCATCATAACTAATTAATTTCTCCCGTGGAGCACCCGGTAAAGAATTGGTCTCCCACTCTTCTCCTTAAGTTTTCGAGTGTCCTGTAAAAGGCAGGAAGTCGAAAAAATAAAGACATTGTACATCTTAAATTCAGCGATGAAGTTTGCCACTCATCCTGAATGTCTTGATTTTATATTGGCACGAAGAGGACAGCTTGCATGTTTCTTACATGCAGCTGGTCTGCTGGCTACCCCACTTGTGGGATATGCCGTGATGGTAAAGATAGATAGATAGATAGATAATTAATTTCTTTAGTTTCGTATCGGTATCCTCGGCAGAGAATAGGTCTCCAATTCTTCACTGTAAGATTTTGAATATTCTGTAAAATAAAGTTCATCCTATCTACCACGTAGCGCGACGACTATCGCAGTCTACTTGCATCATTAGAGTCCCGTTTTCACATCCAGGATTCGGAGAAAAACTTCCAGCAGAATAAAGACAGCTCAAGAGCTTTGATACGACAAGTCGTTTCAATGAAATAACATAAGTGATTACATAAGTTCGCTAGATATATCCGTGTTGAGAAAATTTAAAATGGTGTGCATTAAATCATCTCGTCTAATTACGCATTCAACGTCTATAATTCAGCAGCGAGTGAGTAAATCGCTCATCTTAAATGCAAGTATTATTTTTCATGGTACGGAAAGCACGACCTGCAGGTTGATTACGCCCAGATAATCTACTGCGTGGAGATGGCTTAATGGTAAAGATGAAGTTTTGTATTGGCGTTAAATGAATTACCTGACTTATAATTTACAGTTTGCAGTATGTGCATGTACATACCCTCTTTAATTTTTCAGACAGCAGACAAAGTGATGCATATTTTTAAAAATCACTAGTTTCAAGTTTATCCTTCTCAACTTTCTTACTCCGTGGTAATTTTAACTTATCTTCGATATTTCGTTATCTATCAAAAGTCAAAAATATGATATCAGTGATAAAATATTTTCAATGATATCCGTAACTATGTATCTACCACCTTATATCTTTGTATCTTATTATCTTTCCTCTTTGTATGTATCTACTACCTTAGAATCGAAACAAACTCAAAAGTTAAGACTCATATACTTACCACAATAGAAAAATATATACCACTGATCATATCTAAAATCATGACGCAAGCACATTTTTTTTTGTTTATTTATTAATAAGTCAACCTTAATACACTGTGGCACTTTTGGTGTGGACGAGATTTCTTTAGTGTAGAATTTTGGATAAATGGAAGTCCCCAGAATTCTGCGGTATCCGAGTGGATGGTGGGTCTTCTTCAATGTATTTTAACTCTAATTTACACAAATAAAGAAAAAAGCTCTATAAAATACACGATCTTGGATTTTATGACAACGAACATTCATGCTGAGTTCAATTGGCAAAAGTTATATAAATAGTTGTTAATTAATTCTTAAAATATAACTTTTCAAAATAACATGAAGGTTCTTGAACATAGAACATGAGACTGCTCAAAACCTTTTTATTCATAAATCTCTATATCCATAAGCATCTCTACAAGTACGATATACGTTAGAATATAAGTTTAAAATGATAGAATCGCTTCTTTCAGATCAGACCTAGTGGATTTTCCAATGTTCATGTATTTTTGTGCAGTTATATAATTATTATTATTGTTTTTTTGTTTTTTGATATCTTGACTAGTGACTAAAATTTGTCTTTTAATGAATTTATTGTATCTGTATTTAAGTTTTTATTTTTTGACTTGAACTGGAGTACCTATGTTTTGTCTGTTTTTATATTTTTGTACATGTGTTGAATGATTGTGTGATCTTGTAAAGTTTATTTGTATATTTGTAAAGGCAATTGCCGTATATTGTGTTTAAATAAAATAAATAAAAATAAATATGTACAGACTTAGTAAAAATGACTTTTTTTTTTTAATAAATACTACCTACTCGTAACTATCTAAAAGCGATCTGGAACTAATGACCTAGCCTAACTTACATATATCTACTATCGACAAAGTGTATCTCGTATGGATCCACTATTAGATTACACTATTTACTTACACATTACACTAACTTGGTCCAAACAATTTCCTACAAGTTTTGATCACGAACACAGAATGAGACAATACAACTCCAGCATTTACATCGGTACACGCTTACTACATAATATTATCTAATACTATCATTCGGTCACGAAACAAACTTTGAGAACTTTCATCTACAATGGATTATGTATATAACACAACTGCTTCCCAAAGTAGTCTCTGTACTGTGTTCAGTTGCTGGTCTTATTAGAATCGTGGTATATTAATGTGAATCTGCGACAAATTCCTTTGATCTTTAACTGAATAATAATTGTATCACCTTTTCCACGTGGAATAAAAAATAATGCTGAAATATTTAGTAGTTGATATACAGTAGGTAATGGTTTTATCAAAATGATTATTTTATTTTAGATGTATAAAAAGTTTTGATATCTATTACAACTAAATATTTATAAACATTCTCAGTATGATAAAATAAGAATCCAAAAATTCTACACAAATATACATTTTATATACGTTTACATCTAATATATATATATAAAATTTTCGTGTCCCGGTGTATGTTACCATACTCCTCCGAAAAGGCTGAAATAATTTTGAAAAAAAATAATGTGCTAATCGGGTAGGTCTGAGAATCAGCCAACATCTATTTTTCATACCCCTAAAAGTTAAGGGTGGTCCATCCCGATTTTTGTGTTTTTTAAACATAATTTTTGATAATATTTTTTTATGGTGAGGCATTAAAAAATACATACAGTCCTAAGTTTTCACTCTTCTACCACCAACCTTTATTTTTTAATAGCGATATCTAGTAATTTAGAAATAATGACGTATATGACAAAACAACGTTTGAAGGGTCAGCTAGTAGTTATATAAAATGGTTCAAATTCTTTATAATAAAATAACACTTGTATTTTTCTGCTGATTTTTCTTACACAAATAATAAATTATTTTTTATTATTCATCAAAACTTACATGCAAATTTCATTATGCAAACTGTTTATCTTATATTTGATTTATTTTTTTATAAATATTGAATATGGCCAAAACACTTGAAACGTGTAGGTATCTTTAAATATCAGATTTTAATACTTACTTATATTATAGTATATTATATGTACATATATTTGTTAAAGTGAAAATAATCAACTAATAAAAAAAAAAATAACAACTAAACTGAAATATTTTTCTGAAGCATAGCCTTCAAACATAGCTTCATTTTTGAAACGACATTGCGTATGGTGTGAGTTTTATAGATTTTTTCGGAGGGTTCTGCACGCATAATGAACCAAGTGATTTATTATAAAACACATTAATGAAGAATGTTTCCATCCCATTGAACGATCACGTTCTACTGACTTCAATAATAAAAACATTACACCAGTTATATTTCATTACAAAACTAAGATACATAGCCTGTTTTTAAAAATGTTATTCAAGGATTAAAAAACAAATTGTTTGGATTGATTATGTACCTAGGATATCCGCATGTTTAATATTATATTGAATTGTTTTTTTTTTTTAAGAATGTGGAGGAAGCGAAGGAAGTGTGTAAAGATAGATCTGTTTGGCATTCCGTTCCCTCTGTCTACCACACTTGGGACACGGCGTGAGGATATAGTAGTTTTTTTGTTGAACTGTTATTGGTTATTGAAAATTGCGTTACCTCTTTCTCCGACATCCCAACGCTCTTATGTCGTCGTTATAGGATGCTGGGACACGACCTCATAAATATCTATGTATTTTGTCCAAATACATGCCAATCGATGTGCAATATGTTCTTCTGTCATTTATGTCTTCAGACCTTAATAAAAATAACCTATATACTAAGGTTAACTTCTTTATTGTTTGGATGTTAAACGACCCTATTAAGACATTAATTTTTAAATCTAATAAAAAGACTTATACACATTTCAGCGGCTATAAAACTTCAAAAGGTGTTTAGTTTGTAATGGTATAATATTATCAAGTTTATCGACGTTGTATAAACTTATTCCATAGTGCCACAATGGAGAATATTAATAATTGTGATCTAGAACAAACTATTGTAATATTAAATATATAATCACATTTCTAACACTACGGGTGCTTTAGTTGAAAAGTTTTCGAAACAATAGGGGAACAAGAGTTGGCAATACACTTAATATGATGTATGTAATAAATTATATAACATGGTGGCGTATGTGTTAACTAAGTATTCTTCAAAGGTGTGTACATTAATCGAGATATTTATAGAAGTAAAAATATAATATTGTTTTATTTACATACATATTCAAAAGGCTTTTTTGTTGTATTGACATAAAATAAAAATAACTGCTGCTCAGTCAGTAAAAATGCCACGTTCGTTATGACACGCTGCGAATGTTTATATAGCAATACATTCTCAGCAGTACGAGTATTCAACTCATTTAAATTACTGTCGACATTTTCCTTTGGTAAGATCCCATTTTTTTATAATTAATACATTTGTTAAAATAAGAAAGAAATCCTAAAAATGATTTTTCATTTGTTTTTCACTGTGAATTATTATTCGATAGTTACTTCGTGGAGACTCTGACGAAAAATATGTCAACCACTTATTTTTGTGAATTGTTGAATGTCCTGTGAAATACTGGTGTTCGTAAAAAATCATGAACAAGGCATTGAATGTATTTGATTCAGCAATGAATTATTTCACTCATCTATATCTAATTTTTTAGAGACAAGTAGAGGACAACTATTATGTTAATAACATGCAGTTTTAATGCTGAATAATTTATTTGCACGATAAGCCATGATGATATAATAGATTGATATAGAGTTATATAATATTCTGTCTTTCTTTCGATATCTTTTTTTTAAGGCAGAACATCCGCAATGGAGTGAAACATTAGTAATGTTGTCATTCATATTATTAAATTATATTTCCCAGAACAAAATTGTGAATACAGGAATAAATTATTTGCGTAGGTACATACCTACTTACAAAATGTACGATATTAAAATAATAAGTATTTTGTGTTGGTGCTAATGTTATGATGTGAAATGGCGTGTTTACAAAATAACATCCCAAGTCTACATACGACTGTTCCATTGTTAAATATTTAATCATTTAAGATTGTAAAATTTTTCTCAAAATTCATACATTCTGCCTACACAACGGGGAAATGGCGTGATGTATGTATTTATTTCAGATTATTTATTCGGCACCGTTTAATGGAGCATACATCTCAAGGGCACGGTAAACGACGTTGAAAGAGAAATACCTTCTATTTACTTCTCAATGTTATTATCGATTGATTTTTACGAAGGTCCTCCGAAAGTCGATTCCAGATGACAGGTTTGTGATTCCAAAAGTTCTGTCAGAGAAGCAAGTCTTGTTAGCTGTATTTATCTCGTCCAGCATAATTGAGGATGTCTTTGTTGAGTGTAGGAGTCTATTTGCAGCGATTTTGAGAACACAAAGCTCAAAAAGAAACCGAGGTGCCATATTTATTATTCAAGGCTTTGTAGACCATAAGACACATTTTGTATTAGACTCTTACACCTTATCTTAGTCAGTGCAAATTTTTCAGCTGAGGTGTGATGCTGATGACGATTCTGACATTTCTAGTGTAAGATCGCGTCGTGAGTAACTCCCCTTCGTATGCGTCTACCCAATATGTGCCATTTCATATTGATACATGTATTTTACGTACATATTGTATGTATCTTATCGGTGGATTGCTTGGTTGGTATTATAGGAGGGGTACGTAGTAAGCCCGCATCACGTAATTACAACGATTTCATAATTACCCAACAAATCATTGTTACGTATCTGGGACCATTACTAAAGGTGGACCGCAGAATATAAAGTAGCCTTAAGGCGTAAATCGCCTACAAACACACATCCATATGATATACAAACGTTCATATTATCGATAAGTACATACTTTAGGAATTACACAGATCACACTAGGTGACATAATTTCTGTCAATCATCACGCAAATAATTATGATATAATAATATGTACCTTCCAAACATTTATTTTTTAATTTTCTCTAATGCATTTCTCCAGTACACTTTCTTTCTTGCTTGAATTTGGGAAGGGGGAAGATGATGGGGAGAAATAATTATCAGGAAAATTAAAAAATATTCTCAATAATTGACAATTTAATTATTAATTTTGTATTCATCACTTGCGTGAATTATTTTATAACCATACTTAATACTTCAGAGTGGACAATGTGTATTTTGTGGCCTTTGAATTTTTTGAAGTTTTATTTTATAATTTTATTGTTAGATATTCCACTTGAATTTCTGCCGCAACACAGCCCTTTGGCTAGTGTGGTAGACATTTTTTTTGTTATGTTAATTTTTAGGTAATTTGTTATTATGAAAGTCTAAAGAAATTATTATTTCAGTAAAGATTTTTATATTTCAATAAAGACTATAATATAATATTATTATACCTAGTAGGTAAAAATATAAAAAAAAAAATACTTGATCACGTAAGTAATTTTGGTAATTCAAAAATCGAACAATTTGACTAGATTGTTGATAAAATACATACATATATATCAAAATCATGAACATCAATGTTGGATCCTAATATGTGATTGTACGCGTGATTCGGTGAATTATTTTTTCAATGTATGACGTCAATATACGGTCACAGAATTTTTTTTTACTTAGGTAACTTCTCGAGTACCTTTATATTGCTTTAGATGATAATAGTAATACTATTGAATTAGGTATTTTTGGTACGTATATGATCGTAATTCTGAGAAAAAGAATCAAAGGGAAATAAAAAGTAAGGATTCGGAATGTAACTGGAGAATATTGATTGTTGATTGTGAAGATAAAGAACTTCTCACTTCCGTGGTGTTCGATTTCAGGTGTAGGTAGGTACTGCAGGCAACATTCTTATGACACTGATTATAAAGCTTTAAGAATGTCTTGGAAAGAGGACAATAAATTATTGTTAAATGTACTTTCGTAATACCTATATTGAGTAATTTCAATAACTTTGTATGAGGGTGTTTAAGGATATTATTAATACGGATTCGTTTTTAAAACATGAAACAAATTTGTTTTTACCTCTATTACTATACTTCGGTTATTTAAAACCTAACATACATAGACAACTCACAGAGATCGAGCTAGTCCCAAATTTAGATGAATCTTGTATTATGGGTACTAACGCGACGATACACACATATACAATGCACTATTAACACTCATGTAAGTACATGTAACACCCAGACCCAGGACAATTTGAAGAAGGTCATTCTTCACGGGAATCGAACCCGGGACCTCGTGACTCAAAGACAAGAGCGTTACCTCAGCGCCACACCGGCCGGCCAACACGTTAGTACTTTATACCATACGGCGTTTGCCACAAGTGGGGTACCCAACAGACTTATTGTATGTAATACAGATTCAAATTGTCCTTTTCTCTTCTAGATAACTAGTAAATTCAGGATTGGTGGATATCTCATTGGTGAATTGAAGAGGAATTTTAACAATATATTGAATTGTCATTTATAACACCACGGCCACTCCCACACCATAGCTGGCAGATTTTCATGTGTAATTGCATGTAACTAATATACAGGTCGTCTTCTCCAAACTATGAAAAATTAGTAGCTTAGAATCGGTTATATACCTTATCGCTGAATTAAAGATGGTTTATGAATTACACGTTAAGCTAATTACTTATATATTGTATTCTTTATAAAGTCAATCGCTCCTTCGAGCATCATTTAATAGGTACCTGCATGTTTGAAAATTGTTCTAAAAATAGTAATTTGAAGTCATAATTCAAATTTTAACAGGTAGTTACTTTAGTATTTACATTTTCAATTATCGTTTTTGCGTCATTAATTACTATCAAGTACCATCTCTATCTCGCTACCTGATAACACGAATCTCTCATCCCCTTCACGCGGAAGTAGACCGCGTGCGCTTTATCTAATTTTCTTACGCTTTACGTGTAAATAAGTTGACGCCCACTTGGCTTACGCGACAAAATATACCGCAATGTGCGAGCTGGAGGGTTGAGTGACGAAATGGGAAATGGAAAATTACAATTTTTAATTTACGCGAGTATGTATTTGTATGAGTTAAGTCATACAAGGAATTACAACAAATTTTAAGAATAAAATAGTTTTTTGAAAAAGCAAGATAAATTACTTCAATAAATATTTATTTTAAATGGAAAATATGTTTCAGCTGAATAATATTCAATTTTGTAGGAAGGTATTAATTGTTTAAATACGATATCAGAGCGCAGGGAATATCGCGGAAAGAGGTGACGCAATTGGCGCAGAGACGCTCTGAATGGAGGAGGCTGGTTTCTGCCCTGTGCTCCCGAGAGGAGCGTTTAGGGTGAGATGATGATGATGATGAATTGTTTAAATTTTAAACATAGCCACACACTTTAAAGGTCGGGTAGAAGAAATAGAATAAGTCCACCTTCTGGCATTCTATTGTTTCACTATTAAATTGTTTTTTTTTTGCTTGCCAATATTATTTCTATCATAATTGTTTAACTTTTGTACACCAATAGATACATTAATAAAAAAAATGAGAGTTGTTAAAAGTCGATGACTGGAAGACATTGCCTTCAGGCAGTAAATTTGCCAATTGCTCGCGTATTTTTGATCAAAAATGAGTTTTTATTATTGAACATAATAATAATAATCTGGACAATTTATTGAGCGCCGTTTTGTGGTACAAACCACCGCAAGAACATAAATGCTGTTAAAGAAAAAAAAGACCGACACACTACAAATTCAAAAAACTGAACACCAAATTTAAGAACTATGAATTATCTGTACTTTATTACTTTTTAATCAATGCTGGAACAACTAAAGAGAAGACTCGATGATGTTGACATTTAGTTTTTTTTTTTAATTAGAATGTCAATAAATTCATTTACAATCAAACAAAACAGTGATAAAGATGTCAGTCAAGTAAAATGCGTTTAAAGATTATAATAATTATTATCATCATTAAAAAAAGTCAACCATTTTGTTATGTTACACGTTTCATTTTAAAATGGATGTGGAGTGTCGCGCGATTATCAGATAATCTCCAACGCTGATTAAAACGTCGCCCTTAACAATGAGATCGTGAATTCCCTGCGCGGCGCACACAAGCCCAAAGAGCTATATTGGGACGACAAAAATAAAAAAAACATATCCTTGAAACCAATCAAAAATCTTTTAAAACAATTGTTGATTAAACATTCCATCCTTCTTCATAAGAATTTTTGTTGCCGATCTAACAGGATTGTCTGCGCATGCGTTCAAAGTCGAGGTAACGTCTACACAGCCGATATTGGTTAGTTGAGTTCCAATAGTTGACGGAGTAGTTGTGTTCGTGCTGTTTCCCCACATTTGTTTTTTATTAGATTTTAACATGGATATTGAAGCGACAGGTATGTACTTTAATATGTAATTTTTATTTTGGCATAACGGTTGTATGTAGTGTAGATAAAATATGTTTTCTAAGATGCTATTTTTGTCCTTTAAAATATTGAAAAATTATTTTTAGCTAGACTTATACAAAAAGTTCCAAAGAGTACCGCAATAATTTTTTTATAGTTTGTTAAAATACTTTATAATTTATGTAAAAAATAAAATACAGGTCCCCCCGTTTCCCCCCTCTTGTTAAATCGTATGTTATCTTTACAGGTAGTGAGGGTGACGCTCCTCAACAGGAAGTTAAGGTGAAGAGAAGAGAATTATTTGAAGTGTTAAACAATAAACTTTTTTATAAATTTTCGTCATTAAAATGCAATAAACGATTGTTTGAATATGTATTGGACAAGTTTGGTATTAGTGAACTTTCTAAAGATTGTGCAAAACGATTTAAAATTGTTATCAAAGTGTTAGTTACAAAGTTTTTCGAGAAATGGCGTAATTGTAATCACATGTTTGAACGATTTAACAACAAGTATATGAAATGGCTTGATACTGATCTAAATCTTCCAGAAATACAGCCATCACAGCTTTCATCATCAGCACGTCCAGCAAAACATCCAGAGCAACAGAGTCGAGGGAGGCCACGAAAATTATTCAACGAGAGTTCAATACGCAGTAAGCAAAGAGTGGTTAATCCAATAGTAACGAGTATTAGTCCAGAAAAACTATGCTTGGCTGCAAAATCAAGTTTGGTGAAATAAGGCAAGAGAACTGCAGCTCATGTTGTGAAACTAGCCATTCAATCTACACCAAATACTTAAAAAAAAAATTAAAGTGATGCATGATGCATCATCGTCTGTCACACCGTATAGTCCTGAAGAAGCTTTAGGTCTCGTGGTGGATCTTAATTTGACGAAAGAAGGTTATATGACTATGAGACATGGAGAAAAAGAAAGAGGAGCAACTATCTATCCCTCATATCATGTTATAGCAGAGGCTAAGAGGAGGTGTTATCCCAATAATATTATGGTTACTGAAAACGAGGCTGTAGTGCCACTG
The DNA here is from genome assembly GCA_947579605.1 of Athripsodes cinereus. Taxonomy (NCBI): domain Eukaryota; kingdom Metazoa; phylum Arthropoda; class Insecta; order Trichoptera; family Leptoceridae; genus Athripsodes; species Athripsodes cinereus. The sequence continues at coordinate 6,406,092 of OX388312.1, read as the reverse complement.
TTGGACCTTCTTATACATACCACACAACGTTTGGTACAAGTGCAGGCTGATGTAATACTACAGAACATTTCGGAAAACTGTGATACTATCGAAGTATACTATAAATGGGGTCTAGATGGTAGCGGTGGCCACAGCATATGTAAGCAAAACTGAATGCTAGTTTCTTCTGATCCAATTATATCTGACAGGCGAAAAAAAATAAAACACAACTCAACTGGGCCTGCTTAGGCTTCCTACTGATTTTAATAATAATAATGATCAGAAGTCTGACGATGAAGAAGATGACGAGGATACAGATTAGTATAAAAAAAAATGTACAACTTTAGTAATAAAAATACAGAAATATTAAAAAAAAAACATTTTCTTATCGGAATGCTATTACCCCCATCTACCCTATATATATATATATATACCCTCTTTTACCCCCATTTACCCTAAAAAGGTCTTTTTTTATTAAGGCGATTATCAAGCAGCCTCACAATAAACAATTCTGATAAGAATATCTAATAAGTTACCATTTTATATTTTTGGCGTCCTAATATAGCTATTTGGGCTTGTGTGCGGCGGTGGCTGAATACTACCTTGTAGGTAGGTAGGGGAGAGTCCCTATGAAACGGACGTCCCATGAAGCGGACAGAAGCTGGTATTCGTCTCCTGTTGGAACTACCATGATGTTGTTAGATGTTTATAGAAGACGCTTACCAACACATTATTTTTATTTTATTTTATTTTATTTTTTATTTTTACAATATTTAGAATCAAACAGTCGTTACACAATATGTTGACAATTAATACATTTAACATGTAGACCAGCGAAGATTCCACTCTTACCAGAAATGTCTGTCTTGAGGAAATTATACCACGGAAGTGTGACAGTTCTGCTCCTGCATTTCATCTTGATACACAAGTTTGATAAAAGTAAATTTTTATCACACAGTTCCAAGTTCATTAAATTTCAATATTTTTATTTATTCAATTTTTGTTTAAAAATTCAGATAACTCGGTATCTTAAGTAAATAAAAAAGTTGAAATAATTTTAAAAGAACGAAGAGAAGAACTCTGGAGAGGGGACCCTGGAGTGACATTGTGGATGGACCCACATGAAGGTATCCGAGTGGGCGAACATCTGCCATACTCTTTGTGGAAAACCCTGAATTGACTAAGGGTTGGTGTCACAAGGTGCAAGAAAAAACTTCAGAAATGGGGATACCTATCTGCAGAGGACGACATACAATGTGAATGTGGCGCAGTTCAGGATGATAGCCACTTACTAATATGCCCACTGATGGGGGACGGCTGTAGTCCTGAAGACCTTATCATAGCTAACGACAAGGCGATGAATGTCGCCGCTTATTGGAGTGGGAAGATTTAAAAAAGACCGGACACGTAAAGTAAGTAAGTAAGTATTTTAAAAGGACGTGAATTTATAAAATTTCACATCTTTATTTAAAATTTCATAGAGTCCCATGAAGTGGACACCAAAAAGTACAATGAAACAGACGTCCGATTCATATTAAAAAAATATTAAAGAAAAGAAAAACGAATCTTCAATATCCAAAGCATCGGAAGGAAGCAGCACATGTCATGGTAGTCGTAAATCATATGTGGCCAGTGAAAAAGATTGGTTGAAGTGCAAGGTATTCCAGATATGGCCACATGAAACATGTGATGTAAAAAGAACACTGAACATGTGGTTGAAATTTTTTTTTCCACGTCATAACATTTTATTTTTATTTCTGCTGTCTTCTGCTCCAGAAACCGGAATAATAAAATAATAATATAATGTCAATAAAATCGTAAACAGTCATTTCATTACTATGTCCGCTTCATGGGACCCCATGTCCGTTTCATGGTAATCGTTCCATGAAACGGACATATTTTTAATTTCAGAATTTTACATGTAAAAGTATCTAGAAGATTTTTTTAATATTTTGTCTTTAGTGCGTAACGGAGGTGCAAACTTCGTAGTTTGTGGGTATATGATTATCTTTCGTGAACAATTAAATGCAACCGAGATATAAGACTTTCCTCAAAAATGTCCGTTTCATAGGGACTCTCCCCTACTATTACAAATACTAGGCACCTAATAGTACCTTCATACTCCTGTAGGGATTATCAGTAAGTTAACAACCAACCACCTACAATCCAACCACCTGAACATTACTAGGTACGCGCCAACAATAACAATAATTATATTATTATAATCGGTAATTTAAATATTCTATATTTTATTTCATCTCTTAATTTAGTAAACTTTATTGTCACCAGTAAATCTTGGTGAATCTTTTCAGTTTTCTTATTAAGTGTGCTGAAGGAACAGTTTCTAGAAAAATGGTTTATTGTTAGAATATGCACAAAAATTCTAACCTAGTATGTGCAAGTATTCTAGTACGGTACCTACCTTCTAATAGGAAAAAAAACAACTAGTCTCGCACTCATCATTCTACACAAGTAGGTACCTAATCCAATTTAATTTGCATTCGATTTGAAATTCATGATTTTTAATAGTTTAAGTAATTTCTTCAATAAATAATCATGTTTTGTTTTAATATTTAGTGTGTAGGTATGTAGGTGAACTCACATTCCAGATTCTGTTTATTTTTTTTATTAATGTAAAAAATTTGAAAGTACACTGACCTCCTATAGATATCATAAAAGTTTGAAGACTTCTGAAGCGAGGAACGCTATAGTGGGCAACCTGGGGAGCTTACCGACCAGGAAATCACACTCTTTACCTTGTTCAAATTTATTAAAACCTAACGTACTGCATTGTTTATTGTTTATTGTAAATCATTCCCCATAGGCCCCTTACAGGACACTTGGGTTCACCATAATTACACAGGATAAAAAGAACAACATTAAAAGAATACATGAAAGAATACAAAGTAGTAAGGCATCAAAAGCGAGACAAAACAATGAAAATTGAGTAAAAAAGTTGCCGAACATATAAATTTGAACATAAATAATAATTATATAATGTGAATAAAAATAATAATAATAATAATAATGCATTTTTCAGTACTAGAAGGATGTAAAGAGTCCCCTTAGTACCACGTCTTTAATACAATATTTGATCTTTTAACAAAAGAAACAGAGAGGAAGGACGAATGACACACATTACACTCAACAATTATGTTATAATATATTTTTCAACACTAGCAGGATGTAAAGAGTCCCCCTAGTGTCATGTCCAAAGTACAATATTTATTTAATTATTTATCAGATAAATCACATGAACAGAAGTCAACGATGAGTCATACACATGATATAAAGGCTGGTAAGCTATAAATTATCAGTCAGTCGGTTTGATAGCCAATATCTCTTCGATAGTATAAAAGGCGTTGCCAACAAGATACTTTTTAATCTCTCGCCTGAAGGACAGAATATCCAGTGTTTTGAATTTTTTTGGTAGGTTGTTATAAAGTCGAACGCTCACACAGATAAAACTCTTGGACATTGTGAATTAACAAAGGTACGGACAGTTACCTCAACAAATTTGAATGAAGCTTCCTTCGGCTATTTTCTCTTGTGTTTTTTTTAACTAACTGAAACTTGTTAGAAAAGAGATTTTTTATCTTCAAAGCTTTATTCACTCCTTTCAGTACCTGCAACCTTGTTAATGAGTGTTAACAACTTTATATTTATCCCGAGAGATTTTTTTTCAGAGTTGTCTTGATATGCGAGTATGTATGTACTCCCAGACCAGACTTCGATATATATGTATCCTGATAACATGTTTACTTGCTGAATTTTATCTCAAGAATATTTGAAAACTTTACCACAGGTGCATATAAATAAATCCTTTATATTAGTTCTTAAAAGAAAGAACACTGATACGAATATATGAACTTGCATACATAATAATTATTATATACCATCATGCAGATTCTCTTGTGGGGTAGGCAGAAAGAATCAAAGACCACTTCCTTCTAACCTGGCACACGCTTTTTACTTCCATCATATCCATGTAATTCCTCACATATATTCTTTTCTGGTCATTGTGCTCAGCATGTGTGCGTCATTAAGGGTCTGGTCTACATGGTCTATTAATTTAATACTCAGTCAGCCACGTCTCCGAGTCTTTTCTCTTCATATTATGGAGCCTTTGCTGCATAAGTTCGTGCACCTGGATGGAGCAATGGGTACTCCCGTGAGTCTCAAACCAACTCTGACCAGCTCTTTCTGTCAGCAGCAATGCTTTTTGCATCTTCAGGCTTCAGTCGTCTATGGAGAAGGTTGGACTCTATAAGCTTCAACCACGTTTTTCTCGCAGCTCTTCTGTAAGTTTTCCACAACGGTGGTCTCTATTTCTAGAGTCTCCGAGTACCCATTCTTTCAGCCATGTATATATGTTTTGTCTTAATTCATTTTTTCCACATGCCTGAATCTCCGTAACTTATCAACATTCATCTTGATTGTGACACCAACTTATATTTGACATTCTTCGCATATAGCTCTCGATCTCTCAGAATTTTACCACACATCTTTCTAAACGATCATTTCTACTGCATTCAAACCGCTTTCATCCTACAAATGCCATGTTCACGTCTCACTTTTATATATCGGTGTTGGCTTTAGGAAAGCAAAGTGCACTAATCTTTTAGTTGTAATAATTAATATGAATCTACTCCTTTGTAAATAAAAATAAATGAATTCATTTACCTAAACCTGTTTAAATTCATACATTTTATTAATTTCTTACTAACCAATAAAGTTTAAGGCACATTAAGATAGGGCAAGTACTCAACTACGAGTATAGTCAATTTATTTTTTTGACAAGATAATTACATAATACTCGTAGGTATGCGTAATTTTTTCTAATCATTAAGACTCGTTTTAATATAACTGAATAACAATGGTTAGTCTACGTACGCTTGGGTCATAAATAAAAACTTGAAAAGTAAAAAATAAAACTGAAAGTAAAAATTAAAGAAATAATTTCAAAGAGAAATGGAATAAAATTTGGTAGAGCTACATATTTCAATTAATGCTTTCTACGGGTAGTACTAGTAAGTTACGCGAATATCTACCTATAATTTTACCAGAAAAACTTTTATTTTTTCCATCGTCAAGTGCGCTCATAAAAGTGATTTATGTTTTTTGTAATCCTAGATGTTCGATGAGGCAGGCTTTTCATTTTCACCGCAAAGCGGAAGTTCTTTTCCGTGAAAATCCTTCCGGCCTACTGCGTCGAGATGGTTGAGACGTCGGCGTCGGTCGTCGGTACCTTGAAATAAAAATAACAAAAATAAATTATTACTTTTTAATTTATGTTATAAATTAGGCTTCCATTATTTTCAACACATTTTTTAAAGTCAATAAAAAAATATGAGTACTAATGTTCAACGTGAAATTAACTTTTGAAATATTAAATATAGGTACTTATAAGCAATTTTAAGCGATTTTGGTCGTGTAAATAATTATGATTTCAAATATAAAGGATTATACATGCATATAATGGCATTAATTGCCATATCGTTTTAATTGAAAATTAAAGGAACCGAGACCAGAATTTCTCTATAAAAAGTCTTTTACTTTACCATCAGGCTAACCTAGTTTTTTATTCACAATTTATTTATTTATTCATTCATTCTTTACTGTACACTGATTACAAATAATTACATAGAAGGTATACATTCAAGTAAGATACAATCAATATAATTAACATTAATTCTTATTTTAACTAATACAATTTTTTTTTATGTAAAAAAGATGCATCTGAATTTTGTTGGAAACCCTAATTTAACCTTATACACATTTCACCGTAAGATCAAAGCTAGTGTCATGAAAGTAAGTATGTCGGCACCTGCGATCGAACCAAGCACTTCTTGTGCAAGAGGCCGAGACTCTACCTCCAGGCTACCGACGAACTCAATTATCACAACATTATTGTCTTCTATCATTTTTATAACGACATTATTCTTTACTTTGAACCTGTTCTTTTAACTATTCCATTATAATGATAACTTGATATTACGAAGGAAACGTTTTCTTTCTTTGAAACTCTGTACAACTACAATAATAATATTATTATTATAAAAATATAAAGTATACTTTCTCTCATTTCTTGTATTTAATTCTCGTTTTATATCTCAATAGAAATATTATTATTATGTTCTTACTTTATTTCTTTGACTATATTATGTACTTTTACATCCGCTGCAGTACGTACTATTATCTTCGTCTGATAAAAATGTAGTTCTTTTTTATTTTCTTACCTTTCATAAATACCTATGTAAATACTTGCATTTGAAATGAGGTATTTTTGTAATTTTTTATTTGATGTAGAATTTTTCATTGTATTGTAAGTAGTGTCTGTACTTTTAAATCAAGGCTACAAAGATTTTTTTTGAATTTATTTATCCAGTACTCACCAAAATAATTCAGCCTTAAATCACAATTGAATCATTATATAAGTACATTACTCGTAGTTCTATGGTTACCCTATTAGTTCTATGTTACGGTTAAAGTCAATTGGAACATGCGTCTGTCATTTGGAATCCACAATATAACATTTACATTGACAGTTTAGAACGGATTCAACGTATATTTTTGAAACATATGAACTACAAATTTGGCAACAACTACAAAAACGAATTACAGACATTACATACAAGACGTAGAAATTCAGACCTTTTGTACCTTTACGATTTAATAAACTTAAATATTGACTGTACAGACCTTTTAGCAAAAATTACTTTAAACATACCAAATAGACGAACGAGACACACCTCGACATTCTTTTTAAGTAAAAAAAGTACTAATGCTGCTCAGAACTCGCCACTACATCGATGCGTTACCACATATAACAATTTGGAGAAGGTGAGGTCCGTGGACATATTCTGTATGTCCAGAAGCCTTTTTAGGAGCCACATTAGACAGGAATGAAATATTTGTTTAGTTTTTCTTTTCTTTTTTCTTTCTGTGTTTGTACTGTACTGGCAATAATAATAATGAACTCAAAGATGGGCTGGTCAAGTACAAGAAATATGTTTAACGGTTATTATGTTATATTTTGTAAAATTTTATTGTATGTTGCCCATTTTTTTAAATAAATAAATAAAAAAATAAAAAAAAAAAGACAACACGATTGTAGAAAAGGATAGCATTTATTGAATAAAACTCATCTAAAAATTAATGATATCAAAAATGGATAGTAAAATAACTAATCTTTAGGAATTTTAAAGGCGTAAATTGATACAAAAAAAATTGTGTGCAGTGATAGATTAAATGAAAATAATTAACTCTTTATTATTGTAATAAAAACGGCATACAATAGGGGTGTTTACTGTATGGGGCAAATCTCTTCCAGCGAACCTTAGATTTACTTTAATTACATAGTTTTCATGCAATAACTTAACTTATTTTTGATTGGGTAAAGTAACGAAACTCTTATCATTCAAAACATATAATATAATATCTAGTACACTATTAATAATTTCATTTTCAATATACCAACGATATGACAAGGGTTCCTTGACATTAAAACATAATTATATTAATCTATCTACGTAAAGCTAATGTCGCTTGTTTATAAAACTGTTATTATCAACAATTCGTAACATTATTTAAACCACTTACAGTCTAGTTTCATAATATAAAACATTGATTTTATTTTAACTAAATTATGATTCTTATCAGGCCGGCCTTGGCCAGTGTTATCATCACATTAAACATGAGATATGTGTTGAAGTATATAATTCACTAAGTGCAAATCATTGTTTATTTGACAACCACTACATAGCTAACATGCTTAAATTTATGCCATGTGTTAATTACATGGAATTGTTTCTCCGACTGATCCAATTTTTTAAGATGTTGTAACGGTAAAGATGGATAAAAAAAAACCACAATTCCGGTAATACCTAATGTAGGTACTCTGAAAAAAAAACAATACATTCTAATTTTTCCTTTTCAGGCAGTTTACATATAATTTAGACTTATAAAATACAATTTGGAATATTTAATACTTTTGCTGTACGCACATTCAAATCTTAAGTTTCACCTTGTATCTGGGAGTTATTCGAATTATGATCTCCACCTCTTTGATAATGCGTTAGTCACCTAATCTGAGATACCTATGGTAAAAATATATCTGACCTTTTTTTACCTATGGCGTATAAAATAAATAAATTATTGTTCAATGTTATAAAACGCACTTGTGTAAAAAGATCTATCTGTATCTACAGCTTATCTCAAACTATTTTTACGTTAGATTAATAATATGTCACTAACATTCAACGAATCACAAATAAATATTTGGTTATAATAAATTCATAATACAGGTACCTACCAGTTAATATATATATTATTATGTCGACACTGTGGAGTGCGTAATAATTGCGGAAACCATCACGAACATGATAACCGACAAAACGTTGTACTAGATATTTATCTATTTATTCAATTATTTACGTTACATCTTGTCACCAGTAGTGTTCGACTGTTCAAAATGAGCGGTCAAGGTGACGATCTTAGTGCGAGTGCGAACGAAAATCATCTGAGTGAACTAGTGGACAAAATAGCTAAGGAAAATGGTTTTAAAAGCTACGATTTCAAAATAACAGAAACGTTCAATAAAGGTGAAAATTATCTCGGCGATATAAGACGTGCAAAACTCGAAGGTGTCAATGAAAATGGTGAAAATCATTGTATTAAACTATTAATCAAGACTTCACCAGCAGAGTTATATGAAAACGGAATACCTTTAGATAGATATTACGGAAATGAAGAATTCATTTATAAAGAATATTTTCCGTTGCTGTCTAAAATGCAAGTCGAAGCGAAAATTCCTGAAAATTTACGTATGAAATTCGCCAAGTGTTATGTCTCTTCCATTGATAATCGTAAGGAAGCTTTGATATTTGAAGATCTCAACGCGAAAGGTTATAAAATGTACGATCGTATGAAATCACTTGATAAAGATCATGCTGTGCTTTTAATTAAAACACAAGCAACATACCATGCTCTTTCATTTGCTTTAAAAGCACATCTCCCTAAAGAGCAATATGAGATATTTAGAAATCACCACGCCACAGAGGAAGAAATGAACGATGTGTATTTCAAATATATACACGATATTAGTGTGAGATTATATGAACATATTGATTCTGAAGAGAGTAAAATAAAGTTTAAAATATTTTGCGAATCTGATATTATGAAGGAGACTTATGATTATTTAGACCTCCATAAAGGAGATGAGGAAACTCGTTACAATATTATTGTTCACGCTGATTCTTGGATTAATAATTTCCTTTTCAAATACGAGGTAAATTTAAATATTATTTAATTATTTTCTGATATCATTATACTCAATAATCCAGAGTTGAAAAAACTGGTTTAAAAAATATTCATGATTATTTTCAAACAACTTGTTTCTGTAGATAATCGTAATGTTATTTGTGTAACGTATACATTGAACTTAAATATAGACTGGAAATTAAAGGAATAATTGATACATAATGCGACCAATAAAACTTTATATAATTTAATATCAATCAGTTTTAAATTACCGTTAGTTCAAGAAGATACGTTCTCATTTCCTTCGAGTCTCTAGTTGAACCTAGATGCATTAACAAAAGTATGTTACTGTTAGTTTATTTTTATTTATTTATTTATTTTGTTACACTAATAAATTACAAATCTTATATATATTTTCATTGATGCTGCCCGACTAGGTATAACCTGTACTAGGGCCAACATCTCACAGACATATCAATCGTATTGAAATTAGAAACATATATTTATTTATTTATTTATTTATTTATTTATTTATTTATTTCTTGAAAACACACAACAGACAACAACTATATATATATAATGTAGAAGGTAGAAAAAAAAATTAAACATTTCACTCAGTCATCATCCAAAAACCGTGCGTCACAATTAATTTACATTATCTCAATATTTATTCAATAATATGAAAAACACAAACACACACGCACACATCAATCATTCGTCTTGCTAGCACACACATACAGTCAATTCCACATTCACACAAAAACATATATACTTGAAATTATACAGATGCATAATATATACAACTTTAGCAAGAATACAAAATTATGGGGGGGGGGGGTGTCCCATCACAGGGCTCACTAGTGCACCACAGACGATGAAAATAATTTCATCTGTACCCGCCTCCTGAACGCAAGCTGAGTTAACCCAAAGATATCGGTATCCGACAGTGCATTGTCGTAAATACACAATCACAAAAAGCATTCATTTCCTATATTTACACAATCACATTCATAGTAAGAAAAACACTGCTGTAAACCGTCCATACACGAAACAACACACAAATAAACCATTTCTCCATATAAAACCAGAAAAAAACAACATATCCCTCAACCATACATATCACAAATCCCACACCACATACTAACACACGTGTATATATTGATGTTTTCAGAATATATATTGATGTTTTAACAGAAGTGGACCTTTTTACAGCAATACAAGTACATAACATCTTATGTATTGAAAGCTTGAAGGATAGTTTTTATTGTAATGATCCTTTAATTGCTTCATCAGATATAAAGGATGTATGATATGTACTTAAATAAGACTAGAAAAGAAACTATAACTATAATTATTATTAATTTTGTAATATAGTTTTTTCCGAAATTGTTTATGTACCAGTCTATTAATTCAATGACCGTTTACACAAAATATTCCTCGAATTTAATTCAGTGGTGGATATGAGAACCAACAATTTATCAAATACTATATTTCGGCGGTTTTATCGCATATCCAATTTCTTCTAGCCAACCTGAGATGTACCTATTGTAGATATTCAAAATTTATTCGCGTAATTAAAATGGAACATTTAGAAACAATAGCACTATTAAAATATTTCTGATTTTTTTATGTAGATGAATATGGATTTGAAAGAAGTAGGTATTTAAATAAATAATATGCATGTACCATGAAGGAAGAGTAAGTCGGCAGCGTGGTGGAATCGAATCCGAATCTGTCGATTGAAAATCCAAGACTTTAACATCAGGCTACCGATCATCTCAATTTTTTGTATCAATTCTTATAATAAGCGTAGTTCTACGAATGTTACATTACCTACAATCTCTTTGCTCACAGGAAAGAGTGAAAGACCCGAAATAAAATAGAAGAGTCTAGCTGCCAATCTTTTCTATAAAAGCAAATTCCTCAGTGTTTCGAAGAAGTTATACTTACCGTTTATCAATATTTTATCCCTATCTTTTAAATATATAATATTCCTTATTTCAGAACGACAAAGTGACGGACATGATAATTTTGGATTGGCAAACTATCAAATTCACTTCACCGATAATGGACTTGGCATATTCTCTTTACTTGTGTTTAGACGAAGAGACAAGAGACAACCTTTGGGACGAACTATTGGATATTTACTACGAAACTCTTAGTTCCCGTCTAAAAGATTTAAAATGTGATCCGGAGAAATGTTACCCGAAGGAAATTTTCATGAAACATCTGAAAGAGAAGATGGGTTACGCTTTAGCCGCATGCGTCACAATGCTCCCATTCATGTTGAATAAAAAAGAAGATTCTTTGAATATGAAGGATCTTATGGAAGACGGAAATGAGTTTGATGCGTCTGTTGTGAAGATTTCGGAAGAAACTATCAAAAGATTCAATGGTGTTCTCAGGCACCTGATAAAAACTAATGTTATTTAATATTTTGATTGGACGTTAGACAGATTAAAACAACCTTTTCATATTTATAGCTGGTTCTTTTTTACATGGCGTTATTCAATTACTGAATTTTTAACAGATTTATAATATTTTGCATCATTATTTGATTTTAAATGTTAACACAATTATTATTACAAATGATTTAAAATATAAAACAGTATATATTTATATCCAATGTTAAATTTACTATACTATACTATACCATCACGACATATCCCACAAGTGAGGTAGCCAGCAGATTAGCTGCATGTAAGAAACAAGCAAACTGTCCTCTTCGTGCCAATATAAAATCAAGACATTCAGGATGGGTGGCAAACCTCAACGCTGAATTTAAGATGTAAAATATTTTTCGAAGACCTGCCTTTTACAGGACACTCAAAAACTTACGCAGAAGAGTGGGAGACCAATTCTTTACCGGGTGCTCCATGGGATAATGTTAAATTTAATTTTGTAATAAAACACATCGTAATAAATGTGTTTATTATATAAATTGGATTGCTTATTTTTTGATGTTTTCAAACAGAGAATACATAATATTATCCATATTTTATGAATGAATTCAATTAATGAGAATAACGGGTTTGTTGGGAGACATCGCATTTAAGCTATACCTAAGCTCATCCTCTATGCATTGAATTGTATATAACTGATATTTTAATGATACTTGATTTGTTGTAATGGAACCAATGAAGGTACAGGAAGAATAAAATAAATAATTAATTCCTTGCTCATTTGCTACATAACTTACTAAACTAAATTTTATACAGTTTAATACATATAATGTTTGAGAATGTATCACAATGTAAAAGTATTTGTAGGTGTACGTTTACCACACATACTAAAATTATTGGCATACTTAGATAATATACCTGCTCAAATGGGATGACAAATTGGTCTTCCCTTGAATTTTCCTTACTATGTTATAAATATCCATGTATGTAGGTTCATGATACATACATTATTAGGTTTATTAATCTGACCTAGAACGTTTGTAATAACTAATAATCAGTCTCGACGCCCTTGAGACGGTCTAGGGACTGTTAAACAGCGTCAAAACAAAATCATCCAGAATAATCATCATCATCATCATCATCAACAAGTTCAACTATAAACATGTTATAGGTAGATATAATATATATTTTTATTTATACTATTTCATTCATAAATACACAGTATACATTGATATTCCAATAACAAAATAATATTACACACAGTAAAAATGCTCCCTCCATAAGCAACTAAATGCTTGTGCGGAGGCAGTAAATGCAGCTGTCTTCGTATAAGAAAAATCTCCGTGCTTTATATTTAGGTACGTATGATATTTTTGTACTGGCATTACATACAAAACTAAAACGGTTAGAAAATAACCTGGTACCTACCTATAAACTCATAGATTATAATAATGTTGTAAATCTCCATCAACCGTACGTACATACCTATGTATGTACATGAAAGAGTGGAATAAATTATTAGGAAGGTAAATCACTGGAATTCGGAACGTAATCTATCAAACGTGGATTTATGAATCAATAAATTTGATTATCGTCATAGAGGGGTGATTCTTTGACTCGGAATGAATTATTGATATGAGTTTGATAACGCGGAAATATCATTCTGGATTCCGTACAAAATTTTTTTTTTTCGTGATGGCTAAATTATTATCATACCTTCGTATAAACATTTTCTCAGCCCAAAAATGCTGCCATATCGGCAAGTAACCAATCAGATATCTCGGTAGGAGAACCATGTTTATACAATGCAAAAATGTACAAAATGTAGGTAATCGGAAGAAGTGATAAAGGCGTCCCAATGCCTAGGAATCAGCTCTAGGCTGGCTTAAGTGATCACTTTCGGTGTCCATTGACAACGTTCACCAATTCCACCATTCTCACTATCACGATGTAAGGTCCACCAATCGTGATAGTGAGAATGGTGAAATTGGTGAACGTCGTCCATGAACACCGAAAGTGATCAATTAAGCTAGCCTAGAGCCAATTCGAAAGCATTGGGACGCCTTCATCACTTCTCCAAATTACATAATATTGTACAATGTTACATTGTGTAAACATGGTCCTCCAATCGAGATTATCTGATTGGTTATTTTCATCTGCACCCAAACCCGGTTAAACAGTACAAAAAATAGTAAATTTTCTAAACATTTGCCAGAAAAGTTTTCATATTCATTTAGAAACACAATAAGTATTCATTTCTGTATTCGCTTTAAAAACATTGCATACATTGTGATATTGTGTAATTAGTAGCCAACTCTTCAAACAAACAAGATGTAGACAATTCCAACTTTGGCTAACATTTTTGAATGATTTTGAAGTAGGTATGTGGCCTTTCCTCTTTTTTTGGTTAACATTGGCGCATCTCTCCTCTTAAAAATCTGATGTTTGTAAATATCAACATGAAAAACATTTTGATTTAACGTGAATTTACCTAATACTGGGGAAAAGTAAATATTACAATGTTCATTATTTGTTTTTTAAAAACTACTTTTATTTGAATTTCTTTGGAAAATAAAAAAAAATCCTTTTTTAATACTTCTCAATGTCTTTTGCAAAGGTATTTCTGATAAACATATTTGATATAAAGCGCAGCAAAAATTAAAACACACCATCTCATTAATTTTTAACACATATTTTCAACATGACAAGTCTTTCTTCATTTCTTTACTCAAATTTTAAAGAGATCCTTTATTATAAAATATCTGAGCATCAGAACTTTTGAAAATCTTTTTTTTTTAATTTTTATTTATTTCAAATCAAGAGTTAATCAAATACCTACAATTTTTATTCTACCACTTCTACTATATTACCATCACGGTATATTCCACATTGAGAGAAGCCAGCAGACCAGCTGCATGTAACAAATATAGGTACAAGCTGTTCTCTTCGCACCATAAAAATATGACATTCAAAATGGGTGGCAAACCTTATCACTGAGTTTAAGGTGTCAAATGAACTTTATTTTTTTGCACATAACAGGACACTCAAAAACTTGCGGTAGAGAGCGGGAGACCAATTATTTTCCGGGTACTCCACGGAGTAAGACAATTATTGTATCTATTAATAATATATTCAATGAATGTAGGTAGTTTGGATTCGTTTGAAGATATCGCGCCTTTGCGATAAAGTTGCCCTATGCATATTGATGATACTTATCTAACATATATGTATACCTTCTATGAAATTATTAGTAATCAATGAACAATAAAGAATGAATAAATAAGTAAATAAATAATTCTTTTGAAAAATCTAGAGATTATCCTTTATATTCGTACTTTAATAACACACACGTTAATAGATCAAAGTTTTTCTTATATCGGCTAACCAAACCTTGCTGTTCTCTATCTCTTTGAACGATGTAATAATGTACTAAAAACTATTCATTTATCTCAACGTTTTGTGTTGTTTTGTGTAGAAAATGAGTATTAAAAACAATATGATGGAATACCTTTTTATAGAAATGCAAAATAAAGCAGGCGAGCAAATTTTAATATCCAGGAAAATGTAAATAATCCGCTAATTAATACGAGAAGTAACATGGGTTTGTTGTACCCATAGAACTGTATACATTTTTATCACAGGGTTGAGATAAAATAAAATATGGATTCTTAGAAGTATGGACTGTTTTTTAAATATGTAATATCAGAAATACCATATCGATGGTAAGTGCAGTTTGTATCGAAAATGAGTTATTATACGCAAGCGAATCTATACCATCTGAAATGTGTACCTTAGGAATATTATTACGTTACTCTGTGTCATTGACGAGATATTTAAAAAAAACTATATGTGGTGAGTACTAAATGGAAAAGCATCTCAAAATTTCAACTTTAATTATCTCAAAACTATGAAAACTGCACTTTTCATATCTGTGACATAGATATATTTTATTAAACTTATTATTCACACTTTTTAAACTAATTATTATTAAAATTATAGGTACTCGTTTTACATTATCATCATCATCGCTCTCAACGCTCCTCTCGGGAGCACAGGGCAGAAACCAGCCTCCTCCATTCAGAGCGTCTCTGTGCCAATTGCGTCACCTCTTTCCACGACATTCTTTGCGCTCTGATATCGTTGTCATAGGAACGGTGTATTGTGAAAGAGGGACGCCCGGGCCGACGGAACCCCTGCGGACGGAAGAACAGTGCTCTTTTTGGCCAACCATCATTAGGCATTCTGAAAACATGTCCCAGCCAGGACCATCGTCTCTCCTGTATTACGGAGATTACAGGTCTCTGCTGGGTGCGCCGGCGCACAGCATCATTTGTAACATGTTCATACCATTTGACATCCAAAATCCTTCTAAGACACAAACTTGTTTTCAAAGCTGAGTATCTTCCGCTCGTGAGCCTTGGTAAGTGCCAAGACTCACAGCCATATAGATGGATTGGGATGATGCACGCATTGAACAAGCGGCATTTTGTCCTGATGCTGAGTCCAGACGCCTTCCAAACTTTGTTCATGTTATTGAAAGCCCCGCTAGCTGCTCCTATGCGGATTGGTAATTCCGACCGGAGATCACCCTCTGGCAAGCATTATAAATTAATAAAATAAATAATTGCGTTCAACCTTAAATATATTATTATGTCTTGAGAACACACAGTAGAAATAAGTACACTTGTTTGGAGCTAAAAGGAACCAATAATTACCGTCTACGAAAAACGAAATCGTTTTTTTCAACGATGTTTGACTGTGGAATACCCGGTAAAGAATGGGTCTCTCACGCTTTTCTGGAAATTTTCGAGTGTCCTGTAAATGTCAATCTGCATGTTTATTCATGCAGTCATCAGTAGTTGATGAAAAATACATATCGTAATATATCCAAAAGAGAAATTAATTTTTATTTCAGTATAATTTGGATACGTAAACAAGTTCATAAATCATAAGGTATCATTTTGCAAAAAAATGATGTCTAAAAAATTAAGTTTCTAACGCAAAGCCCTATTTCAGTTGTCCACCATAACGCTGCATTTGCATACTTTTCAACATAAACTCTTTGCGGATTCTCCGGTAACCAAAAATTCGCAATGGAATCTTTAAATGCAAGGTAATAACAATAAAAAATACTAAACACTTGCGTATGAAACAGCACACAGCTTCATAATTTAAATATTTATGTACACACTGTAGCGTATTTCCTCTCCTGTCTCGGCTAGCTCACTGCATGTGTCTTCAGAGGTCGTGGATTGGTTGGTTAGGGCACAAGGCTGATGAATACACAGGGTGTTCAGATACAAACGTTTTCCTTTTATTGGATCTTTGTTGCATTACATTGCGGACGGGGTAGCCTCCATCGACGGCCGTCCATACTATCAAACCATCCGATCTTTCGTCACGGGTGCCAGGCGCTCACGATCCCCTTCTGTAAGGTTCCGTCGATACGGATAAGCAGGCGACTCGTCCAGCTCAATTTGCGACCCGGGAACTAGAACCGCCTCTGTTGGCAATTATCATCATAATTATTAGACACTGACAGAACACTTTTCATCTGTATTGAATTTAAGTTAATATTGTGATTTATCTAAAATATAGCCTTAAGAGACTTACCACGATATCTGCGGTTATATACGAGTGTCCGGGTCCCACAATTTATATAATTTTCACTGCCTTTATTTACACGTAATCATCTCCATCCTCTTTTGAGGTTATTCCCGATCAGATGTTCTAATTACAAGACATTGGTTCACTTATATTTGGTCGCCACGAGGTGACACCAAAGAAAATTTCCTAACTGAAGACGTATGTCTTCCAACTGTCCCGGAGTCCTCTTAAAAAGTGAACTCTTCACATGTTTTCTGCCGGTCAGTATTTTATTTCTCCGACTTTGTAACAATAACGCGTTTGACTTCTGACAACTCATTGCGGTGTTGCCATAAGGCGAAATGTGGCTGATAAGAAAAATTAAACCACCAATAATAATATCATGCTACATTAATTCCCCCCCTAAGCAAAAAAAAACAAAAAAACAGAATGCTTTTTTTTTTTTTTCTCTCTATCATTATGATACAACTAAACGTTTATGCACCTGACACGCAAAAAGAAAATCGGATGGTCTGTTTACAAATTCAAAAAAAAATCATCATCACGTCATATATATATATATACTTATCCTAAATAAACTCAGTTTTATGCGTCATTATACATCAACCCGTCTTTCTCAGTACCTCAATGGACGCCACCACACTTAGTGTTTTTTTTTTTTTTTTATTTGGATGGGTGAACACGATTTTGTGTGGAAATTTTAAAACCCTAAAAATAAACCATTGTGAAACGTGCACGTATGCTTCACAATGCTCTATGATGTATAACGAGGCATATCTTGTACAATGTCTTACAACTATATATTTTTTTTAAATCCAAGGGAACACAGAAGAACAATAACATAGGTTTGTACCCTAAACATGTGAAAATGTCTAAATAAAAAAAATTTGAAACATTAAGGAGTTATTAACTGCAAATGTTAAATATTAGGATGAAAATTATCTCTCATGTTGGAAATCTACGAGAAATTTTTCCACCCAGGTAGCAAACAAGGCATGATAATATTCCTCTGGGAAAAATTTATCCCTTCCTTTCCTAACCTAGTGACATATTAAAAAATAAAAAAAACTTTAGTACATATTGTATGTACATTTTCTTTAAATGCATCTGTGTGCTTGCTTAATTTAAAATCTTAATAACAATTCATACATTTAATTGTTTTAATCCTAATCGAAGGGAATAAATAACAGAATTTATCTTTGCAAAAACACTGCTAGATATAACCTACATTTATGTACTATGTTTTATCATAGGTATATCTTCATTTTATATATACATTGTAACTCATATTATACCATTTTAATTAGAGCTTTTACTTCATGAATTTCGCATGCATGTTAAAAAAAAATCATAGTAACATTACTATGTTGGGCCTATATATGTTGAATAACCAGTTCAACGTTAATACTTATAAGTTATATAATACACATATTTGATTTACACAATCTATATGTTTACATTTTATATGTTCAATACATCCTTACACACTATAATTAAAATATTACACACATGCACATATACATATTCAGTCAGGAATGTTCAGTGCATGCCACGTTCCTAGAATAAAATAAAATGATTTTCATCGGTAACAAAACAATACATCCTTCCTCAAGTCAAGACCCTTTTCCAGTTTTGAACATTTAATACTAATTAATTAAAAGGTAATTGTGTTAACCTAAAACTTAATATTATAATTGGTTCTTTTAAAAAGCAATATATGTACTACGAGTACATTAAAGGAATTATAAAGATGGTTTATTTTTCTTGTTAATTTTTGTAATCAACAATTTACTTCTCTCCGCCAAAAACGTAAGCTTATTCTTAACCCTAAGACGGTTAATTATCTAATTATACGCCTATACACGATCTTCCAGTCACTCTGGAAAGAGTTGACATTAGAGGAACTACTGTTCTCTCCACAGTTTCTGTGTAAATTATGTGTGTATTCATGGTCACTCTATTAAGAGGTACCCCAAAGAAGGTTTTTCTTTGTATTTATTTTCCTTTCTGAAATTTACACATATAATTATATCGCTTTCCTACAAGATTCAAATACGCAAAGGACTGTTCGATCTGGCATGGTGAGCATATCACTGTGTGATGTTTGCATATTTTCATTCAAATTCATTTCTTCATCTTCCTTTTTTACTTTCATCTTTATTTTCTCTCTCACATTCATTCTTCCTCATTCAATGTGGCCACCTTCTACTTTCAACTATCCATACAACTATAATTCTCACATTCTTCTCCTCTTGTATTATGACATATCAATTAATGTGTGATAGATTTGTTCCTCATGCCAGATGCCTTAATCCTTCTAATCTTGTAAATTTTTGTTCAACACATATAGTCATTATAATTTTATTTTTTTTCTTTAAATAAATAAATGCTTGTTTTAATTTTCAATTTACCTTCTCTTGTTTTTTTTTAATATTTGTATTTATAACAAAACTATACTTTTATTTATGATATATTATTGTAAATAATTTATATTTTACAAAAAAAAAACATCATCCGTGTATGGTATGGATCTTCCCAAGTTCCATATACCAACGGCGCACTCCTTTATCCGAGGGATTACATGATGTTCCATTGACATTAACTAATGTTATGTACATATATACAACATGCATCTTAAAATTATATTTACAAATTATATATTATTAAACTAAGACAGCTTTACCCACGGGTGGGGAAGCCAGCAGACTAGCCACATGTACCAAGCATGTAGGCCGTCCTCAATGTGTCAATGAAAACCCAAGACACTCATGATGGGTGACACGTCCCATCCCAGAATTTTTAAGATGTAATATGTCTTTATTTTTTTCGAACACCTGCCTTTTACAGGACACTCGAAAACTTGCGTGAAAGAGTGGGAGATCAATTCTTTACCGGATTCTCCACGGCTTCCACAAACATACAACAAAATTAAATATTCATTCAGCCCTTAATCTTCTATTTTACATATGTCTTTAATATGGTATCTATTTATAGCTTTTGTTTCTACATCTTCTAAAACATAAGTTATATCGCTTATCTTTTTTACTATGCGTGATTTTATGAATCGTGGTGCCAGTTTAGTGCAGAAATATTGAGATTTGTTTGATTGTATGAAGTTCTTACGATAAACTATATCACCCTCTAC
The DNA here is from genome assembly GCA_947579605.1 of Athripsodes cinereus. Classification (NCBI taxonomy): domain Eukaryota; kingdom Metazoa; phylum Arthropoda; class Insecta; order Trichoptera; family Leptoceridae; genus Athripsodes; species Athripsodes cinereus. The sequence goes on along the minus strand of OX388312.1, from coordinate 6,385,698 downwards.
ATAATTCCTATTTGATCTACCCTTATTATAATAATCTGCATTCTTAATGTATGCTTCTGAGAGATTTTCCGAGACAATATTAAACAGTGTACTTAAATCCTCCATCTTTTTTATATATAATTCTCTATCTTTTTGCAAATTTTGTGGTGACTTTATTTCGGTGTCTACGACCTTACCATAAATGTGTCCATCTAAAATTATTTCGCGACCTTTCATTAGCAGATTTGGCGTATAACCCGTGGCTAAATTTACTGTGTTGTTTAGTGTGCACTGTACTGAATCTAGATACGTGTCCCATTTTCTTTGTTGATTGTCTACGAATATCGCTAAGGTGTAGCCTATTGTTCTGTTAAAAGTTTCTATGTTATTGCACATAGGTGAATATAAGGTTGTGTAGAATATTTTCTGTACGCCGTAAGAGGTCATGAAATCCTTAAAGACATTTGATTTTAAACTTGTACCGTTGTTCGTAATTATTGCCTGCGGGACCCCCTCCTGAAGGAATATCTTATTTTCAATGTGTTTTATTATTTCTTGTGAAGTTGCTCTACGTAGTGGGAAAAGCCAGCAATATTTAGAAAACACATCGACGACAGATAGAATGAATGTGAATCCGGTTGACGATTTTGTTAGTGGTCCGATTAAGTCTATGCTTAATATCTTTGCTGGACGGTCTACACGTTTCCTGTTCTTCATAATTCCTGCAGGTGGGAGGTTACTAGGTTTGTATAATTTGCATGTTTCGCACTTCTTTACATGTTTTTTGACATCATTAAACAATCGTGGCCAGTGATAGTATCTTGATATGTTTTTAAAAGTTTTAAACGTACCTGGATGTCCTGTGTTATGATAATTTTCCACAATCGATTCTCTGTTATCCCGCCTAGGCACCTCTTTCCAGCTGAATTCCTGTGTGAGGGGGTTGTCATCTTTCATTAGCCTATACAGTATGTTTTCATCCACTCTGTAGTTTATGAATTTACCTGGTGATTCTATACAGCCGTTAAATACTCTGTCATACCATGGATCAACTATATTAGAATCCATATTTATCTCACTGATTTTTGCTGGAATACGTGACAATGCATCAGGGACTCTGTGGCTACTTCCCTTTCTATGTTCTACTGTGAAGTCAAATTGAGAAAGTCGCATTGACCATCTTGCTAGGCGACCTGTTGGATTTGATATTTTTGTCAAAAACCGTAGAGCTGCATGGTCTGTTATTACTTTGAATTTCATTCCTTCAATGTATGGTCTGAAAAATTCTATAGATTCCAAAATGGCTAGCAATTCTCTTTCTGAAACAGAATAATTTTGTTCGGTTTTTGATAGGGTTCTTGAGAAAAATGCAATGGCTTTTTCTTCTCCGTTAAAATCCTGATGAAGGGCTGCTCCGATCTGATGCTGACTAGCATCGGTGTGGAGTAAAAAAGGTTTATTAAAATCTGGACACACTAATACCGGTGCCGTTATTAATGAATTTTTAAGCTTTGTGAAAGCTTCTTCCGCGGAGTTGTTCCATATAAATTTTTTCTCACCTCTTTTTACTCTTAATAGTTTGTTTAACGGAGCTGAGATCTCGCTACAGTTTCTAATGCTTCTTCTATAAAAACCTACCATTCCTAGGAACATACGTAGTTGTTTCAAGTTTTTTGGAGCTGGGAAGTTAGCGATCGATTCCACCTTGCTTGGGTCTGGTCGTAATCCGTTTTTGTCAATAAGGTACCCTAGATATTTTAATTGACTTCTGCAAAACTCACACTTAGACAACTTAACCGTCAACCCTGCTTTTTGCAATGTGTCTTTTACCTTTTTTAGTAAGCTGATATGCGAATCGAAATCCGAGCTAATGACAATTAAGTCATCTACGTAACAAAAAACATTTTTGTCGAATTGAGGGCCGAACAGTTTGTCCATTAATCGTTGGAGGACTGCTCCTGAATTTTTGGCTCCAAATGGTAACCTACAAAAGTGAAAAAGTCCCATGCTTGGGACCGCAAAAGCTGTTTTTTCTTTTGATGATTGATCTAATTTAATTTGCCAATATGATTTTGATAAATCGATCGATGAGATATATTTTGCATTTCTTAAATTTGATAAAATGTGATTTATGTTCGGCATAGGGTATGTGTCTGATTTTGTTACAGCATTTAATTTTCTAGAGTCCAAACAAAACCTCGGAGATCCATCTTTTTTCTCTACGATAACTATTGGCGAGCTCCATGAACTGTCCGATTCCTCTATGACTCCCAGACGTACCATCTCTCGAACTTCCTTCTCGACCAAGCTTTGTCTTGCGGGGCTGAGATTGTAATATTTTTGTTTGATCGGGGGGCCTGTAGTAACTATTGTATGTTCTACTAAGTTCGTACATCCTAATCCGTTCTTCTCATAGGAAATATTTCTAAATTCCTGTTCTAATAATTCTAATCGGCGTTGTTGTTCCGGAGTTAATGTATGTTTTCCTGAAATTTTTCCTAATTCATTTATATCTTGTGTATTAGTATAACGTATTTGATTGATTAATTCTGGTGCAATCTGAAATGTATCCCAAAAATCTATCCCCAAAATTATATCCTGTTGGAGTCCATCTAGAATATATAGAGGTATGGCATGAGATTGAGAATTACATGATATATTAATATTTAATATACCTAATACATTCAGCTTATTTCCATTTGCTGCCGAAATTGTGTAGCCTGTTGGGTTTGGTTTATGTCCTCTTGCGATGAAATATTCACCCATGTTTCTACTTATCGCAGAGATTGAAGCACCTGAGTCTAGTAAACCTGAGAACAATTCATTATCTATTTCTACTTCCAAGTATGGGCGCTTATCGCCCTGTTTTGCAAATATAAGTGGTGCTAACTGATATGTTTTATAAAAGAGGCCTACGTATTTCAGCCAACCATTCCATTCGCTGGTTCTGGTCTCTTGAGAAGGTTGACTGACTACTCGTTTTTTTGTCGGCTAGTGTCAAACTGTCTCTGTCTATTTTGTGAGATATTATTGTCATTATTACGATATTTTTCATTTGAGTTATTGTTATTAGTTTTATTTTGAAATTGGCTTTGACGATATTTTAAAAAACAATTTTTTTGGAAATGTCCAGGCTTTCCACAGTAAAAACAAGAATAGTGAGTCGGTGTGTTTGAAAAATCGTTTTCTTTAATGAAATTAGTATTGCTACGGTTGTAATATGTAAATTTTCCATTTTGTTTTGTATTTCTAAGTTGATTATTAAAAATTGGTTTATTTCTGTATGAATGATTTTTATTTACTTCTGTTTCTCTTTTTACTACATTGCAAACTTGGTTACACTCATTGTAATTTTGTACTGGTGTTTTTGTAGTGCTCGTCGAAGGCTGTGGTGTTGACATTTCTGCTATTTTACTACAATGGCTAGAGCTGTATGAAGGTTTCTTTGAAAAGGACTCGAATTTTGTACATAATCGCATTAAATCTTCTACGCTTGTGAATGTCGTGGCAGCCACGATGCTTGCATAGTGTGTTGATAAGCCATGGATAGTTATTTCTAACAATTCTGCTTCACTAAATTTATGTTCTAATAGTTTGTTTTTAGCCATGACGTTCAATATGAATTGTGAGGCGGTTTCATCATCACTTTGTGTAGCTGTCATTATTTTTAACTTTAAAGTTCTCTGACTGTCTGTATCCCCGAACTGTGTGATTAGTTTAGTTTTGAAAGACTCCCAACAATTTATAAAATCATTTGCTCTGAACCACGTCAATGCGAAGTCTTGTAACAGAACTGGCATATACTTAATCAATGAGTCTAACTTTATATCATAAACCCCGGATAACTCTTGCAACCGTTGAATAAACAATATTGGATCTGAATTACCTGTGTAATGTATCCCCAACTTCAGAGGGTTAAATGTCTTAACGTGGTAATTGTCATTTTTATTTTGATGTGGGCTTTTTAATGTCGACGATCTAATGAGTGGTTTCTTACTTGCTTTCTTTCTAGTATGTGCCTTGACAGTAATTTTAGATGTAGAGGCCATAGTTGTTTTTGTTTCTGTATTTAATTCAGAATTTTTAGTATTTTCACTTTCAATATCTGTATCAGACATTTTGACAAATTTTTATGTATTTGTTAATTGTTATTATATGTGTATTATTGCTTTATTTTTGACGTATAGTGTACGGACTCTGTTTTATCGATATAAATATCGAATTTTTATTATTGACTTTTTACCATAAATTATAGTAGTGAAACTCAATCAGTTCACTGGTACGACCTTTTGTTATAGTCACATAGATGGCAGTATTAGCCATACCCTATAAAACATTGCACAGATGGCGTTTTGTGATATATTCGTTACGTAATTTTAAAATAAACTTTTAGGTATCCTGACTTGAGAGAAAGATGCATATATCATGTTTAAACACTTACGGTTTGTGTAATCTTTAGTGGTATCATGTACTAATGTGGCATTGCACTGCACATCCTCTGTCGGTCTTGGTGTCTGCTGCTAGAAGAGATTTTTTTAAAAGAAGTTTATATTCGATAAAATAAAGTACTTCATCAAGTCACCCGTACAACAATATTTGTAACAAAAGCAGAGAGGTTTAGTGACTCATTTACACTATGGGAAAATTAATGAAATTTTAACAGTGTATCATGGGTTGCATACTGTCATATTAATGTAATAAAGCATGATAAAATATTTATAAACTATGGACAATGCAAACAAAAATTGATTGTTTCATTTACAAGTTTTGAATCATTGAGAAGAGAACATAGGTTTGTGAATCGTTTATCAGTTCGTTGATTTTTTTTTAAATAATTCACCAAAAATAAGTACTTATGAAAATAGCAATTACCTTGCAATTTGACAAAATCAATTCAAATTTCCTTTGTTACCTATACCCTTGATGTAGTAATGTTCAATTTCTCTGTAACACATAAAGTATTATATTAATACATTTATAATTAATTTTTCTTCTTGGTATGATTATTTTTGTTACACCGCTAGGTATGGGTGTATTTTTTTCTCTTATTTTGTGACAATTTATATTTTCAATTTAATTTGATTTTTGCTATATATGTACATGTGCATGTGATGCCTGACAAATATAAAAACAGATAAAATCATTTAGAACACTTAAGCTATTAAAATTTGACTCCGTGACAATTGGAAAAAATTGTCTACCCCCATTGTATGTTATTCAAACCCACAGAAAAAAATCCTTTTCAATCCTTCTTTGCCATGTGCTCCATAACAACCCCGTGTTGTAAGAATACGCCGACATTACTGGAATATGTATGTAAGAAGCTTGGGCGCCATTTAATGTAGCGTATTTCCTCTCCTGTCTCGGCTAGCTCACTGCATGTGTCTTCAGAGGTCGTGGATTGGTTGGTTAGGGCACAAGGCTGATGAATACACAGGGTGTTCAGATACAAACGTTTTCCTTTTATTGGATCTTTGTTGCATTACATTGCGGACGGGGTAGCCTCCATCGACGGCCGTCCATACTATCAAACCATCCGATCTTTCGTCACGGGTGCCAGGCGCTCACGATCCCCTTCTGTAAGGTTCCGTCGATACGGATAAGCAGGCGACTCGTCCAGCTCAATTTGCGACCCGGGAACTAGAACCGCCTCTGTTGGCAATTATCATCATAATTATTAGACACTGACAGAACACTTTTCATCTGTATTGAATTTAAGTTAATATTGTGATTTATCTAAAATATAGCCTTAAGAGACTTACCACGATATCTGCGGTTATATACGAGTGTCCGGGTCCCACAATTTATATAATTTTCACTGCCTTTATTTACACGTAATCATCTCCATCCTCTTTTGAGGTTATTCCCGATCAGATGTTCTAATTACAAGACATTGGTTCACTTATATTTGGTCGCCACGAGGTGACACCAAAGAAAATTTCCTAACTGAAGACGTATGTCTTCCAACTGTCCCGGAGTCCTCTTAAAAAGTGAACTCTTCACATGTTTTCTGCCGGTCAGTATTTTATTTCTCCGACTTTGTAACAATAACGCGTTTGACTTCTGACAACTCATTGCGGTGTTGCCATAAGGCGAAATGTGGCTGATAAGAAAAATTAAACCACCAATAATAATATCATGCTACAACACTTATTTCTTATCTTTCTCTTTTAATGTATGTATAATAAAATGGAAAATGGTGTTTTAGGTGTGTATTTATATTTTCGAGGTTAAGAGGGGTTCAAAAATATATTTATGGCCCTTCTCTTCCGATGCTTTTGGGGGTGAGTCGAGAGATTACAATTTACCTCCAAGAATTTACCGATGGTAGATTTATAATCGACACATAAAATATATTTTAGTTCGTTCGTACATGTTTGTATGCGTTTACTTAATGAACACCGTAATTAGACAAGACAGAAGAATAATATTACACTCTATTCAACGTTTCATCCTTTATGAAAATTTTATAATATAAAAGATATTTCTTATTTACTAAAAAAGATATAACAGTTTATATAAAACCATTTTGTTGTCAGTATTCTTAAGGAATTGAATTTTATAATTTAATGAAAAAAAATTATACGAATTTTTGGAATATCATGAATAAAAAAAAATGCATGTTATTTATTACAAATGTGTTATAAAAATATCAGCTAGCGTATTTTTTTTAATTCTCTCTCAATACACGAGATATCTCTAGTTGAGACGTAGAGTAATAAAAAGATTGATTTAAGTGTGTTAAATTATTGTTGTGCATTGAAGTAAAATAAATACATCATTCATTATAATTATCTCTAAAATGGTTATTATTATTTTCTGAGCAAGGCTCAGTAAAATGGCACTAGTCATAATATACCAAATTTATTCAATTCTAAAAGCACGAAATCCGCAATTCGTGGAAAAGAAAAATTAATCCCATCTGACCAAGGAGACCGAAAAAAGTAATATATTTTGATAAATACTATGAACCAACATTTTTTTTTCTATTACAAATCAATAAAACGAATTTAAATATTTAAGATTGTCCCTTCCATGAAATCTACATATATAAAGAAAATATTGTGTGGTAAAACTTTATACTTAGCATAAACATAAAAAAAAATACATTTTAACATTAATTTAATTGTTCAAAATCATGTTCAACAATGGTATAAAAAACAATGATGAATTTGAGTTTATGAAAAATCTACCTACATTAGGTTCTCAATTCAATAAGCACACGAGGAAAAGGATGTAAATAATACGTGTACATCATTATCCATTTTTACCCATTTTATTTCCCTATGAAAAGCTTAGTAAAAGCTCACATGAAGTACAATAAAAATAATATGAATATAAGTTCATTGGTACGTTTTCATTGTTGTTCAACAACTTTTCTAAATAATGCGTGTACATCATTATCCATTTTTACCCATTTTATTTCCCTATGAAAAGCTTAGTAAAAGCTCACATGAAGTACAATAAAAATAATATGAATATAAGTTCATTGGTACGTTTTCATTGTTGTTCAACAACTTTTCTAAATAATGCGTGTACATCATTATCCATTTTTACCCATTTTATTTCCCTATGAAAAGCTTAGTAAAAGCTCACATGAAGTACAATAAAAATAATATGAATATAAGTTCATTGGTACGTTTTCATTGTTGTTCAACAACTTTTCTAAATAATGCGTGTACATCATTATCCATTTTTACCCATTTTATTTCCCTATGAAAAGCTTAGTAAAAGCTCACATGAAGTACAATAAAAATAATATGAATATAAGTTCATTGGTACGTTTTCATTGTTGTTCAACAACTTTTCTAAATAATGCGTGTACATCATTATCCATTTTTACCCATTTTATTTCCCTATGAAAAGCTTAGTAAAAGCTCACATGAAGTACAATAAAAATAATATGAATATAAGTTCATTGGTACGTTTTCATTGTTGTTCAACAACTTTTCTAAATAATGCGTGTACATCATTATCCATTTTTACCCATTTTATTTCCCTATGAAAAGCTTAGTAAAAGCTCACATGAAGTACAATAAAAATAATATGAATATAAGTTCATTGGTACGTTTTCATTGTTGTTCAACAACTTTTCTAAATAATGCGTGTACATCATTATCCATTTTTACCCATTTTATTTCCCTATGAAAAGCTTAGTAAAAGCTCACATGAAGTACAATAAAAAAAATATGAATATAAGTTCATTGGTACGTTTTCATTGTTGTTCAACAACTTTTCTAAATAATGCGAGGACTTGAAGAGAAAATTTAGAAGAAAATACGATAAAAATTCGTAAAAGACATAGGTAGTTCATAATTATTAAAGATTTTTTAGGTAGGTACTAAGAGAGCGTGTGTAATTTATTTATTTATTTTTTTATTTATTCATTATTACAAAACATTTAAAAATACATATGGACAGAAACAATGCACACAACGACAAAGCAAAGACAATGCATTATCCTACTAAACCCGCACTCATTATCCAACCCTTTGCTATATAACACCAAGCCCACAAGTTTGTCATTTATTACAAAAGTTATACAAAAAATGAAAAAAAAGAGAAACAACAAAACACGTTTAGCTTTGACAATAACGATTTCTCTAAATGAATAATTGAAATTTTATTGAAAAATTGAGCAAATGATGAATGAAATAAGTTTAAGAAAGGACTCGAATGAGAGTTGGTGTTGAATATTCTGAAATTAATATTTTTTTAAAACGATCGATTGGTTTCATTAACAACATACATGTCTTTTAACAAACCTAAATTGCTTGATGCAGTAATGAAAGTAACGTAGAAGATGAGATAGAGGTTAGTTGGAAGAAATCGTTCTTTTTTGATAAACTCGCTTTTTAAATTAATGCAATTGATGTACAATTTCATGTCATAAATGTACTATAAATTATTTATTAATAAAATACTTAGAGGCAGAGTATTAAATGTTTGGTGTTCAATATATTTTTTTTTTATTTATGCATTCTTTACAGTACGTTGATCACAATACATATAATTTTATAAAAATAAATTATACTTTACTATACCCTCACGCCGTGTCCCAAGTGGGGTAGGCAGAGAAAATGGAACGCCAAACAGATCTTTCATTACACACTTCCTTCGCTTCCTCCACATTCATACAGTTTCTCATACACGTACGTCGGTTCCTCTTACTCAACACACGGGCATCCTTGAGAATTTGATCCACGTGGTCAAGCCATGTGGTTCTCGGACGCCCACGCTTCCTCACACCCTTTTTTTCAGACAAGTATATTCTCTTTGTCATTCTTAAAATAAATCCACTCAAATAAGGAATAATCAATATACATTGAGTTCGTCGATAGCCTGGAGGTAGAGCCTCGGCCTCGTGAACATGGGGTCGGTGGTTCGATACCAGGTGCCGGCAAACTCCCCTTTCACGACACAAGCTTTTAGTAGCTTACTGTGAAAGGTGTATAAGGTTGTATTTGAGTTTATAACAAACAAAACCCAGATATATCTTTTCTAAAAAAAAAAAATACATGACGAGTTTATTGCAAAGGCGTGATATCTTCCATCTAACGCAAATACGCGCATATATTTTTTTTAGTAATAATGTTTTTTGCAGTAGTAGGTTTTCTTAATAATTTAAATAAAAATAAGTAAATTATGAACGATTTAAAAAAATATATATATTAAAAACATGAAAGTAAATAATAAGTAATCATAACGTTAAAAAAAACATCAAATGAAGCTATTTATATTCCCTCAAACTGTGTAATACATGAAATGTTACAAAGCACGTGCCTTTTATTCGTGTTTTATTTTTCAATATCAATTTCGTCAAATGGTTTTGCAGTATCGATATCAGTTACATTAATACATACCTCCATATACCTCTTCTATACAATATTCACATTGTACTGAAGCCGCAAGTATTTGACGAATCTCATTAAAAATTATTTGCTTACCAAGAATTTATTATTATTGTAATTTGTAAAACCTACTGCAGTAAGTACTCTTCTACTCACAAGTGTACATTCTGTAAAAGGCTTTTTGATATTACATATGTTATTTGTTCAAACTTACCTATGTTTGTTTATTGTGGATGAAAAAGCAAATTAGTTTATTTTTTTTTTATTTTATTATCACTACATTATCACGGAATATCCCTCAAGTGAGGTAGCCAGCGGACCAATTGTAAGTCATAAACACGCAAGACGTCTCCTCTCTGCAGACAAAAAATCAAGACATTCAGTGTAGGTGGAAAACCACATCGCTGAATTGATATAGTTATATGTTTTTGTGTTTCCGAACTTCTTATTTTATTATATTATATAAATAGACGGCTTTATTGCCTTATACAAAATATGATGTTACAGTGCATATTTCTTCAAAATAATTAAGAAAAAAATGTGTTTAATAAGAATTGAAATGTATGTAAAATAAAGAAATGTTGCCTCTTTCAACACAAAAATAATTATATTGTTAATTCTTCTTCTTCTTCAATAGTACTATGCTTAAATCGTACGTACCTAATATAAAAAAATTGGTTTCAAAAATTTAAAAATAATACATTAAAACCTTAGGTAGGCAAGTAAATACGTAAATTAAGGGTAAAAAACAAACTACTTATAATTATATTGAAAAGAAATAAAAGCATATAGGTATTCAAAAGAATAACTTCATATTGTGTTTCATTTAAAAAAATATTAAAATAAACTTCCACCAAGAACCGTCGGTCGATAAATTAAACTTTAATAATTATAGGTATATCAAAGAATATAAAGCCCTTAGGAATAAAATTAACAGAGAATCCAAGCTGAAAAAGGAATGTTATTTGCAAGAAAAATGCAAAAATATCAACAGAAATATAAAACAAAGGAAATTCGAAACCGCATACTCTGAAGTAAAGAACTTCTTCAATGAAAAAACACAGCCACGATGTGCTATACAAGATAAAAACGGCAAACTGCTGTTTGAGGACGAACTGATCGTCAAAAGATGGAAGGAATACCTAGAACAATTGTACAAAGGAAAGAGCATACTCCAGGAAAGCAAAGCACTGGAAGCAGAATATGACGTAGAAAATAATGGAGATGACATCTTAAGAAGTGAATTTGATATTGCATTAGCAAAGTTGAAAGACGGCAAAGCACCAGGCATCGACCTGATTCCATCAGAGCTGCTTAAATGCGCGGGAAAAGGCATGCTTGATACATTGTATAAGCTCGTCTGCAAAATATACGACACAGGAGAGATACCTGAGGACTTTGCCAAATGTCTGATACGAGCGCTTCCTAAGAAGGCAGGCACGACAAAGTGCGAACAACACAGAACCTTAAGCATGATATCACACGCTTCTAAGATACTCACCAACATTATAATGAAAAGGGCGGAAAATAAAATAAACGAAACACTTTCAGAAGATCAATTTGGATTCCGCAAGGAGACTGGTACAAGAGATGCAATCCTGAGTCTCAGACTTATTCTAGAAAAGAGAATAACAGTTAATAAAAACACATATATAGCATTCATCGACCTAGAAAAGGCATTCGATAAAGTAGAATGGGAACAACTTTTTAACATCCTAAACGAAATAGGAATGAGTTACAAAGACAGAAGAGCAATCTGAAGCCTATATAAGAACGAAATGGCCGTAATTAAAAGCGGAGAGAGCTGCGCAGAAGCAAGGGTCGAACAAGGCGTAAGACAAGGATGCTCAATGTCGCCAGCTCTCTTTAACTGCTATATACAGCGAGCCATTGATGAACTGAGAGAAGAAATGAAGAACTGGACAGGAGTCAAAATAAATGGGAAAAAGGTCGACATGATCAGATATGCTGACGACATAGCACTGCTCGCAGACTCCGAGATGGAGCTGAACGAAGCCTTAGGAAAAATGGAAAGTATTCTGTTGTCAAAGTGCAACATGAAAATAAATAAAGAAAAAACAAAATGTATGGTCGTTGGAAAAGAGGAAGCGACTACGAACATTGCCATAAATGGAGTGAGCATCAAACAAGTAAGAGAATTCGTGTACCTGGGCAGCAGAATAAACCAGGATGGACGCTCCAAATCGGAAATTGTAAGCAGAATAAACCAGGCAAGGATTGCCTTTAACAAAAAATCAAAGATATTGGAATCCCCAAATATTGACTTAAGCGTAAGGAAGAACCTTACTAAAGCCTTTGTATGGAGCATTCTGCTTTATGGTTGTGAGACATGGACCATCAGCAAGAGTGAAAGCGGACGGCTGGCGGCCTTTGAGATGTGGTGCTACAGACGCATGCTCAAGATCCATTGGTCGGAGCACGTCGAAAATGAAGAAGTATTAACCAGGGTAGGCGAAAAAAGGCAACTCCTTAAGAGAATCAGCCAACAACGAGCTAACTGGATTGGCCACAACATCAGGCATCCAGGACTACTCATCGCCATCGCAGAGGGTAAGACCGAGGGGACAAATGGCAGAGGCCGACCAAGAGACGCATATATGGACCAACTGAAGAGAGACATGAACTGTGGCTCATACGTAGGGCTAAAAAGACTGGCTGAGAATAGAGACGAATGGAGAAGAAAAACCAAACTCGTTGCAGACCAATCCAGTGGATTGTAACTCATTATATATATAATTATAGGTAGCTATTGTGTAAGTGTGACAAAAATATATGAACAAAATGCACTCAGTGTACATAGCTGTATATCTATGTAAACGAATTGGTTACGATGTCTTGAGATATAAATAACAAAGTTCATTATGTATATCTCAAGACATCGTAATCAATTCGTTAATTTAAAATGTGTCAATGTATTACCTGTACGACAAGTTTCCCGATAATTCGAAAGACTCAAGTATACTTTATTAATTAACCATTCCTGTGACAAACACATCAGAGTCGCAAGAATGCTGTGTCGCTAAATGTCTTTCATGCATTGCATAATCTAAGAAGCTCGATTCATTTAATGACAGAAAGAATAAAAAGTTGTAAACCTTCATCCACAAGTTTTATGTATGTGGAGTCTTAAACTTCTGAACAGTAGATCAGCTGCTTGAATATCTATAGCTGGTCTACTTCACAAGGTGAAAACAGACATTATTATAATATATGGACAATTTGTAAGGCACCGTTTACTCATAACATGATCTAAAGGGCGCCGTATACTACGTACATCACCTAAAACTCCCAGCAAAAAGGTGCGTCTTCAGCCTTCTTTTAAAGCTTTCTCCATTCGCCTGCTCTCGTTGACCCAGAGGCAGCTTGTCCCAGCATTTGGGACTGACACTGAATACTCTATATCCAAAGCCTGTCTTGCGAGATCGAGATGGCTCAATTAGTCTGCCTTTTGCCTCAACCTGTGCTGAGCGAAGCATGAGCCGTCTTTCACTGATGGTCCTGTACTCCATTATAGGTACATTAAAAGCGATTCTGCGTCAAACAAATCAATTATCCCATAAAACATTCCTAATAACAACCTTTTTTAGTGTCTTTTAAAAACACGTGCAGAATAAATATTAATACCTACTTCTATTATTTATTATTCTACTCCGGAATTAATTTGAAGAGAAAATAATACAAAGTTTATTGTTGTTCAATTTTAATTTGTGAATATTTATTAACCCCTCAAATTTGATTAACAGTAATAATAATACTTGTAGTATAGTAGTGAGTGCGGTTAAAGCAATCAATCAATCAGATATGATCGATGTTGATAATGATGTTGACTTTTACACTTGTATTTCTCAATACACCTATAAAATGATATAGTTTGATAAAATAATGTTGGCGATAAAATACGAGTACAATAGAACAAATCCCGCATTATATTATTTTATTCACTTATCATTCATACTATCGCGGCATTTCACACAAGTGGTGAAGCCAAGAGACAACACATAATAAATATGAAGGTTGCTCGCTCCGTGCCAATTAAAGTTAAGATAGTCAAGATGAGTGGCAAACTCGTCACTGAACTGAAAATGTTAAATGTCTTTAACGTGATATTTTTTGAATGCCTGTCTCGTATATGCAAGACACTTGAAAAATAACATTAAAGAGTGGGAGTCCTGTTCTTTTCCAGGGACTCCATGGGATATACATAATAATATTATTATCATAGGTAATTATATTCCTTATTCCTTATATTGTATTACTATTTCCTCTCATTGATCTGTTGGGATGGGAGATGTTCTCTCTCGTGACTCTTAAGACCAACCATTCTTCCATTTTATGGCATTACCAATTGCCAACTTGCTGACATAACACAACATACATAGACAATTCACACAGATTGAGCTAGTCCCAAATTAAGATGAATCTTGTATTATGGGTACTAACGCGACGATACACACATATACAATGCACTACACACATATACATGTAACACCCAGACCCACGACAATTTGAAAAAGGTCATTCTTCACTTTGCCCTGGCCGGGAATCGAACCCGGGACCTCGTGACTCAAAGGCATAATTTTAATTTAGGCATAACATGAGGGATAATTTTAAACAAATTAATATCTAAGAATTCAAGAGTTTTTCTGTTTTCACTGTGGTAATCCAATTTTCAATTCATTAAATAAAATATAAAAATATGTTACAAATTCTCTCAAAGAAACTAATAAAACAACTAAAAACATATATTTTGTGATGACAATTATTACAAGATTTCTTTTTAAGAATAGAGTCCAGGTTTTTTATCATTAAGACCAGAGTTTTAGCTACTGAATTCAGCTCCTTTATTAGTTAATAGCTCAGAGAGGGTGTTGGGAATAAATAATGATTTTTATGTTACATAAACAATAATATAATGTAGATTATGCTTTCTGAATACACGGGTCAATTTTCCAATACGAGTTTATCGGTAAAATAATAAAAGTAATATTAAATTAGGTTTTTAATTGAGGCTTGCGCGGCTTTTGTGTTTTATTTATGACCTGGGGACTTGGGGGTGGATTTTTATTACAGCAGCGATTTTAATTACTATTATGTATGCGGTGTGCTCGTTGCACATGATTTTTATGAAATTTCAATTGATTTTACATTTGTTTGTGGTGTTAAAAATATACATTTTCAACATGCTTTTTAAACGTTACGCGAATCGAGTTTTTTTCGCAGTGATGTGTTTTTTCATTTATATTTTTTTTGTAAATTATAAAACTTTTACTTTATTGTCACACGGGCTTTACTTAAATATGTGTGGCTACCCAGAGCCTGCGATTTTTTTTACTTTTGCGGTTTGGCTATACCTATACGTTTACGAAATATTGTAACTTACTTCCGCTAAAAGAATCAACCATATTTAGAGAATCAGCCAACAACAAGCTAACTGAATCGGCCACAACATCAGGCACCCAGGACTACTCATCGCCATCGCGGAGGGTAAGACCGAGGGCACAAATGGCAGAGGCCGACCAAGAGATGCGTATATAGACCAACTAAAGAGGGACATTAACTGTAGCTCATACGTAGAACTATAGACACTAGTTGAAAATAGGGAGGAATGGAGAAGGAAATCCAAACTCGTTACCGACCAATCCAATGGATTGTAACTCATTATATTTACTTCCGGTAAAGATGTTAAAATATGTCATCGCGTGTTCATCCTCTTCGATTAAAAAAATAATGTATCCTTTGCGTAAACTAAAGGTTCCAAACGGGGGCGGTACTGCACCCAGAGACTTTCAAGGAGGCGATAGAAAGAGTAGACAGAATACAAAATACAAAAATGATGAGGTCGTGAAATATTTCAGATTTTAAAATATCTTTATACCAAATCGTAAATTTTGTTTGAGGGGAGGGGGGGGGGGGAATTTAAAGTTTTTTTTTATATTTCTACTGTTTTCTCAGTACATAAATTCACCCTTGCTCCCGCATTAGAGATAAGTTATGTCACAAAGTGGACGGTTGTCCAAAAAGTTGGGAATCTCTTACGCTGATTCTAGTTGCATCTTTTATCAGCTATAGATTAATATCTGAAGATGCAAGTAAGAAGTACCCGAAACCGGTGTTTAAAAAATATTATTACTCATAATCAAGTATTAACGACACAGTTTTTAAATTTAATAAATGTCGAAATAGTTTATATAAAAAAATATGAAGTCTATTATACCTATAAGTAAGAGAAACTTCATTAAATTAACGACATAAGCAACTTTTAGTGTAGGTGTTTATTGCATAATTTGATAAATTATTTTGTGACCATCCTACTCTTTTGCAAATAAAACAGTAAGTTCAGATATTAATATACATTTTTATTAAAATAGGCGAGATCCACAGGGATGAATCCATTTCACTACTTTAATAAATATAATTTTCTTGGGTTAACCTTAGTACAACATAGCAGCGTTATTATCCTTGGTATTGTATCGATCTGTTAAAACATGCAGTAAGCGGACTTCTGCTAGAACTTAGCTTCTACAGGGAAAAGAAAATCCCCAAGGTATGAACGTATGGAGAGAAACATCGAGGCGCTCCTCCTTACTCTTAATACTTACAATATTGACTTAAGAAATTTAATATTCATCGAAAATAATATTCACATACGAACTCATTCCGCTAATATTTGACATGTTCACGTGTTCATAAGGAATGGTGTTCATGTCAAATTTAATAAACAAAATATTATTCTGATATGGCATTTGATATGTTCAAATACATTTTTATCAAACATGCCCACACATTATTTGATCTGTTTATTCATTGAAATAATTCTACATTAAAAATAAGAAGAATATGTTTTTTTTTTACATAATTTGCCTAAATTTTCAACTGATCTCGAAAGGATGTCTCTCGTATAGTAAAAATATCGAATAGGATCTCTGCATGTTACTGCACAAGATCAAAGATTTGGATATCTATTGATTTTTAACCTAAACTCAACCAGCCTTAATGAAAAGTGAAGAAAAAACGTTATAGAGTTGAGATCAAAGAATATGACACGAAGGCAGGAAGACCTCTATTACGCTGGAGAATTCCAAACCATCTTCAAAATTATCATGTGAAATAATATACCTATTGATGTCAACGGTTCAGGACCATATGAAGATTTGACGAAGCATTCCTTTAGAAATGAGTGGACGGTAATAGACTGAAAAGAATAGGGGAAAAAAGCAAATTCTTTAGCACATAACTATAGTAATATTTCTCTATATTAGGAAGTGCTTATACAAAATAATCATTCTACTTAAGCTTATATAACAAAACTTTAAGCACCAATATTTAGCAAACCTTTTACCGCATCACGTCTCTGGATTAAATTAGTATTCTATTAAAATGATTATGGCAAGTTATATTTTGGGTAGGTTACTTAAGCACAAATAGGTATATGTACATTATTTTGTACATATACCTACATAATTATTTGTGCTGTTTACGAGATTATTGTTTACGAGAACTTAATGTGACATTGAGTGAGTACCCAAGTAAATTACTTATGGGTTTTGTCTTTGGAGTTAATCTAAATAATTGAGATTAAAATAATATTTAAGATTGTAACGCATTAATAGATTATACAAGTATTCGATCACTATCTATTCTATTAATAATCAGTACCATCACGAGATTCCACAAATTGCATTACAAGTGTATTAACTGTATGTATGTAGGTAATAAACATGCAATATAAAAAAAAAAACATGTTTATTTATCAATATCAAAAATAAGGCATTCAAAATGGGTTTCAAATTATTGTTGTTATATTGATGTATAACACACAACGGTATAGAAGTAGGTACCTACTAACCTATAGATTGTATAAGTACACTTTTGATCTTCCACTAGTATCGTGTTTGTACAAGTATTATGTTGAGATATTATGTTTATTATATTATGGGTTATGATTATTTTTCAAATACAGAATTAGTTCAATGCAGTGGAAAGATGTGAGAAAATCCATTGGCAGTAAGGGGATATGTTAATGACTTCAACGATGCTTTTTACCATAATAAAAAATCATTCCCGATACACAAATTTCTAACGAATGAAAACGCATTTGTAATTGCTCGACTGTAGGAAACTTCAAAACTTTGGTTGCATAATGAAAATGTTAAATACAAACTCATGAAGCAGGAAGAAGTAGAGTAACAGGTCAGAGAAGAATCTATTGGCTGCATATTTTTGGACAATTTCGAAAGAAGCACCACATCGCTGTTCAGGGCCGAGTCAACAAGTTGTAGACAGCCCCGATTATCACCAGCCTACGCAGAGAAGAGCATATTTAGAAAAGATGAAGGAATACTTACAGAAAGCCAAAAATCACAGCTCTTTATACACAATCTTTGTATACGGGATTGCAAATCACAAAGCAAACTATGTAGCCCGTTCCGTCTGCTGATGTCGGACAATTATTGGCGTTTTGCAGGAATAAAATTACACACGATTTGCGGAGCCTGAAAAGTGCGAATGTATTTAAAAACAAACCACAATCGAGGTAATTATTATTACTTTTGATATACGGTCTTCTAATCGTTTTGGTACAAATTTGCAGGTAAGAGGAGATACGGAAATGTTTCTAGATAAAATCATTTCCAAGCATTTTAAGGTTAGATAGGTACCTTCCGAATACAAAAAGTCACCTTGAAGACGTGCCTATGGATATACTTTCTTCGCAATAAATGGATAAAAAAAAATTATGATTCCCGGAAGATTTCTTTTAATAAATTGTACATCCCTTACGATTTCATTCCATTTCCGGGTAAACTTCACCGAGCCTTTTGTTGTTTTATCTGTACTGCTGCCGGTTAAGATTTTGCTTCCATACTTCCACTGTTTTATATTCGACACTAAACCAAACATTCACTTCCCTATAATGCTAGATAATATTACAAACGATTCTCTGTACATGCTACACTACACATCAGAGTCGAATTTAGGTAAATTGTGGGTATCTCTTCACTGTGAACTTATCGTACTATATTACACTACAATAATACAAGTACCTACTTAATGTATCTACATGTATACTTATACTCAAATAAATGTATATTTAACCCTGACTTACTACCCACGAATAGTCTGAAAAAAGGTTAAATTAAAACCTCACGCATAAACCAATTTATTCTGTGGTGCATCTCATCTGTATTTAACCAACATACTAATAACTTTACAACATAAAATATGTAATATCTCGATTCATACTAAGTAAATTTTTGAAGATCCAAATTTCAACTATTATTTTTTATCAGAATGCGCTGATAACATTTGATAGTTGGAAATAAATTAAACCAGACATATTATCTTGAATAGTTGTCAGTATTTTCATGATTTTGAGAACGACTGATATTTTTCACAATTGAAACAAACCTTCTATATCTTAGGGTAATATAATGGATGCCATAACATGCTTTATGGATTCTAATATTTTATACTAGCTTCTCAATCTACCACCACAGGATTTCCTATAAACGGGATTGCCTGTTGTCTGTTGCGTGTAATAAACTGATAAAAAATCATCTCTGATTATAAATTTATCCAATTGACTTTTTTTGTAGATTGTATGAATGTAGGAGAATCGAATGAAGGTATATAAGGATAGATCTTTTTGGCATTTCGTATAAACTTCGTTAAAACAATAACATTTTAATCACATTCAGTACAATACAAAACATAGTAGGTAGAACACAATAATACAACAAAAGATATAACTTTGAAACTTTCTTTATATATATGTATTACTCGTATATTTCAAAGAGTTTGGTTATTACATAGAATAATAATAGGAAGATATGTATAATCTAAGGCCTTTGGCTAAGGTGAAGGTTCAAAGTTCACACTACTGTTACGCATGCATTATCAGAATTACTTCACTAATTAGTTAACAAAACGGAATAGAAATTAAGCAATAGTTAGTAATAGGTTTACATAGTGTAAATATTTATGCGGGATATGGAACTATACCTTAATAAGAAAATTGACTAATGTGATTCAAATAATTTTACGTAGGAGAGTTAAAATAAATGAATCAGTCATTTGAGAAACAAAATAAGTCAGTCATTACAAACTTTTCAGAAATCACAAAAAAATGTTTGTTATAAAATTTTGAATGAATTGTTGATATCTTACTCAAATCAAAATGTTGCTTCAAGTGTATTATAAACCTTTATTTTACGTCAAAATATTTTATATATGTATTAATTTGTTAATTTAAAACCTTTGACTTATGTTGTTTCTCAAATGAAAACCATTTTAGGGAATAAAAATCAACATTTTCATCCCAGATTATTTATTAAACAACTAAAAATCACTATTTTTCATAATTTTCACCCACGTTAGTGGTTGACGTTAAGTGTCAGCTGTGAATCGACACAAAAAAAAATTGTGTAGTTACAACACAAGTCACGCGACTTGTGTTGTTTTTCTATTGACTGACCAAGTTAATCAGCTAAATTTGTATCAAATAGGAAAAAAATTACGTGGTTTCTAAATGAAATAACGTGCATTTTAAGAAAAAGGACCCAAATCAAAAAAATAATAATTTTCGCTAAAAACCTGACTTGTGTTGTTTCTAAAATGACTGATTCAAATATGTTTATTGAATTTGACTTGCCTGATGGCCACACCACTTGTGGGGTATGTCGTGATTAGAGTTGCAGAATTTATTAAATTTTTATTGTCTACGTATATGTAATTCATAAATTTGATTATGATGTTTATAAAAATCGGTTTTATTGAAGTCATTTATTTTTTTTCCGAAATTATTACAAATTGCTAACTAATTGATAGATTTTTATCAGTGAAAACAATCTTCTCATAAACTGCATACCTACCCATGTTTGTAAATTTGTGTTCTTCAGGCAATCGTTCAAATATTATATACATAATTCTTATTTCATTTTCACTGCCATAATTAATATGGCCCTTTTATTGAGAAACATTTTATAAATTTGCAACAATAGTTAAGTACCTACCTTTATCAAAAGTTTTAGTATAAAATATAGTATTTTTGTCGTGGGAAATGCATAGTCTTATTTTCGAAACCACAAAATAACTTTCTTACTCCAATAAACTCTCAAATACCCTGCGATGTGACAGCAAACGGACTTGGTGGTGAAATTTATTATTATAAATTTTCAAGGGTTCTTCTGAAAGCCAAAGAAATCCACCAAAGATTAAGGTACAAAACCCTTGATATCCCTGAAGGAAGTTATTCACAACAAGATCTCTAAAAGCTGTCATGAATTATTATTATCCCAGCCTTTACGTAATAAAATTATTTACTTAACATTGTGTTAAACTATTTTGTATTATAACATACAAGCTTGATTTATTAAAAGCTTTCAGTATTTCGTACATATTTTAAGGTTTAAGGACAAAATTGGTACATTATTATACTTCTTCTTTTTTTCCTCTAAATATAGTCATGATAAAATACAAATGCACTTATAATATTCTAATGTTATTCCATCCATATAATTTCAATTAACTCATTCGAATTATATTATATTAAATGTTCGTTTAACGTAAGTTTATTTTCTTATTAATATCATAATATGTAATTACTTTCATTCAAAAGAATGACATTGCATTAGACAATAATAATAATTGATACTACTTATACCAAATTACTACAAAATTATACTTTCTGTCTTAAACATTAGCCCATTTCCACCATCAGTGAATTCCTTTTAATTTGCGCAACTTACGTTACTCATTTCCGCTTCAACTATTTCTCAAGAGTTCCTAATTGTTCTTATATCGCTAATTACACGTTTTATGGGCGTTAGGAGTTTGAGTGAAAAATTGGAAACTTAGACATTTTTCAAACACTTTTAAGCTATTAAACTCCGAACTGTTTCCTTATTATCGTTAGCTGAATGTCAGAATATTGTAAAAGTAATAATACATACCTAATAACAAAAAACAAAAGTTAGTTGCAGATATTATTTTTCTCATTTTAGTTCAGTACTTTTCCGTTGTTCGTTTCCATTTCTTTTCGTTTACAATATGAATGCGTTTATGTTTCTCATAAATTAAGGTTCTTCTGATTTGAAGCTTAATTTCTCAAAATTATTATGATAAATTGGTGGTTTTGAGCTTTGATATTTCAAAAAGTACCTACATCTGGCAGCTGGAAATACATCCTTAACGCAGTTGAAGCAGTTAGCTTACTTCCTAGAATCACATGAGGATTTTATGGAGAAGCAAGAGTAGGTGTGCAAATCATACTTCAATAAACGACAGGTATTAAAAAATTAGATTTTTTTTATATTTTGATCTATTTTCTTTGGATAATTTCAATGCACTGAGTAAACTGTTTGATTTTACGTTAATTTATAGACGATACAAAAAAAAATAAGCATTGACTTCTCTCAAAACCTCACCACAGACAAATTTACTTTCAGCTTGTGTATTTATGAGCTTTTACAAAATCAAAACAAATTAGTAATAGTTTAAGAAAATATGCAATCCACAACAATTTTTAGTTTTCATTATTTCTCAAAATGTTTTATAGAATTTACAAATATAAATAAAATGTCGCAATAGTCATAAAAGAAAAATTACCACAACTAAAATCCTTATTTAAAAAAAATCCCACTTAAATTTTGAAATGATTTGAAGTTTTGAAAGCATTTGAAGTTTTATATTTGTGAATCAATTTTAGAAATGAATGATAATCATCTTGTATTTAATTATTAATTCTATTTTTAAATATTAACCATTATGTAAATAAGATAACATATTTTAACTAAGCACATAATTTTTAAAAAAAGAAACAAATTTTAAAAAGTTTTAAAATTCACCTTATTTGAGAATGCCCTGGATGAGACATGAACACAGCTCATGCTTTTTGCGAGATACGCCTTGTCCAATTAATCATGTAATTATTTTTTGTCAATTTTTCATCTGAGGTATGGTTACTATTTTTTCACTAATAGTTACACACCTAAAATATTATTAACAGTTTCCAAAACATTGTTCATATCACTTTTTAACCATTCCTTATATTACAGAAAAACTCAATGCATTCGCAATATATGTACATCTTATAATATACATATGGGTTAGTTGGAAGACATCGCATCCCAGTGATATACTCGCCCTCTGTATCTACATTGAATTGTTTAACTGATGTTTTTATGATACTTTGAAATATTGAAACAATGTATAGTGAAGAATACAATAAAAAAATACTAATTATGCGGGGTGAATAAAATAAAATAATGATTTGTCACAAAAAGAAACTGACGACATCTAGTATTCGCCTTTATTTATGTATGCGATGACGTTATGTTACCATTGTATTTCAGTAGGTATTTCAGTTTCATAGAAAACATTGCGTGGCATGGAAGCGATCTATGTTCACCATCTAAAATGTCATTAATCAATTGGATAAGACTTCAGAACCCCACCATATTAGCTACTCATGCTTTCTAACGTTTTCCTTGTATGATTTTTAAACTTGGGCTTTTAAAAGAATTTATTATCGCGTAAATTGTAACATATTACCAGCGCTCGACTCTCTTTGAAAATTTTAGCACACCAAGCTGATTTGAGAAAGGAATTTTTTAAGAGTGTATATTTAAAAGACGATCTGGATTTATAATAACTATCAAAAAACCTCCAAAAACTTTTTTAGTGAGCAATTATATACTAGTGTAGTGAAGGGTGAATGAACCCGTAATCTATCAAATCAATGTTTATAACTCCACCATCAGGCTACTCACAGCACATAACATGTTTTAAAATAGGTTGATAGTATAAAAAGCATCTTCTTCTCTACGTGTCTTGTCGGGTCCCCCCGACTTTCACGACCACCTGGGAGAAATCCTTCCTGTTCTGGACAGCACGAAACAGCTCCTCCACACCTCTCATCCCGGTCCACTCCTGAATGTTCTGGAGCCAGGAAAGCCGCCTCCTTCCAACCCCTCTACGGCCCTCAATGAAAAGTATAACATATTGAAAAAGAAATTCAATTAAAGTAATGAATCTTAAACTTTTAATTGGAATTTAATAGAGGTATGCACACACATACATATCTGTCTAATAAAATCAAGTTTTATACTGGGTAGGCCCACCCCCAATAATTTAAAAGAAGGTTATTAAAATTAATAGTTAATAATAAATAAATACCTTGCCTAAAATATATAATGATTGCCATATAATAAAAATAACATTAATTCAATTTCATATTGGTCACCCATCCAAGAGCTGAACACTAACAAAGTATCAAAGACGCTTTACTTTGTCGATAGGACGAGAGTAAGCGCTTTTATCACGTACATAATTGTAAGCATTATTTTTCCATACTGCTTCCCATATTATGTGTTCCATTCTCTACCCAGAGAAAAAAAAAAGTTTGAGGCTTTGGACGACATAGCATCGAATTCACACATCGTGAATTTTTATTAAAACTGTATTTAGGTACTTGGTATGAAAATATTACTAATAATAAGATATTACAATGTGTCAATATTGTGAAATGAATAGGTCTCAATACAAGTCATTCTGCTTCACTGATCTGTAAAAATATATAATAAAACAGCTGATACATAGATATATTACTATATTATTGTTTGGTGTATCTTAGGAACAAGTAGATACTCTCCCCTCTATTCACCCATTAATATGTATTCTTCTTCTCATTTTCTTCTCAGCCCACTCCTGGGCGAAGTCCTCCTCCATTCCATTCTATGTCATTATTAACTAAGTATTTAGCAAAAAAAGCATCGGCTGACTACAAAAGAGATGGACTGATGACATTACTCCAATCGCGGAAAGGAAATGAATACAGAGGGCACAGGATCGCGACGTTTGGAAGAGTTTGGAAGAGGTCTTTATCCAGCAGTGGAGAGATGGCTAACTAGTAAGTAAGTAAGTTAGTATTTATCTAAAAATAAAAAAGGTGTGAAAAGAGTAAAAAGTTGAAATAGACCGAACATTGATTTGGTCGATCAGTCGATGTCCTAATTAACGATTAGTTGACTAAGTAGTTGGATTCCTTCGTTTTGCTTTCTTCGTCATACTACTTGTCAAACATGTTTATGTCTCATTTGTAGCATTGCATAAAAGATGAAGAATGAAAAAGAAGACAACATTCTTGAAATACTGATTATTTGATAAAAGAAGTATTTTAATAAATATCTACCTAAGCTTCTTTATCAAAATGATGGTTGACAACACCAAAATATCACAAGTAAATTAGTTTAAATCAAAGATATACTAGATAGGTAAGTAATTCAAAGAAAAAATCGGTCCTACAGCCGATCAAATTTTACAGCCAGTTTTAAACCAGCGTCCGTTGAGACGGTTTGTTAGACAGCGCATAACCATTATCATCTTAATGATATAGAGTGAGACAGCATAATTAATGCGTTAAGTTGGAACACGAATATTCCGCAATAATGTACTGAATTGCATGTCTAGTATATCTATGGTTTAAATACCTACCTGAAAAATGTAATGTTCAGGATGGGTTGCCATATCGCTGATTTGATAAAATAAACTGTCATATTCACGATATTTTACGAATGCCAACAGGGCACTCGAAAACTTGCGAAAAAAAACAAGAGACTTTTTCATTGCTAGTGGATTTAAATTCATCTTTCAAAAAAGTCTTTCGAGTTATTTTGATTCCAATAAACTATTTTCAAATTAACATAATCATATTACGATTCTTGATTTAACTTATATCAAAGAGAGTGGGTGCTGTTATATCCTTTCTTTTGAATTGCTTTTATAAATTATACATAAATTTACATGATACATTAGAATAATAATATTATATTTCTATTAGAGATGTAACAGGTAGCGATTTTGTTGTATACCGAAAAACGGATATCCAAATGTACGGCTGGATCATAAATCGGATAAGCTTTTTAAAGTAGATGCACTATCTTTGTTGCTCCTAAATAAACAACACTTATAGGATTTTGACAAAGAAGTTCTAAACTTTTTATGACATGTTTTCAATTAAAATTTTATGTTTTTTTATTATTGACATTCATTAACTATTTTTTATTCAACTGTTAATTTTATTTCTTGACTCGAAATCCATAACTGACATTTTGTTTTGACTTTTTATTATTGACAGACTCATTTCTCATTTTTTTATCGCGGACTATCATTTCAATTTCAATTTCAATTTTATTTTTTGTACCTGTAAATTAAGTTTTATTCAGGATTATTAATAAAATTAATAATCAATTTATATGTCTGTTAAATTGTTATTGTTATTTTTTATTTAACACGTAAAATACACTGCCGTGTAAATAAAATGTATAAAAGAAATAGTGTTCATTTTATGAGTGTTAATTTTGAAAATTTTACCATGAAACTTGTCTTCTTCTATATCATCACAGTATGCATCTCTCACAAGTGAAATATACAGTAGATTTGCTGCATATAATAAAAATACATATCGTTTTCTACGTGTCCACCCCAATTAAAACATTCAGAATGGGTGGCATACTTCATTGTTGAATTGAAGATGTAAAATGTATCTTTTGTGTCATTTTTCGAACACATATTTTTAACACGACATTTACAGAAAAGATTGGCCAACTTACCTACTGTTTATCAAAAATACTGCATGGAACTTTTTTACTTGCGGAATATTATTCTGCACTATCTGATAACCCACTGGATAGTGGGTTGAAATCTGGTATCAGTGTGGATAGTGAGTTGAAATTAAATATCAGATCATTGACGGATATCCATAAAGCACATCTCTATTTTATACCTATTATCTTACTGTCTTCTATATTTATATTATTATTATAAATATATATTTATCTTTGTTGGTTGTTTCTATTATTCGTGTCGCCTCTTCTTTCACAAAGGAATGCTTAATATTATTATTATTATTATTACCTACTACGAGTTAAAGTGAAGAAGTTGGTTGGTTGCTCCGCTTCTACTACTACTACTACTACTACTACTACTAATAAGTAATAAAGTTGGAGGAAGTTTTAAGTTTAAGCAAGAAAGTGATTACAAGAGGTATGTTTGTATAAATGTATACGTATATAATAATATTATTGTAGATTAGATAATGCACGTTATAATATGTATAGGTACTATGTATTGAAGTCATGTATTGTTTACTTTGTAGACTTTGAATAAATTCAAACACTCACAACCGTCTTACTTGAGAACAATTTCGTATTTAGTTTAATAAATAAATATTTCGCCATTGTTTATCAATTTCATCTATTTATAAATCTGTTATTATATTTTTTAAAGAAGTTTGTATCGTGCAAAAAAGAAAACGTGTGAGACTTCCAACGAATATTAGAAAATTTCAACGTTTCCCAAATTATACACACTCAGCTGGTTTGAATTCTGGAGCTTTCTAAAAGAATTTCGTACAGTTGATCCATGCATTGCATACCTATAATAATATAATATATTTGCTCAGTGAGTACTGCAGTGGAATATAATTATGTAATGACATAAACATACTGAAATGTAGGTATAACTGAATACCTTCCTAATATTATTATTATTTACATATTTATTTATTTTATTCTTCACTGTACATTCGTTACAATTTTGCATTAAAATTACAATATTACATATAAATAAAACAGTATCGTAAAAATATCAGTTATACAATTCAATGTACAGAGGGCGAGTTTATCGCTAAAATGCGATGTCTTCCAACTAACTACATATTATGTTGTGCATACTGATATTTAACTATACAATTCCTTTCTTTTTATGTTTCTTGACTTTCCTCTTTTCATTTTTTTTTTTCATTTCTGTTCCAACTAATAAAATGAAAAGATACTTAAATTGGTATTTTAAAACAGAGACTGCATTATTTATTGTGTGAACCTTTGTAAATCCTACATATGATCTCTTACCTCTTATCTCTTGGGTGAAATTATCTCAGGTATGCAGGAAAATACTCAGATTATTAGGATTCATTAGTAACGATTTGAATTTATTTATGTCCTTTAGTTTTTGAAAGATAAACATTATATTAAGGAGCTTTGATATTTGAAAGATACGATTTTCTAAAAATGAATAATTACCTATATTTTGTTTAGTTTAAAGGTTTGATATTGTTGAACAAATAAATAAATTCTTTTGATTAAAAAAAATTGTAAATAAATGAAATAAAATAATACAAAGATTTCTTTAAAAATTCTTAAAATATTTCAAATAATCATTGATCATTTTCACACCATAAAAATGATTAATGACAAAATGACAATAAAGGATCTACTAATAATGTTATGTTAATGAAAGTAATGATCTTGTACCAACTAATCGTACAATAGATTGTATTCAATGAGAGAGAGAGCCGGGCGGATGATGCTTGAATGGGTGGATTATGTAAGGCAGCGCTGTATGTACACTATGTATGTAGGTACTATAAACGCCATCTCTAGTAGGTACTGAAAGAACGAACTATGTAGGTATGTATCAGCATATAGCTGATATCTTTCCAAACCGTTTAATAGATAAGGTTGTCTGGAATTAGCGAACGCTTTAGAATTGAGAACCATCCACTTAAGGGATTTCCCTATACCATGGATGGATGATCACCATTCTATATAGAGCATACTTTTATTAGTATTAGTATAATTTATCCAATGGAACTTACATACTTATTATAAAATCCTTCCACATAACTTAAGAACCTATTTTATGTTAATTTTAATTACTTATGCCAGCTTTGACCTCGAAAACTCTTGTAATTGCACATCTGCCCTTATTTATATGAGAGTACAAACATTTTTTCTTTGGTCCTATACCTACCATTTTCATATTTTATTTTTGAATAGTCCAGCAGTCTGTGTCTTGGAATTTCAGCTTGTAAATTCTAGGCTTCAATTTTGCTGCTGCCGTACTTCACTTCTTCGCGATAAACAATATTGTTTACTTATATTTTCTTGCTAGTTCGTAACGTATTAGTTTGAATTAGGGGCATTGAATAAACATACCCTCACTTTTGTATTAATCTCTTATATTATTTTTATTTATTATTTATTATTCATAGGCATTCCACCCGGTACGAGTGATTTGTGAATATTTTTATTTGAATCGTCACTTATTCTCTACAAATGGTAGGTAAAATCAATAGAATCTATCAGTTTTGAATTTAATATTTGAATAGTATTTTAAAGGGTCTTCTGTTCGAGAATTTTAGCCTACAGTCCGCAAGGGTTCCGTTGGCCCGGGCATCCCTCTTTCACAATACATCGTTCCTAAGACAACGACATCAGAGCGCAGGGAATATCGTGGGAAGAGGTTACGCGATTGACACAGGGACGCTCTGAATGGAGGAGGTTGATTTCTGCCATATGCTCCCGAGAGGAGCGTTGAGGGCTATGATGATGATAACGATTTTAAAGATTAAGTTAAATAATTATATTTACTACTACTACTATACCATAACGGCATTTCCCACGTGTGCGGTAGCCAACAGACCAGCATACTTGCATGTCATAAACATGCAAGCCGTCGTCTCCGCGCCAACGAAAAAATAAAGACATTCAGAATGGGTGGCAAACCTCATCACTGAAAGATGTAAAATGTCTTTATTTATTCGAACACCTGCCATTATCACCTCAAATATTTTTAATTTAACGCATTTTTTTTGGTAGCTAGGTACTTGTATGAAATTCAAAAAAAGTCATAGGTAGGTATACATATTTTCCAAATATGTGTTTCTGCTTTATTTGGAAAATCCACCGTTAATATTTATATAATATTTACTTTAAAATAATACTACTATACTAAGTGTATTCAAATAACAATAATATGATAATTAAATGAAGATAATAAAAGGAATCAGGACATTAAAAGTGGATTAAACTTCTTATAATTTATTATTTTTCAGATAAGTAGAATGTACCTACCTCAACAGATTTATGAACGTGATACTCTTAAGGGCCAGGGAGAAAATTATTTGAAAACAATTAACACTCCGCAAAAAACCGGAAAGTAAAATTGTTTTTATCTAAATTTATATTTCTTATAATGAACCTACTAATTATCTTGGAATCATTATAATGATTATTCTTAATTTCTTATCTAAGTTCAGAAAAGAAAAGCTTTTTCACTGAATTTTCTAAGTTTTAGAGAGTTCTTCAAAAAATATAAGTAGGTATAGGTTTACAAATGGCGAAATTCAGAATATTATGCCTTTTAGTAACAAGAGTACTCGTATGCTGTATACGATACAAAAATAAGTAGCGTAGCGACTTTGAAAACATTGAGTTAGATTATGTGACATGTTATTATATTAACGTGTTTATAATATCACCAAGAAGATATGCCACTTATTCTGAAAGTCTTATTTATTATGATACGTGGAGGATGATCTCTGTATCCGTTAGATTCGCCGCTTGTTGGAGATAATAAGCTGGTCTGTAGGATAGATATAATTACGAAAATATTATTTGTAATCAGAACTATTATATGCATTGGTACTTACAAATCAAGATAATAGCTTACTAACCTACTGCTAGCCCTCTTTTCATCACTGCTTGGTAAAGGCCTCTTCAAAACTCTTCCAATTGAGCCAACTGCTTTTCAATCGTCTGGACAATATTATGACTATTCTCAGAGTCCATTCCCATCCCCTAAGTGTTCAAATTATTTTGCTATATATGTAGGTAGTCTATAGATATATACTATTATGTCTATAGTAAGGCTTAGTATCTAATTTATTAAATATTAGCTGTTTTCATAATAACTTCATACTTCTTCGCTATTTTTCTCATAAATTTCATAGAATTCGACTGATTAGAAAAATACAGTTTTGAAGAACATTTTATAGAGCATAGAATATTTTACATACACACCTACTTAGTTAAAAACAAAAATTTTGGACTAGCCCGATTTATATGTCCAAACAAAATAATGTTTCTTTTATGTATCTTTACATATATAACCCTCAATTTTGATATGTAATAAATGTGTTTTTGAATAATAAGGTGTGTACCTATATAATATTATTAAGTTGTAAATTTTTGTTGAAATAAAAATATTTGAATTTGAATAAATCGTGAATGATTCTAAAATTTAAATCGAATTCCATTATTAAAGTCTTTTTGATTCAAAATTATTCATACAATTTAACATTCAATTCCAGTATAAATATTTTAAAGAAAATAAAATTTTAATTCGTATGCGTATCATTAGATATTAAATGTTTTAAAATTATAATTATATTTATGCAAGATATTGATTTTTAAATGAAAAAATAATAATATTATTTATGGATTTGTAACTAGTTAAATAGATATGCGTGTAACCTAGTGCATCTTAGTTTCTAAATATAATTATGTAAGTTAATGGTTTACCATAATTTTTGGATCGGTTTTGTTTTAAATTTTAAATTTAAATTTTTTTTTAAATATTTAAAATTTTAAAAAATTTCGTAGCAGGTAGGTATAAACCTTTTTTTTTAAAAAAAAAAAGATATATCTGGGTTTTGTTTGTTATAAACCCAAATACAACCTTATACACCTTTCACAGTAAGCTACTAAAAGCTTGTGTCGTGAAAGGGGAGTTTGCCGGCACCTGGTATCGAACCACCGACCCCATGTTCACGAGGCCGAGACTCTACCTCCAGGCTACCGACGAACCTATTATTATTATTATTGTTTATTTAATGTCAAATATCTTGAGTCACTTTGTAAAGCCTTGTATAAAGGCTTGTACACCGTTTTATGTATAAATAAGTAAATTTCAATGTGTTCATTTGCCTATAGAAAGAATAATATTCAGTCTTGGTTGTCGTTGAAACAAGGATTAACATGAAAAATATAACAAATACAAAATATGGAGCAAAAGTTTATTTAAAACAAAGATAATTATATTTCATTTTCATACATAGCAACAAAATTTTATTTCAATATAATATAATTATTATAACAATAAAAAGTAGCTACACAACCTTTTTCATTTTAATACGTCATAAAACTAAAATTATAATAAAAAGTCAAAATAAAATAAAATAAAAAATATTCTTATAATTTGATAATAATAATAAATAGTTAGTATAATAATAATTGTATGTATAGAATCGATCAAACTTAATATGCAATAATAATTCTTATTATATTATAATACATATTGATATTTATTTTTTATTTATTTTAATATTTTAATAATGTTATATTATATTTACAAAAGATGAAATAAATAATTATATTTAATTAAAATTATTGATTATAGTAGTTAGGTACTTATTTAGTAATCAAAAATAAAAATTAAATTTAAATTTTACTTATTTTTAAACATTTATAATTTTGGCATCTTACAGTTTTTACTGTCTAATTTTACAATACTTATAGGTATATATAATTATAAATTATTTTTCATTACTTTGGATTTTTTGATACCTATTATTTTATTTTATTTATCATTATAATTGATGATAAGTTATAATTAATTCGAAAATATTAATAAAGTGATATTTTTTTTAATACTTTACACAGAAATTCACATTTATTTTTTGATTAAATCACTTTGATTTAGTTGTTATCTTCGAATAATGAGGATATGCAAGATTATCAGGGACGCTCCTAGGGTACAACGATTGCAACTGCCGCAGGAAGAACTCTGAGTGGTAGCTGAAAAGAAAAGAGAAAAATCTTATTAGTACATATTGAATATTATTTTCAAAATAATACATTTAAATAGTTGGGGTAGTGAATGACAGTGTCAGATATTAATGTAATATCTTCAGGAATGCATACCGTCGGAATTAAAACATATCTTGATATTGTGAAAGTGGATGTGGAAAAACCAGCATAAAATCAACCAGCGACAAGACAGGAATAAAGGTAGGCAAATCCATTCTTTCCACTTGTCCGCTGACTACAAAAGGTCAGCATCTCCAACAGATAGTTCAAAAAAATATCGAAGCGAGGATAATTTGTAATAATAAAAGAAAACACTAAACAAAAAGGCGGAAATTTTTGGAATAAATTAATGAAAATCATCCAACATTACAGTCTTAAGTTAGATATTTTATTCAGTAGGTATTTATTTCACACAAAATTTACCTATCGCAAACAAGTCGTTGGTAAATTTACCAACAATTTATTTGCGAAAAGTTAATATTATAGATTTGTACTAATGAATCGTTTGTACTATCTCTGGTCCTAATCTGATATGTACTAATAATTCGTTGTGAAATTTCCTTAGTATTTTTCTCAGTGTAGGTATATATATTTTGAATGAATATTTTAATCTTGTTCATTGTTTATTGCGAATAATATTGGTATACCTACCAACATATATATTGTTATTTTTCGCACCTCCAAAATTCAGTTAACCTAAAGCAGCGAAAAATCAAATAATGTTATCAGCTTTTATAAAAATTAACAATGAGAAAATTGCATACTAGTAAAACGGGCAACAAAAAATAAATTATCAGGTAACAACGAACTAAATAATACTATATGTGCAATAATCAAGAGACGAAAATTCATAACCGAACTAGAAAAAATAGGTTTAAGTAGGTACCTAAGTAAGTCATCCTTTCCTTATTCATTTGTTTCACATGTCCGATCCGTCGTTACTTATTTATACGCACACACTCCTCTTGCATCCGCTCATTCTTCTTATATCATCTAATATAAAAAAAGTTGTGCATCTATTTTATTTGAAATATATTAATTCTTTTTAGGATGACTGTATTCTATTGGTTTACAACCTACAAAATTATATTGTGATACTTTATTTTACATCTGTACCTATGACGGACCAAAACTAGACAATGTCACGTCACGGGATGTCATTTATCGTTATGACTGTTCAAAGTTTTATATTACTCCTTATAATAAATACATGCTAGTTTACATGAAATTGCTGTCAACAATTATTATTGGTCTTTGTTGCTAATAACTGTTGTTCCAAAATTTTCTATTTATGTTAACAATATCAAGTAATGGTGGCATTGTCTTACTTTAACATTAGTTTTTTAAAACATTTTCAATTGTTTTAAGAAAATTTGACATCTCACAAAATATAACGCACTTTTCAAAAGACTATTGTGAATACTAGACTATATTCATTTGTGTTTTTTGGCATAATTCAACAAAGAAGTTTTGCTCCAATCACATACATATGTAACTAAGATCTAAAAAAAAAAAAAAATGTGATACATATATTTGAAGTATTTCGTCGCGCCATAATAATTTTTGATTACATGAGTAAATACGTGTACTCACTAAAAAAAATTAGTACAAAATTCTATTTGAGTTAGGTCGAATTAGTTTCAAGCATGCGATCTTTCATTGGAAATGTTCATGTATCAGACGAACCCAAAGTCAATACGTAAGGTAATATTTATTGGAAAAATATTTGCAGAACACCAAAACGTATAGGTTGGTTATACTGACAAAAATAGAAAGAAAAGATTGTAGTACACCTACATATAATATAAATAGAATATTCTAGATGCCTATAAAACTATACCTAAATATCTACTTACGAGGGTGGTCTGAAAAGTTTCCGACTTAACAAAGGTACAAGTAGTTTTTTTATAATATTTTTTTTCTACATGGTCTCCTTCTAAATCTACACAATTTGTAAATCCAGTGATGCTCCTACTTCTTAAACCCATTCATCTAGTACCTATCCAACGTCAATTTCTGCAAAATAATTGTTTGCGAAGTTGATTGCCACCTTATTTGGCGAAAATATCTTTCCCTTTAGCAGAATTTTTAGAGTAAGGAAAAAAAGTCACTCAGGACTAGGTCTGGTGAGTAAGGAAGTTGGTCAAGCAGTTCAGACCGTATATCATGGATTCTCGCCGTGGTAACCACTGAGGTGCATTGTCTTTATAATGTTTTTTTTTCTACAGTTGTATCCGTTTTCCCGCAATTTCTGCCTTCGGCTTGTCGTACGTTGCTTGTAGTATGCTGCTGTAGTGAGTATTGAGAAAGGTACTAATTTTTTCGTTTTAATTAAAAAAAACTCACTGAACTCACTCAAACGATTGTCAAATATCAACTGCGCATCCAAAATGCCTCAAATTTCAGTGATTGTCTTTTAAAAGATGCGCAACTATATTCCTTAGCCTTTCTTGATGAGCTTTGCCATCTTCTTTCAAACTTTTTATACCGCCCTCCTACATATACGGCGGAAATCGAACATGTACAGTGGAAGATTTTAGAGAAACACACTCTTAATTTTCAATACCAATATAATGACCACACTAAATATTTGTTTTTGTTTTGACATTTTTCAATAATTTGACTTTTCTCAGCTTCTATTGACACTGAATATTATTAATTCTACAACATCCATTTTTAAAGACTGTGTGCTACTTGACGTCCCATTTATTTTTGTTTGAAATAATCTCATAAATACTCTTTTATTGAAAATTTGACAATATAACCTACTATCGAATTGACTGTGATCCATTGACTTTTTTTTCCATTCATAACTTATGCTGTGATACTGATAGCTGTGTTGTTCTTTTTTTGTGTTTTTTTTTTTTTTATTTTTTATTATGATTGTTGTGTCTTAATATTCTACACTTGTATATGCATCATATGAACTATGTATGTAAATGTATAACAACATGTAAAAGGCTAGCGCCGTGAATTGTTAATAAATAAATAAATAAATAAATAAATAATGAACTTATTTAACCACTCAAGACATCCAGCGTATGTGTACGGTATATTTTCAACATGCAGGCTGTATTCTCAAATGCAATTTAAAAAGAAATTAAGAATAAGTGACTTAGCTCATCGCAGAATTGAAAATGTGAAATGTTTCAACGTTTTCCGAATAACTGCCCATTACAGAACAATCGTTAACTTACAAAAAAACAGTGTGTCATTTATTCTTTACCAGGAACAGATGAAACAAAATGTAAAAAAAAAATAACCCAAGTGAAGTGAATAACCCAACATACAGAGGTTTTCGTTTCGTAGAAAAAGATTATCATCAGCTGATAAAAGTATGTAGGAGTTGAAGGTATTACAAGGTAGATTAGATTCACTCATACCTTGAGCGTAGATATTATATATACATAATATTATTTGGGGTAATAATAAAGAAGTGAAGGAAAACGTATCCACGACGCGTTTTCAGTAAACGACTGACACGGGAAATCAGAGATAGAACATTATAAAGGATTTAGCAAACAACCTTAATAGTAATAATAATGTTATGTAGGTACCAACTCAGGTTTAAAATTTTGAAATGAGATTTGAAGAAATAAAATATTCGATCTTGAGTTTAAAAAGATGTGTGCCAGTCAAAAGGAGATAATTGGACTTTGGTAAAATACCTTCCTCTAAAACCGACAATGTTTTTTTTATTATATATTGTAACCAGATTTTTTGACGAGTATTCAGACGAATATTTTGACGAGTATTCAGTAGATATTAATCGAAAGTTATTATTTTCGATTTAAGGATACAGTGTAGATAGTATCATTATCACTAGTAATAATAAACAAGTTTTGTGACGAAGCGCGGGTGGCTCTGATTGGGAAGTATTCGTGTACTCGGTCTGAAATTTTTTAAGAGTGTTCTTAGTTTTATTGTGAGGTGTTTAACAAAAATTTGTAAGTTTTTTTCATTATGAGGTTGTGTTTTTGTAGTTAGTTTTAAATTTATAATTTATTTATGATTTGTTTTATGTTATCCACTGCCCAAATAAGGTTTTGCGACTGTCAAGCTGGCTTTAAATAAAATAAAAATAGCAATACAAATCAAGGAAATTATTCAATTATAGGACATCATATTTACAAACTCAATTTGAGAGAATTTCGGAAATCATAATAAGTAAGTAGATACTTGATCAAAAAGTAGAATTAAATTAAAATTGGTATTTATTGATAAATGTTCAGCAAATTAAAATGTTTTTTTTTTGTGCGTATTATGTTACCATAAATTTTTATACCATAAAAAAGGTTCTCAAGGTTCACAAAAACTGTTTAACAAATTTAAAATATTTTATGTGTTTACCTACTTGAATAATTGTGTAAATGAAATCTGTTGACCTTAATAATATTGTCAATGGCCAGTGCGCCGTTTATGACGTATTAAAAACACTTTTCTTTAAACAAATGAAATTTTTTGCAATATAAGAATCAATTTTCATAGCACGGAATACGTATCTCTGTCCTTGTATTAAAAAAAGGACTAAAATTTTTGGCGTAAAGACTTATTATCTCAATCATCCTGCGACAGATAGGTACTACAATAGTTTGAGAGAAGTGTTACTGATGCTAATATAGAAAAGGTACTCCTCTGAGAATTGTCATAGTATTTATGTCTAATAACAGCTGTGTAATATCAGATATTATGTAGATATCCTCTTGGAGTAGATACATAATTATACCAAATAGTACATACATAAGTAGCAGTAATTTTATAATGAAAGTGAATTGTAACAAGTATCCCCAGAACTATTATATTAATAACGGAAATTTTTTAGTTAAAGAAAAGTGAGATGATAAATCAAAGTTTATTTATTTACATATTTTTCTGTAAATATTTTATATAAACTTCAAATCTTTTTTCTCTTACATATAGTTGAGTTTTGTTTTAGTTTTTATTATTACAAATTTTTATTTTTTATGATTATCTTTGGATTGTGTTTAATTTTTTTATAGTTTTTCTTATAACTATTTTTTTTTTCAATATTACTATTTACTATAACATAGCTTTATTGGTTTTGATTTTTGTTTAAAGATTAATTATTTTTTTATAATATATACATATGTGTGCTCTTTTAATGTCAAAATCAATGAATACATTATCTCTAAATATTTATGCATTCTATGACTGGGTTAGTTTTATACCTTATTGTGTGATATAAAAGTTTTGTTAAAAGCCTGTTGAAATGCCAATAAAAAAATAACCAAATCGGGGGGAAAGTGTTAAAAAGAATATTCTCTAAATTCCAGTCATATCCTCCAGGCTAGATATTTGGCTCAGCAGGGCTACTCTTGACAAAACTAAACACGATCTTAATCTAGTCTTGATCTTGATCATACGACGCACGAAGTGACTATTGGCCAAAAATACATGCAAACCGATCGCGCGTTAGCGGTAGCGCGGTGTTTTTGACCATAGTCCCTTCGTGCGTCGTATGATCAAGATCAAGACTAGATTAAGATCGTGTTTAGTTTTGTCAAGAGTAACCCTGCAGGTCTCTATCCCATCTGATATGCATTATTCGGTATCTGCGTCTGCTAATGTTAGTGTTTTTGGGTATGCAGGATAGATTGCCTGTCGGACTTTTATTACTAAATATGAACTTGGAAAACTTGACAAAGGCAGGACATGTAGGGTCTATATACGCAAAATACCTACGTGAAAATACAAAAAAAAATAGGACTTTTCGTTTTCTCACTAACAGACATCATTCATTTTTATGTCTACTGATTGGTAATAGAACATGCCCCTTTTATATTTATGTAGTGAGTATGAAAATTAATATCACAAATAGTGATTGTTCATTTACATTGTTCTTTATAATATTATACATAATATTTCCCTGACCTAGGTTCTATAATATTCAGTATTCCACCCGCCTTACAAAGGCCATACATTTAGCAGAAGGTTAAATTTGGAAATATTGAAACGTGTAATGAATTTTTATGGTTATTAATAAGGAACTGTTACCGATGCGATATTAAAATTACTTACTGGAGGTTTTGAAATACTTTTAAAACGGTTATCGATCAGTTAAAACGTCGTTTAAACGTAAGTGTTGGATTATGAATTCTTAGGGTTTGACTTTTTATTTTACTTTGAGATATTTTATGCTTAAAAATTTTTGAAATCAAAGCTTTAGTTGTGGTCTACTACCTTGAAAGATATTTTTTTTTCTAATTTTTGTATGAAAAAATCAGTATGGGAGGTATAGGTAAAATTCAATAACAGGGCTTTTGGCGTTACGTATCCTGTGACAAGGAATAGGCTATTTGCCGATCTGTGGTTCCAGAGCAAAATCACTGGTTTTAGAAACCGAAATGAAAGCTTTCCTTCGACTGTCGAATGATCGTCAATGAAACAAATCATCCAACATCATCACCACACCCTATTGAGGAATTGAATAATATGTAAAATGTCTCAAGATGTGATAGTTTTACGAAAGACACTCGAAAATTTACTGAAATGAGTTAGGGACCTTAGCTTTACCAGAAGCTCAATGAACAAAAACGTATCAAAGTTTGTTACAGTTTTATAAAGGTTAAATCTGTGAGTAACTTAACTCCTGAACTTTTGTTTTCAGCTTACATAATGCATTGTTAGACGACTTAAAATAGAACTGCCATTTACCATCGTAATTGAAGCAATTATTCCGTGATCCTATATACTTCTATACCAAGCGATTATCGTTCATACAACCTACCTTGTCAGCTTGATTGAAACGTACTGATTTGAATACTTTAGAATACTTACTTGTATTGGCTTAGTTTGGAATATATGATTATTTCATCAGGATAAAATTATGCCTATTCGAGATGTGATTATATTTTATTTGAAACATTTTCGTATAAGTTCATTTTAATGAATATAAGATAAAAATAAAAATAAATATTTGCTCATCATCAGTGAGTTTTTAGTAAGAAACTTTCTAATAAAATGTAAAATAAGATATTTAAGATGGGTGGAAAACCTCATCGTTGAATTTAATATGTAAAATGACTCTTTTTACGAACAATTGCACTTTTGCAGGACACGAAAACGTACGGAAAAGAGTGGGAAACGCTTGATCATTTGTCGAGTGCTCCACTTAATTGCTTGCTTGCATGTTTATTATTTTCTGCTAATCTGCTGACTACCCCTTTTGTGGAATACGCCGTCAAGTATAAAATATTGATAAATATGTATGCAAATAGCTTTTAGCTGAATTTCAGTCAGGACTCCAATACTAAAGATTAGTAATATTGATACAAAACCAATCATTAACAATTCAACGCCCTATGGAGCAATGCTTCAACCAAAATTGTATTGAAATACATTAATGGGTATTGTTCCGGTACATCAGCATTAGAAACGATATCATTTAATAGTAGTTATAATAATTTAATAGGCTGTATCTATCTGTATTATTTTATAAGAGTAAAAAGTGGAGAAATGGATTACTAACGGCGTGTGTATATTTGATGACAATTCTTTAAAAAATATATCGATGGTTTAATGCACAGAAGACACATGTCCACTTTTTAGGTAAAATGAGTTAATACATGTACAAGATCGGTTGCAACGCCATCTATGTCTTGATTAAATATTACCAACAATCTTAATATCATTATTGAAATATTTAGTAAAAACCAAATGTCACATGTCCACAAATTCACTTTGTTTTGTGCACAGATGTAACATGTCACATAAGATATGAAGATTCTAAAAAACACATGTCCATTTAGGACGGACATGTGTCATCTGTGCACGCATAAACGCATCCTAAAAGTCGCCGTGAGTGGCACTTCCATCACACTTCCAAACACATGTCCATGACCATCATCTAAAAATGCTAATTCTTGGCTTTCTGGTTAAAAATACAGTAAAAAATAAGTAATAAATGGCATTAAAAAAGAACAAAGATTATGATTTTCAACACCTTCTGCATTAATTTGAAGTTAATGAATCTATTAGGAATCTCAAACTTTCAAAACCTGTTTTCTCTAAACTGTCAAATGTGGACATGTGTCTTCTGTGCTTTAAACCATCGATATACAGACGTAAGAGTTTGAAAAAAGCTTTGTGGTGTGTTTTGTAAAAAAACAATTGCGGTGTCTTAACAACTAATGAAGTTCGAATATAAAATAGTGAGCTTATAATTATCATATTTTTATCATTTAATTAGTTGTCTATAATTCCTTTCAAAGATCAGCCAACAGCGAGCAAACTGGATTGGCAAAAACATCAGGCATTCAGGCCTGGTCATCAGAAACACGGAGGGCAAGACTGAAGGAAGCAATGGTAGGGACTGACCAAGAGCCACCTACATGGATCAAGTGAGGAAGGACGTAAACTATGTTAGGTATATGCGTAGAATTAAAGAGACTAGCAGAAAACAGGGAGGGATGCAGAAGAAAATTCAAACTCGTTGCATACCAATCCAATAGGTTGTAAATTGTAGCCCACTATAATTGTAAAATGCTTTGCCCGTTGATGTGAATCAAACAAAATAAAATAATATACCTCCCTGAAAAAATGTAAGAAAAAATATAATGTTTGATCGGTCCATTAGTGTAATGTTTACTCTTTTATTTGAAAATAGGTCTGCAACGTAGTCTACTTGCATCGAAATCAAAATAAATAATGGATAAATGACCATAAATTTTTGGTATGTGTATCCAACTTTAACTAGAAATAGTTAGGCGTAATATACCTACAAGTAACTAAGTTTTTATTTACTAAGTACAATAATTTTGTGGGTTAGGAGCTTTCTACTTAGCTCAAACGTGGATATTTAACATAAGTGATAAATAATTTTACCTATTTATCTGTGTTATATGCTCAATAAGCATATAATAAGTATGTGTATTATTATGTATCAATATTATTTGAACCACTAATGTTATATGAATGTACGTGACAAGTTTTACACATTTACACGATACGCATCGCAGAGTAACATCCGACTAGTCAATCACTGATATTTTTTTATATTCACATAATTTACAAAATATAAATCCAAATTTGGTTTTCGGTGTACCTATATGTGATTTATATTAAAAAACTCTGCAAATAATTTTTTTTTTATCAATTATATTTGACACAAGAGATAACCTAAATTTGTGACATTGATGAAAAAAAGACGCCAAAAATGTACTTACAAAAATAATATTTTTTATTATTTCTCCAAAATATTTTAAATATAAGTCACTTCACTATTATTCATCATTAGTCATTAGTCACTTCAGGCCACTGGCCACTAGTCAAAAACTTCTAGAAAATGTTAAAAAAAATGCCATAAAAGAGATAGTTTTGGTTTTACCCTCCCCATACCATTTAAATAAACCTACCCATTTATTTTTTTTAATGTTTCTGGGTATTTAATTGGTAGGTATCCGATACAAATTTAATAGCTTTGTGTGTAAACATCGACATAATAGTTCATAATATATTATGTTTGTGTCTAATGTAAAATTGGTTTTAGTTTTATTATTTTACATAATTGCGTACGACTAATATTAAATGGTGGTGCGACTAACATGATAATATAAATTTATACTAGTATTACATACTCGTACATATGTATCACTGTACAAATGTGGTAAACATTTGTTAGGAGACAAATTTAATTTAATTGTTTGAAAATGATATACCTACCAATAGGTTTTAAAATAATAAAATCACAGAAATATTTGAGTTTGTATATAAGTTTGTGAGTACCTACTCTTTATGGACTGTAATGTAGAGGGCTATACATGTAACCTGCATTTTGATCAATCGAAAGTAATTATTTATTTAAGGCGACCAATTTTCCTTCTCTATATAATATTTGTCGTTCATATCTCGTATTATCCAATTAGGTTGAATCTTAGAATTTTTTTCACAATAGGGAGTTTGAAATTTTTTTTTTTTTGCATTCTACCCGATAATATATGATTGATTTAGCATATCTACTAGTAAAAAAGGGATATCAGAAAAACCCGGGTTTTAAGACTAGAAACACTAAATACCTAGTTATAATAAATTCGCATTTCCCAATCTATGAATAATAATAATACCACAATCAAATAGAGATAGGTACCTACATAATAATAATTTGTAATAATACCTAGTAGAAGTAAAATGTATGATAATTATTATTATTTTAATTCCAATTTATTTATGAAGATATCAAAAGCGATAGACCGTATAGTTGTGAATAATTATTAATCAAAAGATAGAAATTAATAATAATATCAATTGACGGTGTAATTAGAGCAAGGGCCTATAAGTCAAATGGCGTTTTGAAATACGTCTGTTAATTTTTTTTAATTGTTTACTTGGAAATTATTGCAAACAATGGTCCACATCAAATAGACAACGAACATGGCATGGCAAATGAGGAGACTATAATATGCACCAGTGAAGTGTGTCTTCTAGTTTCACATGCGAATACGGCTCGCGTCAGGCAAGGAACCGCATTGTGGAGTTATAATAATATAATGCCCTTTGTATTTTGATTTTTTAAATTTGGTAAGTACCTAGTAGGTACCTATTTGAAAAAACCGCTGCAGCCAACTGCCTGAAAAATTTACCATTGAATCTATAGGACCAGAAAGCGATTTTTTAAAATATATTTTTATTTATGTCATCAATCAATCAATAATCGACCTTAACGCTCCTCTCGGAAGCAGAAGCACAGGGCAGAAACCAGCCTCCTCCATTCAGAGCGTCTCTGCGCCATTCGCGTCACGTCTTTCCACGACTGCCGTAATTTCGTTGTCATACACTGAGAAAAGGTACATCTCCAAATTCAATTGATCTATAACAATAAATTATTTTGCTCGCCTTACTATTGATATAATAAGACGCAAACAATCATTTAATTATACGTAACAGTAAATTTCTCGGCGCTTACCATCATCTTTTGTGTATACTTATAGATTTTGAAATTATTCGGCTCCTTTACCAACGTTTTAGTTAACTAAACATCCGTATGGCGCTAGTGGATTTAAAGAGTAGTACTCTGTTTATTTAAAAAGTGAT
The DNA here is from genome assembly GCA_947579605.1 of Athripsodes cinereus. Lineage (NCBI taxonomy): Eukaryota > Metazoa > Arthropoda > Insecta > Trichoptera > Leptoceridae > Athripsodes > Athripsodes cinereus. The sequence continues at coordinate 6,342,152 of OX388312.1, read as the reverse complement.
CTTATCATATAAGACAATAAAGTAAAAAACGCGTTGGCACGTCCGTTTACTTACGCTGTTACTTCGTTTCCGTTTTTTCTGTCATTTTTCGGTATGTAGTTATGTACCTATAAACAACAAATACAAAAGGTGTTCGATCGAAAATATTGCGTTGCAACGATTTCTAATCTTTTGTTATTGAGAAAGTGTGAATTTATTATTCTGCTGACCGTGAAGTTAGTGTGTTTTGTCAATGAAACAAAGCTATGTATCTTTTTGAGTTGTTAAAGTCCTGGGGATTTGAGGATAAAATAGAATTTTTCAGTAGTAAGTACCTACCATCACTTATTTGTTGTTTGTCATATTGTTTTAATTTAATGTGCAATATTTATTTATTTCTACTTATATTCTCGTAATTATATACATAGTTTTCACTCAAGAAATGTTATGTTAATGAAATGATTGCCAATAAATGTGCTTTTGCACAAAAAACACCAGACTACATAACTAACCTAACCTACAAATCAGTGTATAAATAATTTTGTGCTTAATAAAACCACAATATTACACCGCATTGTTATTCCCAGATATAATGCTACATTAAAATAATTCTAAATTATTGAAGTTTTGATGCATTGACCTAAACTTAATATATTCCTTATGTTTTCCCACAGAAAATAAAATGGACATTGATATTGAATGAACAAGAAGTAACAGAGCTGAGACAAAGATACCACTATCATCTAAACGATATGGAGTGAGACATCACAATATTATTATTGTTATTAATGCGTATTATGTTGGAAGTGTTGGAACAGGAATATTCCAAAAAAATGTACTGCACTACAAGTATAGTATGTCTATGGCTGTTTTATTTGGTTTCCTATAATATGGTGTATATTTTTATGTATGTTTTAATGTGTGTATTTATTAACTGTCTTTATTTTTATTTTTTTCCTTTGTAATTTTTAATAAACTATTATTTTACGCAAGTAACTACTTAAAAGATTTTTTTTATTTTAATTTCCTACCTACTTTTTCTACTTATATTAATCACAATGTTTATTTGTAAAGTGTGAATAATTATTCTAATAATATTATTTTTGTTGGTATGTTTCAAATAATTATACCGTTATTAGAAAAATAGATCACATTTTACAACTAAACGCGATTAATATTATTGGACTTTTGACAGCTACATTTTGAGGTTATGTATAGGTACCTACGTAAGTATGACAAGTAAATCAATTGATTCGTACCAACGATTCGTTCTGCAGCCAACTTCAAGTTGATGACGTCACTGTGAAGAAGTTGGTAAATGTACCAATGAATTGGTTGCGAAGTCAATAGATCTGTACTAATGAATCGTTGTTACGATCTCTGGTCCTAATTTGATAGTACGTACCAATGATTCGTTGTGAAATTTCGTTAGTATTTTTCTCAGTGTAGGAGCGGTGTACTGTGAAAGAGGGACGCGGAGGCCGACGGAACCACGGAAGAACGGTGCTCTTTTTGACCAACTATCATTGGGCATTCTTGGAACGTGTCCCAGCCAGGACCATCATCTCTCCCATATTACGGAGATTACAGATCTCTGCCGCGGATGCGTCGGGGCACAGTTACTATTATGTCATAATGACAGCTTAATTGAACGTTTTTTTTAAGTCACAAAACTTTAGTCAAAACAAAAATATTTCCAGAGTAAAAACTTGCGACTTACATTGAAACTGTAATCCTTATTATAATTTTTGACTTTTCAAATAAAAACTCAAGATATCTCGACTAGTAATTGTTTGGATATAGGCTAAATTCAAGGAAATTAATTTACGCACTCTCTGAAAAAGAGCCGATGAGTCCATGGGTCTTTGTCCTAGCCGTCGACTCAATTATCGATAGGTTGACCGCGAAGGATCTACATACAAATGAAAATAATTATATATCAATATCATCATCGACCTACGGTGTCACCTTATGCGTCGTGTGTCTCTATTTTATTAAACATAATTTCCATATTGAAACCCTAATTAATTTTATCTCACGTTTCCGAAAGATTCGCAAATTTATTTTGGGTATAAGGTATTATTAGTTGTAGTCGTCAGTTATCGGCAACCACCCCTCATCCCCCAGTAAACCGTTGAGACCCGAAGATTGTAATAGTAATTTATATTGTAAAAGATCCCTTGTTTAATTTGTCGTAAAAAAATATATCATCTGTTTGTCGGAGCAAAACTATAAAATATCTCGAAATGTTACTTTTCAAATCTTTTTCAACAAATTACATTTATTACAAATAACATTGTGTCCACCGCTTACTATTGCTCAAATGAAAATCAAATTAAAACGGCGTATTTTTTTACCTTTATTGGTACGGAAGGACACATTGAGTGTTTATTACTTCTAATTCATCCGCTGGCTTCTCCACTTGGGCAAAATGTTGTGACGAATACATAAAATTTTGTTTCAATAAATTTTGACACATATTTTTTTATAAATGGATATCGCAAAATAAAATGCGTTTTCAAAATAGTTGGCGTCAAAAAAGCAGAACAAAACTAAAAAAAAATCCATAATTAACATGTATAGACAATTTCATACAGACCGAGCTAGTCCCAAACTAAGATATGAGTCTTGTATTATGGGTACTAACACGACGATACACATAATACAATGCACTGAACACATAAACATGCAACACCCAGACCCAGGACAGTTTGATAAAGGTCATTCTTCATTTTGCCCTGGCCGGGATCGAACCCGGGACCTCGTAACTCAAAGGCAAGTGCGTTAGCCTCTGCGCCACACCGGTCGTCTATTATAATATAAAACGTGGATCTGTCTGGATTGTTTTTCTCCAATCGGTAATTCATCGTCAAATAAATTAAAGAAAGCCTGTAACATTCATAAGTATATAATAATATAATAATATTACATACCTTTGACTTTTTACTTTTAATTTTTGACATCTATTTAAATTACTTGTATTTTTTGACATCTCATTTGTTTTGTTAAGAATATTTCATGCAGACTATGTAAAAGATATTATCAAGTTGACATATAAAATCTAAAAAAAAAAAAAATCCGTTCGTTTTCCCAATGTACCTATGTTTAAATTTTTATTCATTTGTGGTTCTTATTTTATTGTCCATTTTATGTGTTGTGTGTGTCAATACTGTTTGTGTACATTATTATAATTACCTATGTTAATATTTATATGTAAAAGGCCCAGGCCGTGAATAGATAAATAAATAAATAAATAAATAAATAAATAAATAAGTCACTTTGACCAAATGTTACAGAGTGTTGTTTTGCTCCGACGTACTGATACACCTATTTTGATTCATTATTCTCTTAAACGAAATTTTAATATTTCACGAAATTTTAATATCATTTTAATACCTGATCTTGGATGTTTATATTGCTGGGCGATAAAACGAGTATCACTGATCTTATGAATTATTCATATTACAAAATTATTAATAGTCTATCCACAAAATATACCGAAATAATAATTATTTATCTTTGAGTAAAATAGCGTTAAATTGTTATCGGTTATTATTTCCGGCACTTTGGTTTTCCGAAAAAGTATTCTTTTCTAAATATCTCGCCATTTTCTTATTATGATTATTAATTTTTAATAAAAATGTATGCTCAGTAGAATGCTTAGAATATCTTGAAACAATATAACAAAAACTGATGTATTACGTAGAGACAATGCAAATAAAGAACTGTTCACCACTGTTAAATTCCGTAAAATACAATATTTTGGCAATGGTATGAGAGGTTACAAATACACCGTACTTCAGCTCAACACAAAGGGAAAGATCGAGGACTACAAAGGAGTCAGCAGAAGATTGTTCTCCTGGCCTGGAAACATCTGGAAGCTGGGAAGCTGTTTTGCACCGTCCAGGATAGGGATGTTTTACGCCAAATGGTCGTCAACGTCAGAGACACGTGAAGAAGAAGAAAAAATGGAGTCTGCATACCCGTGTGCTGAGATTAAATGCAGGATTGAAACAGCCTGAAGTATATTCAACGAAATGAGAACAATTTTCTGAAATAAGCTAAGTTTAACGCTAAAGCAGATAATGTTGAAGTGAAGTGAATGTCAATTCGGTTGTATGGCTCAGAAACTTGTACTCTAAAAACATAGACCACGAATTCTCAAGAAGCATTCGGGATGTAGTAACGCAGAAGAATGCATTGCTTACCGTGGACAGATCTACCAACTTACCAACTTAAATACACAAATTGTAACAGAAAATTACTGATCAACATTCAAGTCCGCAAGATTGCATATTGTGTCATAATCTGCGAAGAAATTCATATCAAATTTTCCAACTTATTTTACTCATATAGCCTGGAGTAGGGCATGTAGAGGAACACTTCCGACTAGCATGATAGGAGACCTTTGCAGAAGTAATCGCCTACCTTGAGGAAACTTCATAGGAAAGACATAAGAAGAAGATATAAAAAAACAAAATGAAAAATGGGGGCCTCCATGGGGTTAATAAAAATACATTGTTACAAAAATATAATCTATTTTTGTAGAATATTATTCTGTTTATTATGTTAATAAGTTCCGTGCTTATTTATAGTATAAATAATAAACCTTATTTTTATTGAATCGACTTCAAAGAAGAAGAACAAAGTTAAAATCAATTTGTGAAGAAGTTCGATGTTATAAAAATAATACAACATACAAAATATTATATACCAAGTACCTATTTCTTTGATGGAATAAAACGAATCGTGTTATTTATAGACACAAGAATAAGTCTTGTGTAAAATGCAAAGAGTTCGATTCCGCTTTGGATAAACCTAATAAGAAAAAGGAAACCAATGGTCTAACTTATGCTAGCTCATATGCTTAGAATTCAAATCAATTCTTACTAACGCTACTCAATGCTTCTCTTCTTGGTTCAAATTTAAAATATGCTAATTCCATGAACAAATTGTCTCGAATATTGAATTGGATTCTTGTACAAACGCTCTCATTCGACGTATAAATATAACATATTTAAGTCTGCTCGATTACATATACGTTTGTTCTTTATTTTTTGTAGGCATTTTTACCAGCTAGTTGTTGTTGTTCTTCAAACATCCTGTTTGATAAGTGTTTTTGTTAGACTATTGTAATTTTTATTTTTTTTAACAACCTACCGTGAATAAATACATTATCTTAAGTTACTTTGCCATTTTACATCAAATCGCGATACCATTTTGGCCAAAATATTTTGTATTTTTCATATACTTTTTTTGTCAATTTTTTAAACGGATTAGTTTTTTTATGCTTTCTGAAGACTTTTTCTTGAGTGATGCCGAGTTGAATGCTAATAGGCAGTAGTATCGTAGAATATAAAACCTTTTTAAAATAGACGGATGAAAATTTCTTAGAATATAGTACATTTTCTTGTATGTGTGTATTTCCGTTTTGGTATATTCAACTCATTAGCATTGTTAGCCTTCTCCACATTTTGCTTAACGCAATATCTTTCATCGCACCCTTTAAAATAATAATAATACTGAAAAATATATTATGTTGTTCCCTTTGAAACAGAATCAAGAATTCAAATTATTTAAACCCAATTTTACAAGCAGAATAGATCAGTATAAAGCTTGGTGTTGTAATTTTAGTTTTCATTCATATAATATTCTATCTACTCGTACCTACATACTATTACGCTATATTTTATTCATAATCGGGGTAACCAATAAACAGCTAACCACGTATGTCGAGACAACGAGTCGTAGTCACTATGTCATTAAAATATAATACATTCGGGATGGGTGTCGCTGTTTTTTTTAAAGATATATATCTGGGTTTTGTTATAAACCCAAATACAACCTTATAAACCTTTCACAGTAAGCTAAAAGCTTGCGTTGTGAAAGGGTTTGCCGGAAAGGCTGAGAAATCACATGATGAAAAAAGATATTAGAATTATTTAACGATGCTATCTGTATCTATTAATGGATCAATAGGAAATGACATACATAGGTAGGTACCTATATTATTTATTTATTCAAGAATACATTTTGTCAAGAAGTGTTCACACTTGTGAAAACTAATGTGACCTTACTTAAAATGCAAGATGAAAGATTTATATATTATTATTTCAATAAATCAAACATGGTACTTATATAAACACAATATATTTTTTATGGACTTATAAATGGACTTAAAAGAAGAATAATACTATACAGTTGTTGAAGGACTGTAGGAAGGAAGATTTCTCTCAATAACAATCTCGATAATTATGTGATTGAACAGGAATAAGGAGTGAACAACTAATGTTTAGGGCTGCCTGAATAGGGATTCTTTCTCACAAGTAAAAGTTAAAATTGGAGAAGCTTGACAAGACACTTGAATAAGCAGAATAATACGGCTTTGCTATATTTATATTACCTTGGACTCTGTGAGCTCTTGAATCAGGTCCTGCAGCACTGTCTCTGCTCTCCAGAACAGGAGCACGCTGTGGTTTCTCTCCTTCAACACTCTCTTCGTTGCTTCGCCAGTAAAGTGTCGCGATGGTTGATAGACACTGTTGTAAAGAAAAAAAAACAAATTTATGTTGTCGTGAAAATATCGGGTAGTACCTACATAAGTTAAAAAAAGATGCCTTAATTAAATATAATTGTAAAAAATAATCAATTCATCGTTAGAATTAAGTTGAACATGTTTTCAATTTAATGAAATCTTTTGTAGAGCAATATCTTTTTTTCACTGCTCATCATTTCTATCGGAGAGATATGAATTTTGGAAATTGAAAAAAAAAAACTTAAAAAGCGAGAAAAGTCTTAGATACTTATTTATTGACAGTTTGTGCAGAGATCTATGGTTTGGAACCTATCACAAAAACTCATGGCTCATAAGAAGTTGGTCAGGATTGAACTATTAGATATTAATTAAAGATCAAGATATTTTTGTAATAAAGAGATTAAATCTCACCTTGAGTTTCAAATCTCCATCTTTGAAATGTTCAGGTCTGACTTTGAACTCGAGACCAAGTGAGGTAGTCGTTAGACCTTGAGCAGCTGGTGCAGTTCTAGGTCCACGGAGAGTACTTGGTGGGGCTGGTTTACCATTCAGCATCCAAGAAAGACTTGCGGGGGGACTGCTCGGGCCAGAGACGCACCAGAGTCTAGCCGTGTCTCCAATGTGGTATCGCCTTAAGCCGCCAGTGATTTTGGGCCCTTCCGATGGCAGAGCTACGAAATAAAAGTATATAGGTTAGTTTTTTGTGTTCGTGCCTTTACCCTATTTACAAAAAATATTACAAACGGAATAGTATGTAAATAGATAGCTTTAATAAATTTATTAATCGTTTTAAAGTTCTTCGTGGTTCTGATGTTATCTAGCCATTGAAGGCATTGTTTTAGTGATTCTCTACAAATTATCAATTAAATTAATTCTGAATAGCTTCCTACCGAAGTTATTCTAATAAAAACACTTTTATGCAAATAAATAAGTCAGTTCATGTTATTATTATTATCTTATTGAACAATTGTTTAAACTTTTCGAAATATAATTATATTAACATCCGAGATATTGAACGAAATGTTTCTCAAAGACAGAAGAGAAAATTTTAGACATTTTCATAACTTAAGGTTTCATTATTTTCATTAATTGTTATTACTAATTCACTTTAATTCAATTGGGTAAAGTGAAACTTATACGGAGAACGTGTTCCGTACTACCTATCTACGTTCATACAATATTAAACCTATTTCTTTTTCTAATAAACATTAAAACGTACGTCATACCTACATACGGGGAAAAGTGAAAAAAAAAAACTTTCGAATGTGGGTGTAACATTACTTTTGCTTTATTATTCTACGCCTTCAAGTAATTTTTATATGATTTATTCTACGTTCATTCACTCAATATTGTTTAAAAAAAAATCTTCAAGCCAAGAAAATGAAATTACCTTAACTAGAGGTATTCATTTTACGTCGAAAATATGTAGTTTTTCCAAGAGCGTATTTTTATTATATGGACAAAACAGTTTTTAGTTTAAATTGAGTCTTGAAAAAAAATGCAATGAGATGGGAAAAAATGCATGATGATCGAATATCAAAAGCAAAACGCTCAGGTTTCTACGAGTAGGTATATGGCAACATCTTTGATTTTTTGTCAATTTAATATTTTTTTGATGACTCTATCAAGTCATGTTCCGGGGCAGCCAGTGGATTATTTGCATGTTACAAACATGCAAGTTGTCCTCTTCGTGCCAATAAAATTTAGACATTCAAAATGGGTGACCCACTTTATCGATAAATTAAAGTTGATAAATATCCTATTAGTAATGTTTTACGAATCGATTGTTTAATACGTGTTACAGTAAATCTTCAGACTTTTTCATTTGTAGAAGACTTCATGGTGATAAAGATACCTAATAAGGATACATTATTTTCATATTATGCATACCTACGTACCTATTTACTTCTTTCACATTCATTTAAGGCGTATCATCTGTTTCTATTTAAGATTCTTCTCATGTAACAAATCTTCTCTTTAAAATTTTCACATTATTCGTAATAGCTTCTTTTGTTTGCTATTCAATTCAAAATTTCATTCAGAATTTTTCGTACTGACAAAAAATCTTTGAAACTAGACAATTTCTAGAAAAACTACACCATACACAGAAAAAAATCTTATATACATAATTACTTAGATAGATAATATAATAGTCCCATCTTTATTTTTTTTCGTTCACACGAAACTGTCATAGTATGGTTGTAGTAGGCGGTGAAAAATGTTCGCAAAAGTAACTAAGAATACAAACGCATTTTATCACATTCCCTATGAGAATTAAATAATTGAAGTTTATGGTTACTCTTTAACCTTTAAGGTTCACATGAGTGGTATGCTGCCAGAAATACATTATCAGAAAAATAAAATATTACCTACTTACAGAAAATATCGTCACTCTTCTGACTAACAGTCGTATCTGCCGAAATGTGAATTGCTCAAGAGAGCGTTTTTTTGTGTTTTGCAGTGCATATATTTTCGTCTCTCCTATGTAGTTATATGATACAGTGTAAATATATAACATGATTTTATTTTTTCCTATTAATATATATCCTAGAATCATTTTCGTGATGAAATTTTGAGGAATTAGTAGATATAACACATTTTATTTAGAGTAATTCGTAAATACGACAAAAAATCAGAAACCTATTCCGGGATAACGGTAACAGTTACAGGTGTGATCTTCAGTGAGATCATGCAGGACACATATAAGTAAGTACACAGTGGTGATCATAAGTCGATTTTGCCAAAAAATGTCAGATACGACAGTTAGTCAAAAGAGGGACAATGTATGAAAACAGCCATAAGCATTAAGACAATGATTTAAAAATTGTCAACCAAATTTAATGATGTTTTAGATAAAGAGAAAGAATGGCATCACACTTTTTCTATAAATTTTCGACTGCCCTGTGAAAGAAGATGATTCATAAAATATTCGTGATTTAAACAATTCATATCTTCAATTTAAGAATGAATTTTGCTACTTTACCATCACGGCATATCTTATAAGTGGGGGTAGCCAGCAGACCAGCTGCATGTAATAAACATGGAAGATGTCATACTATTACTACTATCCTATCATGGCATTTCCCACAAGTGGAGTAGCCAGCAGATCAGATACATGATTTCCTCTCCGTACCAGCAAAAAATAAAATGTTCAGGATGGGTGGCAAACCTCACCTCTGAATATATGAAATAGGTATTTTCTTTTTGTTTTTGGTCTGCATTTGAAAAGAGTGAAAGACCAATTATTATTCTTCACCAAGACCTCACCCGAATTCTAATGATGATGGGTAATTTCTTCGGCAGCGTTCAATGCAGTTTTCAACTCAAGGGCTCGGGAACCTCTATTGAAAGAACGATGTCTTCACTTTGCTCTTGAATGTTAACGTCTTAGTTTGTGGCACGCATAAGTGCATTGATATACATATTCATTCAAAATATTTACCAATGGCACCAAGATTCTGTAATTTGGTTGTCACTTTCAGCCGAATGTGTTGTAGTTAGGTGATTTTGTGTTTCCATTTCTGATACACATTGCAGAATACTAGGTTAAAACAAGACATTGAATATCAGAAATTTTCAACCGTTACACACATTTGGACAATAGAAACGGTGAGTGAAACACATACCTACAAGATTCATTACGTGCAGTTGCCGATATAGCAAATATCAATTTTAGCACGAGATTCGATTAAAACTAAATAGCCGACAATGAACATTCGTCATGTATAAAAACTACGCAATTTTATTTTGTTAGTAAGCTCACAGAAATTGAAAGTCATAAGTGTAATAAAAACGTCAGGTGCGATGGTAACGCGTGGCAGCTGCCACAGCGTCCAACTAGTGCTATGCTACTCTAGACTTAATACATGTTTTCCAACTATTCTGATGTTACTTTTTTTTCAATATATATCAGGCCCCCTAGTCAAAACACATTTTAGCGTTATGAAGTCGTTCGACTACAAACGAAATTACGACAATCTACCTACATGTACCATATAATTATGCGTTATTGTTGCAATTATAGTCGTAATTTCGTTTGTAGTCGAACGACAAGTGACGCTAAAATGTGTTTTGACTAGGGCTGCTGGTTTTTGTTATAAACTCAAATACAACCTTATACACCTTTCACACTAACCTAAAAGCTTGTGTCGTGAAAGGGGAGTTTGCCGGCACCTGGGATCGAACCACGGACCCCTTGATCATTAGGCTGAGACTCTACCTCCATGCTACCGACGAACTCTTTTCAGAACTAACATTTTCTATACCAATGATCCTTACTCAAATTTTATTTACATACATTAACGAAGTGTTTAATTTACTTAGAAAATATGGAGAAAAATGTTAATGGAGGTAGGTACCTACTTACCTAATGTAAAATAAAAAAAAACACAATATTCATTTAATGACTGGTATAATGTCACAAAAAGTTCGGCATAAGGATTACTTATAAATATTATGGTTTTGACTACTAAGTACCTAAAGCCTTGCGTATTTAGATACTTAGTAAGCCATAGCAGAAAGAAGAAAAATAATCTTAGCGTCAAACACAGGCTTAAGTACAAAATAATGTTGTAATTCCAAACATTTTTCTGAGTTTAATAAAGTATTTAAGTTAAGCTTTTCTTTGCGAAAAAATATGTCTTTTTAAATATGAGTTATTATAACGTCATCAAGAAGTATTTATACTAGTTCCCCATACTACGTACACACCCATTTTTTTATGTAAGTACAGCATTAAACTTTTCACTCTAATTGGTCGAAACGGACATCGCCTTACTATTTGTCAAAATCATGTCTTCAGTGGGCATATCGGTAGGCAGTTTTCATTCCACATTTTGTTCTGTACAGATGGCAGTGTAGTTATCATTTTTTCTATAATTTCGTCGAGTTGAGTTAAATGAGTTCGTCGGTAGCCTGGAGGTAGAGTCTCGGCCTCGTGAACAAGGGGTCCATGGTTCGATACCAGCTACCGGCAAAATCCCCTTCTAAAAATCTTACTGTAGAAGGTGTATTAGGTTGTATTTGGGTTTATAACAGACAAAACTCAGATATGTCTTTAAAAAAAATACACGCGCTATAGGTTCATGTTTTCAATGAAAACCTATGTATGACAAATTCACTAAAAGATCTTTTTACTAATGTTATAATGAGGTATTTCAGTAAAGCTAAGAACATATTTCGTTCTTGAAATCTTTCTGAATAAACCGTGCGGAATTCATTATAGGTATATCTTCTAGGATATTTTGACAGTAACTCTAGAAGATACAAAATGTTTTATGTAAATGTATATATTTAAGTGACGTCATTTCAAGATATATTAAAATGTCAAGCACCACTGACGAGAAAAATTTGAAATGTGATCTCAAGACATGAAGAAGTTAATCTCAACAAAATAATTCTTAGTTATTAGGCCCACAGATTTAAGATATTTACAGACAATAAAATAAAAAAAACAACTTATTTTTCCACCTAAATCTTAGGTAATATGTGAAATTTAGAGTGATGAGAATGGTACATCGAGTACTTTTTGAGACGTATAAATTGCTTATATTATGTAGAGTTGAGTTAACGTAATTAACTATGTCAAATTAATATGTTTTATATTGTAACGTAAATAATATGGTGTGATACATTAATTTAATGTAACTGTTACAATTACGTTCATCTGAAAGTACTTCTAGTACCTTGTATGAAATAAAATATTCAAGTACCTAGGTATAATATATGTCAAAATATTATTAATTATTGTACGCCTTCACGATTATTAAAGTGAAGTTGAATCTTTAAATTTTTATTTTTAGAAACATATCGTTATATTTATGTTATGTTGATATAACATAGATGATTCATAAAATGTGTATAATTAGTTCTACCGAAAATAATGGAAGTTAAAATGACACGGGACCCCAAATTCCTAACTGTAATTTAATATTCTTTAAGATAAAAAGTTTATTTGAAATAAGTGACAATAATATTTTGAACCACTCTAGATTAATCAATCGTATTTTGAACCACATCCAAATGTGTCAAAAATTCATAACATATTTTTTTTTTTTTTACAAAAAATGAAAAAAAGAAAAACAACAAGACACCAATCCAACATGCATAACAGGCAGCCAAAACAGATAATGTGACTGAGCGTGCGCGCCGGAACAAGCAAGTTAATCAGGACTATGCAGTCATAACCCGCAGCAACCTCACTAGGCGAGTGCCTGTATCGAGGCAAGCCGCTACAAAACATCAAGAAAGTACCGTAACAACCAATTCACCTTGAAATCGCACAAAAAAATTACACAACATGTAAAAATAGTCTCTTTTTTGCTTCCTCTCTACCCGTGTCAAGCAACCAAACCTTTAGCCCCCGGCTGAAGCATCTCCACCCACCGAGCAACTTTATTAGCTCGGGAACAGAGTTGTAGAGCCTCGGGGCAAGATACCTTGCCGAGCGCTGTCCCAAGGTTGTTCTCACTGGCGGAACAAACATAGTACCTCTTGTAACCGAACGAGTACCACGCCGGTCCACCCAAGCAGCCTCTCCCGGGCAGGCTCTCCTGTAACGCGTAACAACATTTTTGATGTACGTTTGCCTGGAATCCAAGATACCATATTTCCTAAACAGTGGATCCGATGCATGCCTATAGGGCGCCCGGCTCATAACCCTCACAATCGCCTTCTGAGCCACATCAACAGGATACATGTGAACACCAGCTACACTTCCCCAACACTTAACACCATAGCTCAGTATAGAGCCACAATACATTTAAGTGAATACATTTTTTTGTAATTTTTAAATAATACTTTAAGTCCTAATAGCGGAATTGATCAACAACCTCCCTTCACGAAAAGCTGGGAGACTTACCTTTATTTTATAACAGCAAAACCATGACATAAAATTGAACGAAAATTATTCGAGTATCTATATTTTCTTCTATATTATTTCCGGGGTTGTAAAGGAAATACAGTATGTATTTATTCAGATACTTTTTATTTCGATATGAACGCTTCTAAAATGTTCTACTGTTCCTGTTCGCTGTAGGTAGGTAATTTATCACACCACGTTTTGTTTTAAGTTTGAGCCGAATTGGATGATGATTAACAACAACGTATCAAGCCACAAACAAGAAAATTTAAGTGTCATTTGATTATAAAAAACTAATATTAAAAAGTGTGGGATTAAAATTAAAAAAAAACATGGCATTGGTTAAGAATCCAGAGCTGTTTTAACTAACAGGTACAGGACGGGAAGGTCTTTGCTAGATTCATAACTGATAATTATAAGACCTATGTAAGATGACTCATAGACAAGAAAAAAAAACGTAATAAATTCACACTTAAAATTGTATTCTTGCTTAGTACTTAATGTTGCATAAAGCTGACCGTGAAATTCAAAGTAAGTAGGTACTAGTTGTTGAATGTATCATGGGCATAGTTTATACAAATTATTAATTTTTAGTTATTTTTATTAAAAATTGTATATCCAGCCAATTCAGACATCCTCCTTAAAATCTAAGATTAGTAAATATTTTCAAAACGCAGTTAAGGCTTGCTAACTTAATCCTTTTTGTTTTTAAAATACAACCTTAGACGTGATACTAAGGGGACTCTTCATATCCTTCTAGAACTAAAAAATGTATTATTATTATTATTATTTATTTTACCTTAATATATTATTAATTTATGTTCACATTTATATATTATACACACATTGACTCAATTTCCATTGCTTTGTTTCACTGCTTTGTATTCTTTCATGTATTCTTTTTGTGTTGTTCTTTTTATTCTTTTTATCCTGTATAATTATGATGAACCCAAGTGTCCCATAAAGGACATATGGGGAATGATTTACAATAAACAATAAACAACCTCGGGCTTACCTTGAGCTATGAGTTTTGCTTAGGGAAGCGGATAAATAGAAATCTCTCGATGAGAAATAGTTACTTTTCAATGTTAAAACATGTAAGTACCACCTTAAGAATTGGCTCTGATTGATTTTGTTGTCTGTGGTCACATTATTGTGACATCTATGTATATAAAATTAGGGGATGCAGTGTGATAATATGTTTTGTCAAAATTGACCAAAATGAGCACTGTTCTTCCATCTGCAAGGGTTCCGACGGCTCGGGCGTCCCTTTTTCATAATACACCGTTCCTACAAAAACGATATGAGAGCACTGGAATGTCGTGGGAAGAGGTGATGCAATTGGCGCAGAGGAGTCTGATTTCTGACCTGTGCTCCCGAGAAGAGCGTTAAGGGCGATGATAATGATGATATTTTGTCAGGAATCTACAGGAGTTCATGTGTGAAAGTTATCGTGATGATAAAGATAGTAATAGTATAGTAGGTATAGTAATATAGTGTAATAAAAATAAGACTGTAATAGTGAAATAAAATTAAGTCTGTAATGAAACTGTAATAAATAGTACATAATTACAAATACCTTTATATTCATAATGAGATGCTCTCCTTATACCAGCATAATTAGGCTGACTGGGGACGAATATCTTTACACGGAAAAATTAATAGTTATAATTTGAATTTGTGAATACATATTTTAAAAAAATATTTCTTGAATAGAAAAAAAATAATTATTAATTTTAGTATGACACATTGTTGTATTGTACTATCTTGGTGAACTGGTGAGGTGTTGCCATATAAATGTTATAACTTGTCACTGTCTGTTTGCGAGGAGTTTACTCGGATTTATCACCATTACTGTAAGTAGTACCTACCTAGTTCTGCTACCATGGCACAGCTTTTATACAATATCACCTATTCATCATGAGAAAATGTTTCAGCTATTATTAAAACTATATTGTTTAGGAACACACATATCGCCCACACTACAAATTGTGTGCGAAAAAAATTAGGTAAAAGTATAAAAAAGCATCTGAGTTTGTCGAAAAATAACACACAACGGCGATAAGCTCACCCAGTATGCATTGAATTAAATTCCAACTATGCCATCACGGAAGTCCTCAATGGTAGAGTTATTGGTACACTAACTGCTTGTTATAACTATGCAAGTTATTTTTTCTGTATCAATAAATAATGGGATAATATTATGATATATGGCATACCTTATCTCTCAATTGAAGGTAGGTTTAATAAACCTAATTATACATTTTTTTACGTATACCTACCCCTTATTTACAAGACATTAAAAAACTTAATAATTAATAGTGAGAGAATTGCTCTTCGCCGGTTCTCAAGATAATGTGTGCTATTATTCTAAGATCTGGTGAGACCATCACAAAGGTGCATTTATTTTGTACATAAAGTTTTGAAATTCTTCTTATATTCATCATTAAAAGTCTGGGAGTTCGGTTGTGTAACAGTGCGTAATTGTATGACATTGATGGAAGCGAAATTTGTATGCAAGGATAGAAGTAAATGGCCACCGATCCTTTCTGCCTACCTCACGAAGGAAGTAGCATGATGTAACGTAACTAGAGGGTTACTCCCGGGAATTCCCGCCCGGGAATTCCCGGGAAAACCCTCTAATTTTTATTTCCCGTTTCCCGGGAAAAAAACGAATCCTTTCCCGGGAAAAAATACAAATTATTAGTCATGCAGATTGCCATACCGATACCGAAATCTTTGTTTAGTTAACTGTAATAGTCGTGATAAACTTGTAGAAGCTGACGAATATTTTGATATGAAAATATGAAAAATAATATTAATTACCAATATAAGTGTTATACTTTAAAAAAAAACTTAATTATAGCTTCAATGTATTCGTTTGAAAGAAGCATAATTATTCTAAATATAATTCGAAATCGGAGGTGTGTTTGGCCGACAGTGTATAAGAATCCTACAATTTTTCATGTTTTTTTTACATATTTCGAAAAATTAGATAGTTCTTAAAAATATTAGTGCAGCCAACTGTCATTTTTTTTGTTTTATTCATGGATATTAACCGATATAAAAAATCATTTTTTGTCGAAATTTCTCATTTTTTAAAGTCAAAAATCTTTAAAAAGCTTTGCCAAAATCCATAACATTTTTTTGCTTGATAGGATGATCAAAAATTAAAAGTTTATATATTTTGTAAACAATTTTTATTTTGATATAACAAAGAGTACCTAAATAAATCTCGTCAGTCAGCTATTTAGTTTTTTTAAGCAAATTACTTATATTGGTAACAAAAATTTGTTTTTTTTTTATCAAATCAAAATGTTTGCAAGGGTCAACAAGTTATGAGAGTTTCTATACCAAATTTGTTAAAAATTTCCCGTTTCCCGGGAACAAAAATAATCCGGGAAAAGATACCCTCTAAACGTAACTATTCTGGTTATTGCAGGCATCGTATATCAATTCAATGGTGAAAAACTATACATTAGACGGCGTCTTTTCTACTACTACTACTATTACCTACTATCATACAATCACGGCATATCCCACAAGTGGAGTAGCCAGCAGACCAACTGCGTGTATTAAGCATGCAAACTGCCCTCTCCGTACCAACAATAAATTAAGACATTCAAAATTTGTGGCAGCATTGATTTAAATATGAAAAATATTTTCGGTTTTTCGAACATCTGCCTTTTCTCAGAATAATAATATCAAAATTATTATAAATAAAGTATCAAGATG
Source organism: Athripsodes cinereus (assembly GCA_947579605.1). Taxonomy (NCBI): domain Eukaryota; kingdom Metazoa; phylum Arthropoda; class Insecta; order Trichoptera; family Leptoceridae; genus Athripsodes; species Athripsodes cinereus. The sequence continues at coordinate 6,325,044 of OX388312.1, read as the reverse complement.
CAAATATTTTGATTAATTATTTTATAAAAAGAGCTTTAAATTTTATAATAAGGTACATATTTTCCTTTGATTAAAGTAACCAAAAGGCTCAAAGCAATAAAGCTATTTCAAAGTTATTCGGTATAATATAGTTTTGAAACAATGGTCAGTTTCGCAATATTTTGGTTGTATTTTTATTTTATTATTATGAAAGGCATTGTTTAAATTAAAAGTTTCCTCCATTTTAATTAGCCGAGAACAAAGTAGAAATAAAATCTTTCTACCTACTACCTTTATTATTTAAAACAGTAGTGTTCCGTTGAGATTAACAATTAAGCAACAATGTGGCATTGTGAATATTATTATACACGGTAAAAACACCAGTTTTATCACCTTCAAAGTTCAAGGAATGGTCCATTTAAGTCATTATGTCCTGGTCTTCATCATCTAACTTCTTTCTTCAATCTCAAATAAAATCAAACAACATGGCCTCCTTCCTGTAAGTTTTCGAATGCACTGTACTCGTAGAATACAGGGGCTCATAAAACATTACGTTTAAGATATTTCTTATTCTTCTGTAAGTGCCCTGTCAATCATCTTGGTATAGGCTTCTCGGTCCTGCGCTGTCTCGAACAACTCCTGAACACCTCTCACTCCAGTTCAATCTCGCATATTGCGCAGCAACGATATCTGTCGTAGAGATATTTAGGTAGGTACCATTTTCAAATCATCGCTGAGACATGCCAGCCATCCTGAAGGTCTGAATTTCATGAAAAACTTGCATATTTATAACACGCAGTTAGTCCACAGGCCACTTCACTTTTGGAAAATGCCGTGATGATGTAAATGTGAATGAACTGCTTACTAAGTTCTGGAGAAGGTACTCGTGGAATAAAAAAAGAAGTAATAAGGCCTAAAATAGTGGCCTAAGAATACAGTACAGGTAATGGTTGAACAGTGGGTTCTTTTTGGACAAGACTAAAATTTGTGGATAAATTTTGAAAAGGCCTATATCCAGTTGGGGAAAGATGAAGCCTATCACAACGAAAGTTTGGGTTAGTTGGAAGATATCGCTTGCACGCTATAAACTCGCCCATTGTGCATGATAATTATTTGTATTTATAATCTGTTTATATGTATGTTTTTTAAGGCACAATAAAGTTTATTATTATTATTATTATTATTATTAAAGTTTTAAGAATTTCTTTAATTAAGGTAACATTAATTCCAAATTAGTTCTTACTTAAAATATGACCTTAAAATTTTCAATGGGAAACTTCCTTATCTAACAATTTAAACATCTTTAATTTAGCGATGCTATTATTATTATTATTATGATTTGTAAAGCGCCGTTTTGTGAAAAAAAATCCACCTCAAGGGCGCTCTTTGCTGACTAAGGTTGTGCCTGGATTATTCTGTGCGCATATCATGAATTGTGCATATCATGAATCATCTTTTTTATGGATCGAAAAGTACAAAATTTATGTAATTTGTATCGGGTGTCTTTTGAAAGTTCATCTTTCAATTTTATTTTATCATATAAAATAATAATTTCATATTTTTCAGGTTTATTGAAAAAATATATTTTAGGGAAGTAAGTTTATGTTGCATACCTATATCAGTTTATCAACAATTGAAAAGTTTATTTTAGAATAAAAATACGATCATTTTCTGACAGACATCGCAACAAAAGTGTCTAACTCCATAAAAGAATCTAAAAAATGGAGTCATAAACTGCTACAACACTACAAAATGCTTTGACAAATGGCAACAACTGTTTACTATTGAATTTTCCTAGAAACAAGACACCTATACAGTGTGTATATCTGTGTCTATATCTGTATCAACTTTATACGGAAAACTTCTTCAACCATCATAATATTCCTTGCTACATCACACGTCAATTCCCTGAAGTTTTGCCTTCTTACATTTTCCTAGTATATTCGTGCATTAGAGAATAATATTCTGAGAATGTAGAATCGAAATTCAGTGAAAATAATTTTGGAACGAATCGCGAAATTCGTCATTTGTAAAATTCCTAGTTTAAAACCTGACTAAAATTAAAAACAAATAACACGATTGCAATCTGCTTATTATGATTTTTATTTATAAGATGTGATAGAGATAGACAATATTCAAAAAGAAAAAGATATCTTCCTTTTAATAATCTTATACCTATTTTGTGGAAAGATATTTTCGTTACTACCCATATGAATTTTCCTTTGCTTATTCACACAAAGCAATAAATTTGAGAAAACTGTTACCAATTATTAAATTAAAGAAAAAGTCTTGAAAAGCTCGTTAATGGTGTAAGTACATCGAAATCGCGATAGCGTATACAATACAATACAATGTAAATACATAGTTATTCAAGTAATTTTTTTAAAAATAAGAAACAGTTATTGATAGAAAAAATCCCCGTTGCTTTTTCATGGAATATTTGTATAAACTCACAAGTACCTAAAAAATAATATTTCAAAATCATGTCTTAAAATTCAACAAGTTATTGTGTATTTTAAAGAAACCTGCCACGTAATGAATTAGGCATCCAGAAAGTTTCATCCGGCAAAACAGGTTGGTTTATATCCTGATAGATGCTGATAGAAATAATTCCTGATAGAAAATCTTGATAGATGCACATACATAAAAGGTGTTATGTATCAACCGACAATATATTATGGAGTGTTGCGAAATAAAAACGATAAAATAATATTACACAATATATTACGCAGAAAACAAGAATGACATTGAACCTGGTTTGTTGTACATAAAATCACTATCAAATGTTTGATTAAGTCAAATAATACTAAAAAAATCTGTCAAAATTTATTGAAATTGAAATATTCAACGTGAAAGTTTTATAATAATAATATGTTACTCGATTTTCAGAGTTTTCAACGCTGTATTTGGGACAATATTAAGACGTTTATGGCTTGTCAAAGTTTCGGATGTTGCTGAAAACAATCCCATATGTAAAGATTATGCTTTGATACTTATGTAGACGTTTTGTTCTCTTGATACAAACAGCAGTATTTTCAAAGAAAATACAGATTTAGACTAGGATAACTAAACCTGTCTTAAGTAAACCCCGATATGAAAAACTTTCTCAAGAAATTGTCAATTCTAGTACCCCTACTAAATATTCTATCAGAAATTCAAGTTTTCTATCAACAAAAAAGAATAATGGTCCTTAACATTTTTGTTAATTCAGGTATATTTTGATGGCTGCAGTTGATCTATGATTGTAATGAGTCAAACAAAATTTTACAATAATAATATTTAACTATATATATTTATTTTTAATATATTTAGTATAGTGAAGTATACCATTAGGTACTTAAAGAGGATATAAACTACCAAAGAAAGTACAAAAGTTCTTGAAGGTGAAAAAGTTTTTCCTTGTGTTATTAAGTCTACATGTCCCACAGATTCAGAGGTTATACCACGAACAGCAACGAGCATCTCCTCTCTTTTAATAGCAGCATAGCTTATTTTCGAGCATCTCCTTGGTTATAGAGTGCTCCCTTGGAGCAGCATTTCTCGCATCAATGCAACATGAAATTCTGTTTGTGCACGTGTGTTTTAAGAAAATATATATCTCCAGGTTGCTCTCCCATTCTTTTGCATAAGTTTTCGAGTACCCTGGAAAAAGCAGGTGTCCAAATAAATGAAGACATTTTTCATCTTAAATTCAGCTATGACGCTTGCCACCCATCCTAAATCTCTAAATATTTTGTTGGTACGAAGAGAAAACCTTGCGTGTTTATTGCGTGCTGCAGCTGATAAACTAGCTACCCTACTTATGAGATAAAGCGTAACGGTATCGTAGTGGTAGTAAGTATTACGTAAGTCGAGCATAAAGTCGAAACAACGCTAAACATTGTTTGTGAGTGGTGAGGTGTTGTACAAAATAATAATATTATAATGTATGCGAAGGTATGGATTGAAACTTTAACAATATAGGAATATTTGCTTACTTAGAATAATATTATAAATTTCGTATTTTGGAAATGAGCAGAAGTTTTGATACGTTCATAAATATAAATTAAGTATAATATAATGTTTTTGTTATTTTGTAGTTTGAAAGTCAAGGTGGAAAAGCTCATTTTCATATATATTTTTACTTAGGTACGAAAATTACGATTTAACATTCAAAAATCATAAGAGTTTTCAAACAGAATAAAAGTTTAAGTTAAATTTTGATTATAAACAACTATATTCTAATTATTTATCTGGTTAATCGTATCACAAGTAATATACGAATAAAATAAATATCTATCTATCTTTACTACCACAGCATAGATAAACAAAATAAATATTTTACATATACAAATGTAAAAATAATCAAAAGTACATCATTTTCACCCTCAACGCTCCTCTCGGGAGTACAGGGCAGAAACCAGCCTCCTCCATTCAGAGCGACTCTGTGCCAATCGCGTCACCTCTTCCTATGACAATTCCTGCACTCTGATGTCGTTGTTATAGGAACGATTTATTATGAAGAGGAACGCCCGGCCCGACGGAACCCTTGCGGATGGAAGAACAGTGCTCTTTTTGGCTATTTTTGAGCAGGTAGTTAGGAATACATAGAGTATGAAAATATTTATTTTACTCCATATTGCTTCGTATGCATTTGGTAAATCAACCATGTTCATTACGATATTAAAATACATTAAGTCAAAAAACATGACGAGCTACACAAAATTTATGACGAGTTTGCAATAATATAAACAATTTTCCATAATGTTTTTTGGTTCTTTCTACCATTTTAACAGTTTATTTTGAAAATTAATTAAAATCAGCTGCATAACTCTTTGCGGAAAAATTCATTTACCAACGAGGTTTTCAATCATTTGCGTATTAAGTTTTATACAGTTACGTTAAATTTTTTGTTTTACCCATATTAAACCACAAACTACGTTACTACGTATTACACACCTAATTTAAAAATAAACAAATAAACTTATAATACGGATCGGTTTTGTAGTAGGTACTGTATATCAACTTTGGGAAAAGAAAATAAAAGTACCAATACGTCATACATTGAAATTCATGAAATTGTTTTATCAAGTTTTTTTTCTTTATTGGATGAGTGATGGAGGAAAAAACATGAAATAAATTTCAGGAAAATGGTTTACTTAATGGAATTATTATTAAGAAATTGTCAAAGTTACAGAACAATGTAAAAATAATAATATTATTTCGTTATTTCATAACAATTTGAATGTAGATATACCTTACTCATGAATATAACCGTTGTGAAATAGCGTAGTAATTTTATTAGATATTAATTTGTTTAATATTTAAGAAAATTCTTTTATGTCAAAGATATAAAATATTTGGGCATAGATGAATACTTAATACATTAGAGTAATTGGTAGAATATTTGTCCATTTCATAAAACTCGAGGTAGTAGGTAGGTATGTATAATGTATGAGGCAGTGACATAGACATCATATTGGATATAGTGTGATGTATACAAGCAATTACGATTTTTATGTTTCTCCCTTCACAATTAATTCATTCTTTGTGACATTTGTAAAGATTGCAATAAAGTATTACGATCCACAAAAATAATTAAAACCCCTTGAGATAGGTATGGTTGTATACAAACAGTATTGTTACCTCATCACTGAATTGAAATACTGTTTTTTTTTTAAAGATATATCTGGGTTTTTGTTATAAACCCAAATACAACCTTATACACCTTTTATAGTAAGCTAAAAGCTTGTGTCGTGAAAGGGTAGTTTGCCGGCACCTGGGATCGAACCTCGGACCTCATGTGCACGAGACCGAGATTCTACCTCCAGGCTACCGAAAAAATTGAGAAGTATTATATAATAAATATTTATTTCTTACCAATGACTGTCATTTCACCATGTTCGACTACAGTATGAAAAGCTGGCGCCTCTCCTAAGACTTCACACCTGTATCTTCCTGTTGCCTTCAAAGGAACGGCCTGCAGAGTAACAAGAGTGTCGGTGGAGTTGTCCAACTGAAATGAAAAAGATAGGAAATGACTAAAGTGAAAAATTTTCATCTATTTTTTTTTGTAAAAGATATATCTGGGTTTTGTTATAAACCCAAATACAACCTTACACCTTTCACAGTAAGCTAAAAGCTTGTGTCGTGAAAGGGGAGTTTGACGACACCTGGGATCGAACCACGGACCCCTTGTTCACGAGGCCGAGACTCTACCTCCAGGCTCCCAACGAACCCTAAAATTTAAAACAATTTCTTGAATAAACAAACGATAGAGAAATTTTAAATATATCATTATCATCGCCCTCAACGCTCCTTTCGGGAGTACAGGGCAAAAACAGCCTCTTCCATTCCAAACGACCTTGTGCTAATTACGTCACCTCTTCCCACGACATTCCTTGTGCTCTGATGTCGTTTCATAGGAACGGTGTATTATGAAAGAGGGACGCCCGGGCTGACGGAACCCTTGTGAACGGAAGAACAGTACTATTTTTGATCAACTATCACTGAACATTCTCAGAACATGACCCAGCCAGGACCATCGTCTCTCCTTTATCACGGAGATTACAGAAACATAGGTGCGATGAAAAATATTTACTCGTGATATCTATAATTTATTTGTGATATCTTTTTCGCTTAAGAACTGCAAAAATATAAAAGATATTTTTATTGTTGCTAAAAGAGATGGAGTAGGAAGAGGAGACGATTCCGGACAGACCATGTAGACAGGATGGCTGAAAACAGGATCGCCCACATTGCTGCAAAGAATACACCGGCTGGCTCACGTTCACGAGGAAGACCACCAAAAAGATGGAAAGATAGCTGGTCCTCAGGGTCACTTGTGGGAATCACTTCCAAAACAACAGATCGATGATCTATCACACGAGGAAGAAGAAGAAGAAGCTTTTGAAATTACGTATTCATTAATGGGTATATTACCGTCTTATTATATTTTGTCAAAGATGTGCGAGATCGAGACCATTAGTGAAAGACGGCTCATGCTTCTTTCAGCACAGGGTGAGGCAAAAGGCAGACTAATTGAGTCATTTCGATCTCGCAGAACGGGCTTTGGAGATAGAGCATTCAGTGTTGCGGGTCTCAGATGCTGGAACAAGTTGCCTCTGGGTCTGCGAGAGGAGGTGAACGGAGACAGCACCTTTTTGCTGGGAGTTTCGGGTGATAGACGCGGTGTATGGTGCCCTTGAGGTCATGGTATGAGTAAACGGCGCTTTACAAATTTATTTTCCATATATATTTTAATACTGTAATTAATGTTTGTACTGTGAATATAAAAACATATAAACCAAATGTGTTTGAAATTATTCAAGAAGCAGCACCAACGACAAAAATAACCTTTGAATACACGAGCAAGTCACAAACAATCAACAAAGTTTCTAATTCAATCTAGACCTTAGAATTCACAGCATGGGTCTGACCGTATAAATAATAACTATTAATATAATTTCTATGCCACATTTCATTTATGGATGTTCAAAAATACTGAACCAACTTGAATAATGAGAAACAGTTTGCTAAGATTTAATAATGTATACGTACGACATAAAATATTTTAGTTTGTTAAATGCACTTATGTATTTTTACATGTATATTTTCTAATGAATTTAACCAGATTTTACAGGAAGGTCACGTGTGGAGCACATTGAAAAGGAGAGCATGCACGAGGAATTGTTTGACTATGACGGAAGCGAAAGTTGTATGCAAAGATAGAAGGAAGTGGCCCTCGATCCTTTCTGCCTACCCCACGAGAGCAGTGGTGTAATGTTGTGTATTTATGTATTTTTATTTCTATAATAACACCAATCATCATCATTGTCATCAGTCACATTTCTGCGCTCCTCCTGGTATCACAGAGCAGAAACCAGATTCCTCTATTCCCAGCGTCTTAGCGTCAATCGAGTTATTTCTTTCCATGACCATTCTAGCGCTCTGATGACGTTGTTATTGGAACCGTGTTTTTGAACAAAGAACGTTCAGGCTGATGGAACCCTCGAAAACTATTTGAGTAGGTATTGGTAGACTTTGTTTGGGGTGATCAGAGGCCCTCGAAACAGCAATGGATAGGGATCTCTGGAAGAAGTACCTAGGCGCAGTGGACATCCGGCTCAAGTAAGACAAGAGGAAGAAAATGTAAGTGATTGTGTAATTTTTTTTATGTATAACTTTGCATAAAAGAACGGGTAAAAAGTCTAGTAATATAATAAATTCATATTAGTTTCCACGAAAATTGTTGTTTCAGAAACTGACCGTATGTATGTAGGTACGAGTTGCTTAGAAATTTGAATCAACAGTTAAGTATTTTAATGGCTAAGTTTATAATAATAATTATTATTATTAATTGTGTGACCCAGAAATAAACAGACTTCTCAGACTGTAATGGTAGTATGTATTAACTTTTAAACCCAATTTGCCTCGCTCGAATAAACTAAAAATTACGAAAAATAAAAACATATAGAAGACAGCATAAGCGAGCCTCATACGAGTGTTTTTGTATTATAACATATCTGAGGTAGAATATATAAATATCAATTTCAATATCTTCATACAAATATTTTTCACAATTTTTCTCATAAACCGATGCATATTCTTGTTGAATTCTTTAAGAAATTTTCAATTTTTAGCATGAGACATACTTTATTCTATTTTTTTACTATAAGAACTTTATATTCTATACATTCTTCATCGTAGTTTTCACATTTAACTGAATTTTTACACCTGCATGAGTGAAGATGTTTACCTAGAACTTAATAGATACGCCATCTGCACAATCAACAATTCCTTCTTTTAGGACTCCTTCTAATAGGAAACCGGAAAGTTTTTCTGATGGTTAGGAATCGGCTTAGATTGGTTTTAGGGCACTTTACCCATGGTACGTTCACCAATACCATCAACTCCCGTTTCAAATCACTGAGTTCGACATCGTGTGATCATACAATCATTACAACTGACAAAAACAATTTTTATGATTTTGTTCGTTGCTGTTCACAAACTTTCGTTGAATCTGAAACTTTTTCTGCTTTATTTATTTAATATTCAAAAAGATATTCTTGATTAATACTTTATTTATTAATTTATTCCTTCTATACTGTAAATTGATCACAAAACATAGAATTTTATAAAAAAAATAGATTGAAATAAGATATTATCAAAATACAGAGGCCAAGTTTATCGTAAAAGTGTGATCTTCTCCAACTAATCCAAATAATGCAATTTAATAAAAGCATTTAAAAATTATTCCATCAACACTTAACAAGTTGTCCACAAAGACCAAATTAATAATACACGGTACGTTTGTCTTAAAATTTAGTATGTCACTAATAGTTTCATACCTTTGCAGTAAAGCTACTCACATAATAATTCATCTAATTTGAAAACTTAGACTAGTCAAAGAGACATATTATATGTAATAGTAATATGCAGTAATAAAGGTTAAACTCACATCAACAACTATCCCAGGAAGACTAAGAACTTTTGCCGGTGGAATCTCCTTGGGGTGGTATCTATAAAACTCATTACCATCCTTGTACCACTTTACCGAGTACAAAGATTCACCCTCGTCCAATTCATAGAGACACTCCAACCTTGCTGAGTTACCAACTAGAATGTGGTTTGGTATTCTCACTTCGCTCAATCTCAAGCCGGAAACATCTGAAACAAACAAAAAGTGAAATAAATTAATTTAATACAATACAGCGACAAGACTCGTCACCCAATCTGGGCTATAAACAAAAAAAAAATCACTTGCTGAGAAATGTCTTGATAATATGTTTGTTGATATACCTAATCTTAAAAAAAATCCAATTGAATTCAAGTATAGGAGTTACACAAGTGGATTTTCCAGAATAGAATTGGCCTTCCTCTCGAAACATTCGAGTGTCTTGCAAAAGGCAGATATTCGTAAAACGAAACATGTAACACTTTTTACTAATGCCAACTGGAGTGCATTTAGTGTTCAGTCACAATATGCACTATAGAAAATATTTTAACGCCTCTTCAACTGTTATGTACCTGGGTGAATAAATAAAAAAATCTATGTTACTCTTAAAAAGTTGTAGCACCCGGCATTAAAAATTAATACTCTCGATTTTTCATTTCAGCAAGGACATTATAAATTATTTTTATTATTAGTATTATTATCGAGACCATAATAAAGTTTTATTCGCTTTCGCTGCTAAAAGAGAATCCATAATAATAAAAATTACTCTGATGGATTAACGCCCATCTGCCTAAGGGGAGGGATCGGTTGATGGGAAACGGGAACAAAATCAAATTTTAATGTGTTATTTCCATTAAAAACAATCACACCTTTTATAGTCTAATCATCAATATTCATCAACTTGATGCGATGTTTACGGTCCTTGATATATTTTTTTTAGGATGTTATGTATTTACATATCACACTCTTTTTTTTCAAATACGTCATGTCGGCATCGCGTCATTGTGATGGTTTATTTAATTGTTTTCAAGAATCCAGTGCTAAAAGTGACTAAGAAGGAAATATTTTGAAAATCATTTTTCAAAAAAATTACTTCTACCGTCAGCTATCCCGTAACGCAATATCCCACAAATGGGATAGCCACTGGACTAACTGCAAGGAATATTATTTTTAAATTATAACTTTTTTATGAAGAAGGAAAGATTATCTGGATTTTGGTATAAACTCAAATACAGCCTCATATACCTTTCACAGTTGTTCCGTGAAAGGGGAGTTATCCAGCACCTGAAATCAAACCGTGAACCTCATGGGTTTGAAGCCAAGACTCTACCTCCAGGCTACCGACAAACTCAACCTTAGTCATGAATAACACCTCCAATAATTCTGCATTGACCCTTTTTTTGGCACAAAGAGTGTAATCTACGTGTTTATTTTGTAAACTAACTGGCTTTTCCACTTGTTGGAAATACCATGGTTGTAAAAATCGATAAAGTCTTTGTCATGATAAGGAATAATTTATTACTTTTTATAACATGTAGATATAGATAATTAACACGATCGAGATAGCCCCAAACTTAGATATGAATCTTGTATTATGGGTACTAACGCGACGATACACATATTATACAATGCACTAAACACAATATGCATTATAACACCCAGACCCAGGACAATTTTATAAAAGTCATTCTTCAATCTGTCCTCACCGGGAATCGAATTACCTACAAACGCCTCCGTTATAAATGCTTCTCAAGAGTTCTTTCGAACTCTAGATGTCCATTTAAATTACAGATAAATCTGCTTAATAAAATTCATAAAAGAACTGTGCTACAAATTGTGCTACAAGCACAAAATTTATAGCTCTGCTTCTACATAATTGACAAGTGAAACAGTCCGTGGCTCCCTCCGGACTTCGTCTATAGAGCAATGTATAGTTGAGGGGACAGAAGAATATGTTGCAGAACGGTATCAGGAAATCAAGACCCTCAGCTATGAATAATCGACGAGAGAGACGATGACTAATTCACAATACAAAACAAATTTATTTTACCAAAGCTACCAACTTTCCTTTACTGGTGTGAAGCTGGAGAAGAACTCCTAGAAAGGTCATCTGTCACATTCTCGTTAATTTATCAAAAGTATTATTTATTGATTTGGCGGTAACGTTGTGGTAGTTTCTAAACATAATTACAAATGTTTGGAGTCAAAAAACTTTACAAATACCACTAAAAAAAATATTGCGCTTGAGAATGACAGGTTACCTGTTGAAACCTTGGTCGCGTGTAGATTAATTTTTAGTGGTATTTGTAAAATTTTTTGACTCTAAACATTTGTAATTATCAAAAGTAATTTACATAATAACTTTCATAATTTTTGTATTTGATCACTTTTAATTCCAGCCACTCAACAATTTCAGTAGTATATAATCTGTGATAAGCGAAGAGTGGTTATTTTATTTCGAATTCGTCGATTTTTCAAGCCTTAATATGCGGGTAGATAAATATTTTCATCCCTGAAAGAGTAACTGAAAAATATTTGTAAAATCCAATTGACACACTTTTAATCAGTCATAGATACTTATCCATATAAATATGTACTTGTACTGTCATACGTGAGTATACTTGAATTAATTGTTATACAATTCAATACGAAATTTGAAAATTGTTCATACCTACATTCATTTGCCCTGCAGTGCTCCTTTCGGGAGCACAAAGCAGACTCACGTGATGAATGTATTTACAAGGCATATTCTTCATGTCAAAATATGTGAAGAAATTAACGATCGACGGCTGATAGATGAGTTCTGTCGTCGTTAAATTTTAAAAGGAATATTCGAGGAAGACAAATTCGATAAGATTCAGGAAACATCAAGGATATTTCTCAAGGCTAAGGTATGCCTAGAAAATGACAGTAAGCTTAAAAGGGTATTATTTTATTCTCACGAACTTTTGACGACTTAGAAAAACCTGTGTTACAATATGATGCTCTCTCTCTCTTTGATTTCACTCTTATATATTGGTTTGCAACTCAGTCTTGCATTTTTCTTTCTATTTCTCTATCCTATGTGACCTTCTTCAGCCCCTCGTACAATCTGCAGGTCATATAATATGTAATTGTATTTATCTTCGACGTGTTTTGGACTTCACCACCCACTGTGATTTTAACCCTCAGCCGCCCCTTCATTTCTTATAAAAGGTTGTCATGATATATTATGTGTCCAATTGCTGGCGTTTTTTCAGAGATTTCTTCCTTCGATTCTGTTAATTAGTTCTCCATTTGAGGTATAGTTCTCTCAGGATAATCTCAGAATAATATTCTGACCGCAATATAAGAGACTTAGGATTATTGTGAAAATAAATATTATGTAACTTAATCGTATACATAATTGCTCTACACAGAGAAAGCCTTTTTTTTACATTTTCTGTTAGTCCAAATAAAACATAAAAAGATTATGAATTACATTCAATATAAAATGTACTTAGATCAATTGTGATTTAATGAATAATATAATTGAATCATCTATCAAAAAGGGTAAATATATAACATTTACTAAATCGTATTGAATTATTTACGATAAGAAAATTTCTTATTGAGATAAACAAATATAGTCAATCAATCTATGAAAGTCTCAAAATGAACCGATAATTAAAGCACCCAGTACCACCACATATGTACATACCAATATGAATTACAAACACAAATACAATACATGTACCTACACATACACGTTCAGTCGCTTGTTTTGATAATTGATGAAGCAATCAAGACTTCGTTTGTTTTGAAACAAAAGAAAAACGATGTACACTGAAAAAAAAAATGTATTTACTTACTAGGTAAATAAAAAAATAGCTCTGCATTTGTGAGATTACTCTGTCGCGTTTTTTGGATTAATCTTACTCAACGCAAACCATTCCTTGAGCGTTTATTCTACGTGTTCAAGCCACGTGATTCATGGATGTCCACACTTTTGTTTTTTTTTATATATGTATATTTAAAATTAATCGGCTCTGGTCTAGTGGAATGGCTTATATTGAATAAGGAGCCCCAGGCTCTGTAACTGATTACTTAGATATTTATTTACTTTATATTTTTGTTTTTTCTTATACCTCTCGTATTATAAATACATTGGCGATGAACAAACTGTGTAACTAGAAGCACACATGAAAAGAGGACGAAGAATCTTTTTTAATAGAGACTTTAAAATTACACCTGTAAGGAATGACCATGTTTATTTATTTCATTTTAACCTCAAAACGAGAATCAAGATTGCTGATACGAGTAGCAGATGCGAATTACTTTGTATAGATCATGCAAACATTCGACAAAAGCTTAATAATTAAAATATTACAGATATAAGCAATATTCTACTTAAAAAATATCCTTTTATAAATCGTGATAACTTTTCATAATCATTTTAATCTTTTTGTCAAAAAATTGAATAATTATTATTTTGGTATAAATTGAATGCGGATTATCCGGGATCATTGAACAAGGAAAAAGTTGGAGAGGGCATTTGTGCAAGAGTTGTTAGGAATAAGGTTAAAAATCTCAAAAAGAAAAGGTTGTTTTTTAATTAATTAATACATAAATTATATAAAATAATGTTTTTCGTAAATAATATGTGGGTCCAATATAGGATGATGGTATGGTGTTTGTTAGTTGAAGTGTAGGTGTTATAATGATAATATACGGGATAACATCAAGTAACAAGAGTAGCGTTGACAAACGGTGAATACACCGCCATGGGGTGAGGGACTACATCCCTTGAGGCATGGCGACTAAGCTTCCAAACATTCTACGCTATTAATTATCGCCTGGTACTCTCAAAGGCATTGACGGCTCACAGCACTTAACTATTCACTTATTATTTGTAAATAAATTAAGTTTCAAATTCATATAAAGTGAATTGTCTACCTTTATTCTAATTATATAATTTATGGTTTGTTTAAAATATTTAGCCTCTAAAATCGCCCTCTAGAACCTGCCCGTGAGGACAAAAATTAAGTTTGGAATATAAAATAAGTCGAACTCTCCTGTCGTCTTATATTTAGGTAATCATCAATGTTTACCTATAGATTTTATTGAACGATCTATTTGTTCATTGGTATTATGACTGGTATTGGTATCATCACTCTACTTGTTAAATATACCATTTTTTTGTTACATTAATTTTTTTTGCTGTAAAATGTCTTTGTAATCTTTTGAGCGAAACACTGTTTATTACAGATAATAAAATTGATATTGAAAAAACAAAAAGGTATTAATAAATAGCTTTTAGTTTTTAATGAACTCTTGTGGGTCCTAACGTTTACTTATAAGCTCAAGACTAGTTTAAACGATTTTATTCTAGCATCCATAAATAATTTTGAATAGTGCCATGATTCTCATTGCCTGGATAACTATACGATCTACTTATCGAGAAATATTGAACGTATGATTGGATTCAATGCTACATTGTGTAAACATTGTTGTCCAATTGAAATGTCGGACTGATTTTGTCATCTGTGCGTTATACCTTAACCCAGTTAAAAAAAGTAGCGACTTTTCTACATATCCGTTTATTAAATATTTTTTTGTGAATTATCACAGTAAAAAATTATAACTAGAATATTATCGGAGTAAAATCCGCCAGTGTAATCTATCTACTTAGCGGAGTACCCTTTACAAATCGCTGGAATATTTGTTGTTCAAACACAAGCTGAGTGAAATACTCACTACTACAACCATATAACATATAGATATACATGGGTACCTATTTATTATTGGGACAAGGATATACGTTGGGTATTTTGAGATTGTTTGCTTTTAGTTTAGATTTTAGATGATGACAAATACTTTAGTCGTGATTAAAGCCAGAGGTTGGATACTTATCAACGTCCTTACGTAAGAGTGGGATTAAGCTTGATAAAATCTCTTTAACTTTTCCAAATCTTTTGCTCGTGTTTTCTCAGATTGTTAATTTTGATATTGCAGTTGTGAGGGTGTATTTCAATAACATTTTTCACTAAAGCATTTCTTATGAGTGTGATAAGAAAAAACTCTCACTACATTGAATATGTTAATAATATCTTGAAACGTGGTAAAAATTATTCTAACAACTCGTTAAAGATATTCAGAGATAGAAAATTCCTTCCCAGAGGAAGGCCCAAACATAGGTGGCGAAAAGTGGTAAAGCGAGACAAGTTTAACAGCGTAGTAACTCAGAATGACTGGAGAGAATCATGTCATCATCATCATCATTAGTTGCTCTACAGCCCGCTGAGAGCTTTGGTCTCCTCCAACATTCGCCTCCATCTTCCCTTATCTTGGTATGTACCTACTCTTCCAATCCCTGATGCCAATGATGTCTACATCCCTCAGGGAATCGTTGTGGCGAAGAAAAACAAAGGAAGCAGATGCCTTCATCACGTAGGACAATTAATTGCCCACGCAGAATAAGAAGATAAAATATGGAACAAAAAATAACATAATGGATATAGGTCACAAAGTAAACCTATTTAATTGAGTGGTGTACCAGTCGAACACAAATATATTTAATTTTCTCCATAGCGATTAAAACTTGAAACGATTATACCAGTGACAACATACTAATGTCATGTTCACGTACTTTATAGTAACTTAGCTTGATTACGTCGCCTAGAAATTTTATAGCACTTCTTAATTTTCTTTGACCATTTCCATAGTAATAAAGTTTACCCTGAGGTACCTACTCACTTATATTTTTTATAATTCTCTCGCGGTACAAGTATATAACTAATTATGTTATTAATGTTTTCTGAAAATAGACGGGGGATAGTAAGTATAATGTAGCTAAGTAGGAATGTAGTGGAAGGGTATATTATTTGCTCACGACATTAATAACATATTACATGTCGAGGTTATTTTAACATACATATAAGTTCGTTTATCATAAAAATTATTAAACTCCATCAAGATAAGACATGGTGTCGGAACATGCTATACAAATTACAAAGCATGTTCACATTTTTCTTCCAAGTTTCACCATTAATATTATTATTTTTTTTATCCTAAGATTAATTATGATTGTTTCAGGTACTTTGAACCGACATACATACGTTTTACTGTCGGTTGCAATAATCTATCTATCCATTTAACTGATGGTAATGGATGGATATATTATTGAAACCAGCCATTAGTAGCTTATTATTTTCAATGTTTAAACAGGTATAATATTATTCAATAATATAATTGATAATTTTATTGAACATTACAAACAATAAAGATATAACAATACACAAACTATTTTATAAAAACATAAATCTAAATATCCTTCTTATAGAAACAATTCTCGTGTAAAGGAGGGTAGTAGTAGGAGGATAATAACTTTTAAAAGTTAGGATAATTTGGAATAAGTTTAGAGTGTCTGATCAATCAATATTCATTCAAGTATTTTTGAAATTTGAGCATTAATTAGGTTATTTGGTAAAATATCTTTCAAATCAAAATCGAGTAGCTTACACTCTATGATCTACGTCTTATACATTTCTGTATGAATTTATTTTATTAGAATTAACGGTTCTTTTGAAAACGATACTCTCAAGATTAGGGTAGAAAGTGATCGAGCTTATTTATATTTCTTTATTTATTTATTTAGTCGACACTAAATTTTGTAAAACTCCATGTTTAAATATGGAAGAAACCACAATTGGTTTTAGTTTAACAACTTACTAGTTAAACCAATTGTATTTTTTTCCATATATTATCTAAATCATATTTCTTTGTTAATGTTATCTTACAGTTCTCACAAGTTTAATATGTGTGGATTGTCTATGCATCTTATGTTTATTTTCAACTCGTTGCTGAAATATCAAAATTATGCAATTAATATAGATACAATGTATGATCATTAAAATAACTTAAGTGGAATTAACTTTATCGTAAATAAATGAAGAGTTTTATGTTTAAAATTATTCTTGTTTCGATGTATTTTTGGACAGTGAAGTAATAGCGTTTAGAGCCCTCGTAATTTGATATTTGCATGAAACAGCATTAATTGGCCAACCGACCCGGTAGAGTGATAATTAAAATAAACACGTTAAGTATGTATTTAGTATCCACCCACTTTAGTAATAATAATAAAATGGGTCAACAATGATTAAAACATTACCCATTTAACAAATACTAGATTAACATTGCTTCAGTTTACAATATTTACTTACAAGTGTGATACGATGAAGATGTCCTGTATTTTATGTATGTCATGTAGTCAATTTACTCACTGCCTCACTTGTTAGTGATGCAGTTATTTTATTTAAAAACAAATTGAATATCTGTGAAATCTACAAAGGAATACCAATATTTTATTTACTGGAAGAATTGAGAGATATGTATATTGATAGGTATGTTTGATTTATACTGCTCTGTGATTAGATGTCGTGAATTACATCATAATTGTCAAAAACAACTAAGGGAACATATTATTATTATTATGTCATTTATAACTTGTAGTATTTTGCTTCAACTCTCATCCTTCTAATAGAAGAAAATAATCTAATATCTATTAAAATGAAGTTTGCCAGCCATTCTGAATACCTATGCTTGCATGTTAATTACATGCAACTGGTATGCTGGCTACGCCACTAAACTTGTGTGATAGGCTGTGGTAGTGTCAAGCTGGTTTATGCGTTTTTGAGTTCCTAAATGTAAATTAATAAATACACAACACCGTGATAGGTAATGGTACGTTTCTTGAACTTTACGTTTCCTTCTTCCTGTGCCATGTGAGGTTTCTCCAACGTCGGCGACCACTTGTCGACAAATGTCTCTCTATCTTCCACGAAGCCAAAACACTCCCCCAATCCTCGGAAAGAACTAAACCATCTACCATTATTTTTCTTTCAGTAAAATACTTAAATTTTTAGTATCTACTTAATTTTTTTAGTAAACAAGGCAATGACCGGATAGTAAAATGAAATACACCAGCCGTTAAAACATCGTAAACTGTATAATGTCTAGTTTATCGCTTAACACTTTTTCGCTGAGCGCTCTGTCGTTTTAAAGCAAATAATAAAAGTTTAGCCAGGGAAGGTTTTTGAGCTAAAGTGTTCTTGAATAATTTATTCAAAATTTAAATCAAATGTGGCTTAAATGAAAATAATCTGAAATACTCAATTTTAAAATTTATTAAACATATATGTATATTCATTTTAATGTATAGGTATATGTATTGGGAAAATCTATAGTTTGTTTATTTCAAGCAAAGCAAAAAAAAAACAAGAATAGGTATCTCACTTTTACTTTATGTTAATAATAGCTATAGTCATATTTATGACTAATCTGCTTGTTTTGTTTTGAAAGCTTAAGTGGTCGGCAAAGGGATTTGGACTTCATAATTGGTTGCCTGCAGACTAATGACCTATGAATGGAAAATATTTCATAGGAGAATTTAGTGAACAATTAAAATGAAATTAGTCGATTGGGAGGAAATATTTGAATATATGTAAACTATTTTTTTTTTTAATATTGTGCAAATATTTAAATTTATTTTATGAAGCAATACCTCTGAAAACGGCGGAGCCTAAGAGATTCTTTTGAAAAAAAGAACAATTTAAATAAAATTAGTATAACGATGTTATTTTTAATGTAAGATCATTAAATGCCTACTAAATTAGTTTATTTTATTTTAATAGTAGAATTGAATCAAATCTCAATATTCTACAACAACGTTGAGTTATTTGAAATAATAAAATAATGAATATTTAATAAATATAATTACGAATATTCTAGGAATATTAAAAAAAATATAATTTTAATGTCATATCATTTTCTAGTAAAATATTCCTAGAATTTAAATTCACCCGCATACTATTGAAAAACCTAATAGAATTGAAATAATATAAGATATTGATTACTTTAAGACTATACGTAGATATAATATTAACTCAACATTAGTATGGTTAACAGTATGGGTTTTATATATAGGTTTATGGCGTTACAAAACCAGCTTGTACCTAACCCGCCTGAAAACTAGAAATAGGCTTCACTCTAGAAATTTTCACAAATTCTTGACAAGTCAATATATATAGAAGTTTATGACAAAATATGAGAATTGAATTTCTTTTTTAACATTTTTTGTCACCAAAACTTGAAAATTTTTTGTTTTTAATAAAAATAAACAAATGTATTTCCATCCAAAATGCGTTTAATGTGTGCAAGATATGAAGTAAGCAGTGTGCTTTTCCTGTGAATTGTCTGGTAAAGCATGTGTGTCTTATCATAAATGAACATAATATTTACAAGTGGATCAAAGAATGGGCTCAAATATTATCATTCCAAAGAGTAATTATAATATTTGAATCCTTACAGTAATAGAAAACTTCTTCAAGATTCTACCATGTTGTATCAACTATCTTCTGCCCACCTATAAAGTCAACGTTCTCGTGAACTAACATATTTGAATAATTATGTATGGATTAAAATTAATATTAATTATTTTAGATTTTCAATATTGAAATAATTTTTTTATGTAATATGAATATCAAAGTAATTTTATCTTTCGATAAAATAAACATAAGTTTTATTGAACTGCCATGTTTGTACGTGTATTGCTGTTGCTTGTAGATAAATCCACCTTTAGAGAAGTGATTCGGTATCTGCATTCTCAAGTGCTATCAGCAAAGCTCACTTTACTACATAAAAAAAAACATTATATACTTGTGGAAAATCTATACAGATTGAGCTTGTCACAGATATATGTGAATCTTGTATTATGGGTTCAAGTATGTCCCAAACCAAGATAAACCTAAATGTTGTGTCACGCGATGAAACTTATATTAAATGCATCAAGCAAATGTGTATACATGTACCTAAAACTCATATCCAGGAAAATTAAAAAAAGTCATTATTCATTTCGCTCCGGCCGAGAACCCAGACCTCTTCACTTAAGAGCGAGAGTGTTACCTCTGCGCCACACAAAAAACACAATAAAATTGTATTTTTTTTTCAAATATTATTTGAAAAAATTGAAAGTTATTATAAAGGTTTATTATTCAATAGATAATATAAACCTTTATTGACTAGTTGTAAATCTAGATGTTGTACATGTTATTATTTCTAAATGGATGCTTTTTGTCAATATTCCTCTGTTGATAATAATATTAGGTTCATAATTCACTCGATTGCGGGTGCATTGCCGTAAAATGAAATAAGATTAATATTAGGTACATCTGTTACATCTATTAGTTGAAGTCAAAATACCCAATACTATTTCATTTATTTATACAATACTAACCAATTGTCTTCCTTAATCTTTACCAATAAAATGTCACATTATATAGAATCAATATAATTTAAATCATATACAAAACAACCAACTGTTCTTTCTGAATTTCCCTCAATAAATTTGTATTGTATAAAACCTTAGATCTAAGAATATATTGTTATACCTACCTACTAAGACATAGTATTTAAGTAACAACACGGCCTCTAGTAAATTTAGTTTGACAATGGCCTCATAGGTCGAAACCTGGTAACTTATTTAACAAATATATCGTAGTAAAACCAAAAACAATTTTGTTTTCATTATATCAACACCAGCGATATGTATTGCTAATAATAATTGTAATATTATTATTTTGTTAATGTCGATATTATCAAAATTGTAATGTCCGAATTTCAAATATCATTGCGTCATTGGAAGAATAATATTTGTAGGTATATATTTAATTTAAATTTACATTCCGAAATTTGAACCTAAATCATACAATGTATTAATATTATCCATAATATTATATTATTATACATATGTGGTGACATGTAACATTCATACAATATCAGCCTCCTGAGAATAGAAACCGTAAATTTAATAACTTCATTGGCGAGGAAATGAAAAGTATTGGGACCAAATTCGTTTCAATTCATGTTCCATGATATATTATTTCGGTTGATATAATGATAAATTTTATTTTAATTTGTTGGGAAGTTTATATTATTAACTTTAAATCCCACTTCAAACAGAGAATACCTAGTCCTCATTAAAATAAAATGAAAAATATTTTCTACTACTACTACTATACTATACCATCACGGCATATCCCACAAGTGGGGTAGCCAGCAGACCAGCTGCATATAAAACATGCAAGCTGTCTTCTCCGTGCCAATATAAAATCAAGACATTCAGGATGGGTGGCAAACCTCATCGCCGAATTTAAGATGTAAAATGTCTTATATTTTCGAACACCTGCCATTTACAGGACACTCGAAAATTTATGGAGAAGAGTGGGAGACCAATTCTTTACCGGGTGCTCCACGGGATTATATATATTCTATTGTATTCTCCAAAGCACAAGCTCTGCGCAATTTCGAGGATAAAACAGATATTACGCCGTGGAGCACCCGGTAAAGAAATCGGTCTCCCACTCTTCTTCGTTAGTTTTCCAGTGTCCTGTAAAAGGCAGGTGTTCGAAAAAATTAACACATTTTACATCTTAAATTCATCGATGAGGTTTGCCACCCATCCTGAATGTCTTTATGGTGTATTGGCACGGAGAGGACAGCTTGCATGTTTATTACATGTAGCTGATCTGCTGGTTACCCCACTTGTGGGATACGCCGTGATGGTATAGTACCTACCTATAGTAGTATAGTATAGTAGTAAACATATATATTATAGGTATAATTGTATTTATTGTATGTATAATAACTATATTTATGTATTTTTTATTATTTCAATAAAAATATTTGACCTTGAAATTTGAATTTATTCTATACCCTCACACCGGATCCCAAGTAGGGAAGTCAGAGAAAACGAAACTACATAAAGATCTGTCCTTACATAGTTCCTTCACTTCTTCTACGTGGATTTGATCCACGTGGTCAAACCAAATAGTTCTCGTCTATCTGACACGACGAAGACATATCCTCATTGTTATTCTTTCCCCATCCATTCGTTCCACATGTCCAAACTATCGTAATTTACATATCTATTAATACGCATTATATCCACAACGTTCCATTTCCATCTTCTCATTCTACTGATATTCTCATTCCTCACCATATCGCACAACGCTTTACCGACCTTTCTAATTAAAAACCAACCTACTTTACTTTTGACTTTTTTCGTAAAGCCACCGATAAATACAAAACATCTCGTGTGACGCATTTCACATCTTCATTTCAGCGATGAAATAAACCACGCATCTTGATTGGCTTGACTTTTATTAGCATGGAAAGGAAGACTTGCATGTTAATTACATACAGATCGACCGCTAGCTAACCCACCCGTGAGAACTGTTGTGACAGAATAAATTAACGAATTAATAAAAAAATTATCACTCGTGAATAACGCTTTATTTCACCATCATTAGTAAAAATAATATTATACAGCGATTAATTCTCCCCGTGTGCAATAATGAGTGAATATATTCAATAAAAAATCACATTCAAACTGATTTATGTATAAAACATAGCATGAAAAATAAATTCCTTAATGCCATCATGTTAGTCAGTTACTATCATATTTGTATGGAAAATTTCCTAATATTTATTATATTCTACATACATATATTTATTTATATACCCCATCATAAAGATGATGATCATGGCATCTCCCATTATCATGAAAGCTAACAAAATAACTGCACGCAAACATGCTGGTTGTATTCTTTGTGATATTTAACATCATTTTATACTACATAGGTTATAAATAAACAAATAGTGTAATGTTTCGAATATTAACTAATGTTTTATTGTTTAACTGGATTTGAGCACAACACATCATCATCATCATCATCGCCCTCAACGCTCCTCTCGGGAGCACAGGGCAGAGACCAGCCTCCTCCATTCAGAGCGTCTCTGTGCCAATTGCGTCACCTCTTTCCACGACATTCCTTGCGCTCTGATATCGTTGTCATAGGAACGGTGTATTGTGAAAGAGGGACGCCCGGGCCGACGGAACCCCTGCGGACGGAAGAACAGTGCTCTTTTTGGCCAATATGATGATGAGCACAACACACAGAGGACAAAACCAACTAGGCATCTCGTTTGAAGAATCGTGTTTACATTATGTAACATTGCGCAAAATCTAATCGGCAGATGTTAGAAAAGCGTCCCAATTAAGCTGGCTTACTTTCAATCACTTTCAGTGTCCATGGATAAAGTTAACTAAAATTCCGCCGTTCTCACTATCATTACGATACTCGTATAAGCACCACCAATCAAGAAACATTTAATAAAATATCATGGTTCCTCAATCGAGATGTTTTGTTAAATAGTATACTTGATTAAAAAAAATGAGTCCGTAAGTATCTTATTTTTGATACTCATCATCATCATCATCGCCCTCAACGCTCCTCTCGGGAGCACAGGGCAGAAACCAGCCTCCTCCATTCAGAGCGTCTCTGTGCCAATTGCGTCACCTCTTCCCACGACATTCCTTGCGCTCTGATATCGTTGTCATAGGAACGGTGTATTGTGAAAGAGGGACGCCCGGGCCTACGGAACCCCTGCGGACGGAAGAACAGTGCTCTTTTTGGCCAACTATCATTGGGCATTCTCAAAACATGTCCCAGCCAGGACCATCGTCTCTCTTGTATTACGGAGATTACAGGTCTCTGCTGGGTGCGCCGGCGCACAGCATCATTTGTAACATGTTCATACCATCTGACATCCAAAATCCTTCTAAGACACTTGTTTTCAAAGCTTAGTATCTTCCGCTCTTGAGCCTTGGTTAAGTGCCAAGACTCGCAGCCATATAGAAGGATTGGGATGATGCACGCATTGAACAAGCGACATTTTGTCCTGATGCTGAGTCCAGACGCCTTCCAAACTTTGTTCATGTTGTTGAAAGCCCCGCTAGCTGCTCCTATGCGGATTGGTAATTCCGACCGGAGATCACCCTCTGGCGTTACGGTTGCTCCCAGGTACCTGAATTTACTAACCTGAGATATTTGGGCATTGCCAACCATTAGTGGGGTGTGAGTACTCGTGCATGTACTATTACATATGTACTCCGTTTTACCAGCGTTGATACGAAGGCCAAGGTGCAAAGAATTTTCATAAAGAGCATTAGCGTTGCACTGTAATCCGTCCACAGATGTATCAAAAAGGGCTAGATCATCCGCATATTCAAGATCGTGCAGCACTCCCACAGACGTCTCACTGTTTTCACGCTGTGATAAAGGCACACCGCCAGGGCCCAGAATAGATTTTCTGAGCAGGTAGTCCATAATTATGGCAAAGATAAAAGGTGCCAATACACAGCCCTGCCGGACTCCAGTGGTGATCCTGAAGGTGTCAGTTGGACCACTTGATGTTCTGACAGAACATTCAGAGTCCATATGCAGGGCTTTGATCATGGTTACCACCTTGGGCGGGATGCCATACGCGGCCAGTATTTTCCATATGGTTGGTCTGTGGGGGCTGTCAAAAGCTTTTTCGTAGTCAATGAAGCAACATGCAAGCGGTGAGTTGAACTCTTGCGACTGTTGGAGTACACATCTGGCACAAAAAATTGCGTCCGAACAGGACTTGCCAGGTACAAACCCGCATTGTTGCTTTCTCAGAGATGCCAACACTGGTTTTTGAATGCGACTCAATATGATTTGTGAGAGAACTTTACCGGGCACACTAAGTAGTGTGATGCCACGGTAATTTCCGCATTCCAGTGGGTTTCCCTTCTTGAAAAGTGTCACGATGGATCCATTTCTCCAATCTTTCGGGCAGTGCTCCTCATTCCACACCTTGTTAAAGAGATGGTACAGTGGGTGTATAAGCGCATTCATGCCATACTTAAGGAGCTCTGCGTGGATTCCATCCTCACCTGGGGCCTTATTATTTTTTGATACTAGGTATATTAAATTTTAAATTAAAACCGATAAAAATATAGTTTCTTTGTTAAAAAAGACTTTAATATCAAAAGTGTTGGCAAAATTATACTTACCTACTTTAAAATTCCAAAAATACCCATGGAGACTTAATTTCATGCAAACTATGAGTTGATATTATGAGAAACTATACTGTAATGAAAATAATATTCTCAGACTTTGGAAAGTTTTGATTAAAAATATCAACGGATGGGAGCCGCACCCTTGTCGCGGGGAGAAAGAGTCTCTGTATAAAGTGGAAATAATCGAATTGATGAGGGAACATGGTCTAATGCAACAATGTATTAGAGCACAGTAACCTCAAACTAATATCAATGTTTTGTACTGCGTCAACACAAACGGTTTTATAGGTAAGTTACGAGTATACGATTTGAAGTATTACTGATAATTACTGCTAGAAAAGTAAGAATATCATGTGAAGAATGAAGAAGATGACCTATATGTTTTGCATGTAGTTGATCTGCTGGCTACCCCACCTGTTGAAACGAGGTGCTATTATTATGGTACACGAATCATGATACAATTGAATTAAGGTGCTTAGCCAGATTTGGTGATAATAAATGAACATAGATCACGAACTGTCATCGGATTCAAATTAAAACATGTACCTACCTACCTATTACTATTCATAACTTTTTATGAAAATATCTCACATGAAATTTTTGTCTGATAGTTATGGTTTTTAGACCATCCAAATACCTACCTACATGTAAAATAGTGCTTCCTAGAATATTTCTGATTTCAAATTGTGAAGAAAAAATATATACCTACCTACTATCGTTCTATATTTTATATAAATTCATCAAATAATAATCAAATCATGTTAATCATTCTAATAAAAGCAATATTTTCCGTTTGCTTTTTATCTGTACTGACAATAAAAAAAATAACTTTTTTCGATTATTCAGGTTTTTACCCCTCTTGCAAAATGGTGAGTTTTGGGAATTATTAGATACCTATTAAGTAATTTAAAAAAATCAAAACTGTGTCTTGACACACTGTTGAATAATACCGTTCGACTCTTCTCTACAACTGCGATCACTTTATCTTAAAAGCAAAGTGCTAGGGGATGATAAAACTATTTTAATGAATAAATTTAAGGGCTACTTCTACTAGTTAGGTACCTTCTACTTGTGGAAGGCACATACCAAATACTAGTTTTTAGTAGTGAAAATGAAGGCAGGTGGGAGGTTCTCTAAATAATTTAATATATAGTAAATTACATTGCCGACAAACCATGGATTGGAAAGCTTAAAGCAAATCGTGCGAGAAGAAATCACTGCTATTATGAATGAATGTATTTTTCAGGTATGAGATATTGCACGAAGCGATTTATTTTTAACAAACATTCCTATCTTGCAGGTCAATATAGAATTTTTTGAACAAAATCTTAAACAATTCACGATTTGCCTAACTTTTTTTTTTATAATAATATCGTAACATAATAACTAATAACGTAACGTTATAATAATAACTCAAATTCATATTTTGCTATCTAAATAAAGAAACAAAATTAAAAGTGTTTAAATAAAAAAATAATTATATAAATATGGAAATGGGTTTTAGTCAACTTTAGTTCGATTATTCTAACAACAAAAAAACTTCTGTAAAAAATTGTTTTACATAATACTTATATTCTAGTTTTTATAAACTCGTAGAGAGAAAAGGACGAACTACAAAGTAGGCATAGGCAAAAGTTAGAGTGCAGAAGAACTGAACCTGGAATCTTTCGATTTAAAATCAGTTAGTCTACCATCAAGCTAGTGGTCGTTTGCTGTAGGCATCGTCGTAGGTCAAATAATATCTAATTACCTTCCTAATAATATTGCTATTATTGTCAAAATTCATAAGGTCACAATATGTTGTGATAGGTATAAGGTTTTCATTTTGTTACTTTTGATCTTTTCTAAGTTTCGTCATACCACAGAAAAGTAAAGCAAAGTTTGGTTATTAAATAATAATCATAATTAACTAACATACTGAGGTATCTTTATAACCAGCTAAATAACTTTTAATACTTTCGAGTGAAGAGTGAGAGAAATTTATTCAAAATTATTCATAGAAATTTCTCAAATCACGGTAACATGAATGTACATTTCAAAGTTAAGTCGTGCAAGAGAGCACCTAGAGAGTTGTCAGAATCAAAAGTATGTATCTGCTGTAAGTAACTTATATTAATTCGCAGTTACTTGTAGAATGAGTTTTAAATCTCCTGTGATTTTCACAGTAGGTATGTAATAATTGCGTATTGCTATTTTTGTAACACATGTAACGTAACGTGGTACCTACTTTATATCCTTATAATGATAATATATTCGATGACGGCAATTCACCCGAAACGAGAGTTTTGAAACATGAGTATTAAACAGTTTCCGAATATTTTAATACTAATGTCAAAAAGCTTCTCCTACACACGACAAAAGTGCGTAAGTTGATCCGAATAAAATATCAAAATAATGTTAAAACATTTTATTTGAACACACTTAATATGGTCTCATATTTATAGTAGGTACAATAGCTATGATAAGATTGTGTAGGAACGATTTTAAAAGTATTTAGACATTATAAAGTCAAACAAAATTAGTTTCGAATTAATACTGGCTTATTTGATGACCCTACTCATCCAATACCACCCTGTTTAGGCTTATCCATGTTGAAGATGACACCCTGTTTCCACAATTAATTATTGTCCTTAGAACAAGTACCTATGTAGATAGCACAAGGAAGGAATAGGAATAAAGATTTGATGTTTTAATGGGGTTTTTTAAAATTGTTTTTGATGTTGATTGACACGATATGAAAAAAAGTAGATAATTATATTGACCAACAATTTTACACCCGTATGAACAATTATTGTCCTGTAAAACGTAGTTATTTGTAAAAGAAAAACGTACATAAAATTCTTCATCTTCAATTTTGTATTATGTATTATATTTATGTAAATAAATATATGAAGGTTTATTCACAAAGATAAAATTTAAACCTACATTCAGGTCGCCGGCTATAAACTGGCAGAATAAACATTTACCCAGGTCGCCAAATATCAGGGGACGATGAACTCAAAAAATTATAGACCTTATGTACTTTAAAATGTTTTTTTTATTGTCACCATTTAACACCTATATATTATTATTAAATTTTTTGTCTTATATAATAATTATATTAATTTACTATGTGATACACCATTGTTCATTGAATTGGGTTGTATTACCTTCTCGCTTCCATTCTCTTTCAATAATTATTTTTTAAATATTGTGCTGTTAAATTGTTCATAGTTTAGATACTTTAATTGACGATGTAAACAATTAACTGTATATTATTGTATTAATCATTGTCGAAGCTGATATATCTATTGAAACAAATAAATAAAAATATATAAAAAAAAACTACGACACGAAAATGATTTGTCCGATCAAGTAATTTGTAAACTAATTAAATTTATATGAAATTGTTAAAGTAAGTGACATTACAACAAAACAAAAAGACGCAATATATAATGATTTAAATAAAATTAAAACTCAACGTGAAACAGAGGATAATTGTAACATAAAAAATTATTAACATTTTTAAAGCGAAATAAATAAAACAAGTGTTTTATTCTACTATTGATTTATTCGACGAAATACGTCTCTCTCGTCGAATAAATCAATAGTAGAATAAAACATATGTTTTATTTATTTCGCTATTGAATTCTACTACCTAAACACCGATACAGTGAATAAATTAACATTTTTATTTTTTTATGTTAAGCATGATTTTATATACTTATGTAATAAAAAATATTTTCAAATATCACATTACATCTTCTCTTTAAAAAGGGACCAAAAAACTGACTGGCGTTAGGCTTGCCTACATACAATAACAATCATACAGCATTTTACAATATAAAATTTAGGTCAAAAGTCCAAACGGAATAAAATTTCGTTCCATTATAGTAAATTTCATAAGGTACTAACCGCGTGCATTCAAATCATCAAAATTTGATTGAAGTAATAGGGCTCTCGTGGAAATAAAATTTTATAAAACCAGGCCACGAACTTTCATTTCTGCCAAAATATCAGCTGTATGCTGTATGCCATCATATTTCTGAAAAATTGGATGTAACATTATTTATTTATTTATTATTTTATTTTATTCTTCACGGTAGGTACCTACACTGATTACGAATATTTCAAATCAATACAAAGTATCATAAAAATATCAGTTATACAATTCAATGTACAGAGGGCGACTTTATTGCTAGAATGCGATGTCTTCCAACTAACTCGGTAATTACGATATTGTTTGATCTTAATAAATCTCAGCACTCAATCTACGTTTGAACCTCGATATCTCGATAGATATTTTGGAAAAGAACACGATTCCCACCCTTTTCTCCAAGTTTTCGTGTATCTTGTAAACAACAAGAAAAATATACTTAATAAGATCTTCAATTCAGAGACGAGGTATGACGCCCACTTGGAAAGTATTTTTTATCAGCGCAGAGAACACGACTGGCATGTTTTTTAGTGCAGTGGTGGGATAACTATGTAGAACATTTTTGATATAAGAATAGATGTATATTTGAAATAGATCAAAATATAGGTAGGTGGAATTTATTATTTGGTGAAAAAACTGATAGTTTAAGAAATTCGTAGTACTAAAACCAATTTGCAGTAAAAAGCAGACTAATTATGGAGATTTTAATTGTACCTATTTCCAAACGCCAATTATTGTACATAAACACCTAATAAGAAGCGGAATTCTGCTCGATAATCGTGACTTCAATGGCATACTTGAAGATTTGCGTGTTGAATGTTAAAAAAGTCAAATTGGTTCATAACGAATCAACCAAGCAATCATATTATTATTGAAGGAATGCATTTTCTACTGACTGTATATTTTTTTAACTAGGGCGTCATATTTAGCACGTCATCGTTTTGTTCACAATAAAATGTATTATTTCTACATACTTTTTCTCCCTTCAACATTCCTTTAAATAACACAAGATGGAACTAACATTTTCTACTCAAAGATATTTTATCTGTGTTGAGTTATCAGTATAATATTCAGGTCAGTATAATATTTTTTTGTGGTCGTATTTAAAACTCGTGTGTTATTTAAAACTAAAATTTAATAAAATTTTATATTCATATGCAATAAAACTAAACGGATATCGGCTATAGATACTTTGCACTTTATACTATTCATTCCTATCCCTTATTCCTGCAACTGGGTATATTAAAGAGTATAAATTATATATATATTATAACTTGGTTATTTCCACAGATTTCTACTTATAGAGAATTGAAGTTTAACTTGGTTTGAAATTGGAATCGGAAACTATCCAATTCCATTTTTTATCTTTATATTTCAACTTGAGCTAAGAACTAGACTGTGATATTAATATAAAACTTCAAGAATCTTTCGTTAGAATAATAATGTTTTCAAACTAGCTTAAAAACCTGTAGTTTTGCTTGTTTTTTTTTCTTTAAACATGAGGAAAGTTTCATATTTTTCTGTGCCTTTATACGTGTTGTAAATACAGAATGGTTAACTTAATTTTTGACAATTAATAATTTTTAATTAATTCACCATATCGCTTAATACCTGCAAAAATCTTTCGACTTTTCGTTGCATAATGATAAGTTTCATACATTCCATAAATTTTCATTGTTGGATTATATAATACTATGTATTTTTAGAGCAATAAAAATAACCAGTTTGATGGAAAATATCGTAATATTTTCATTAAATTATCATCCAATTTTAAACTTGCAAAATGATAACCTTGTAATTAATGTATGGAATGGTATAAAGTATGGGATAAATTAGGTATTTGAAGTAATAGTATGAACATTTAAATATTTAGAGATATTTGCTTAACACGAGAGCACACGCGTGCGCGGGGAAACCTTCACATCGACAGTTTTTTCGTTATAAAATAAAATCAACGAGATTGTCGAGTTTTTCCTTCTATGATATCCTACCCATCAATAAGTAACATTTATTTATAGTGAAATCAACTCATTTAAATCTTCATAAGAATACTTTTTGCCAGTTTTTTGCTGTTCCGCGGGGATTCTCCCACTACGCGTGTTACGGCGTCACTATGCAAGTACTCAGTCATAAAAAATATCTGACAGTGTACGGTTCTAGGTTTCGTTTTGTTTTTTTTTTCTTTGAAACTAATAGGTGAATATTATAATTATGTACATAATAATTGTCCGAACAATATTTTTATTATTTTTTTAACGTAGGTACACACATTCAAAACATCAATTTAATATCCGATTTAAAGACAATTTCATTACAATTTTTTTAACCATTACATTTAAAATGTAATGGTTAAAAAAATGTTTATCGCATTTCAAACAAGTGGTGTATTTTCGTGTACTTCAGATATTGTGTTTTGATTTTAATTAAGAACTGGTACAATTTTTTTTGACAAGTGGTACAAAAATATTTTTTTCAACAATTCTTTGATAATCATTTTTTTCGGAATAACATAATATTGCGATATACTTTATATTATAGTCATACATACATACATACCATCACGCCGCTTCCCTCGCGGGGTAGGCAGAAAGGATCGAGCGCCACTTCCTTCTATCCTTGCACACATCTTTCGCTTCCGTCACTGTCATACAATTCCTCATGCATGCTCTCCTGTTCAACGTGCTCAACACGTGCTCGTCCTGTAGGATTTGATTTAAATGATCTTGCCATTTAATCCTCGGACGTCCACGTCTCCGAGCACCATTCCTCTCAGACAAATTTTATATAGTACGGAATAATATAGCGATGAGGTTTGCCACCCATCTTGAATGTCTTAATTTTCATTGGCACAGAGAAGATGGCCTGAATGTTTATCACATGCAGCTGTTCTGCTGGCTACTCGACTTGTGGGAAGTGCCGTGATGGTTTAGTACCTAGTAGTAGTAGAAGGTACCTAGTATTGGTAATAACAGCTATTATCAATAAGTGAAATATAATTGTCTGTTGGGTACAAACATTAAAATAAAACTATAATAATAATAAATATTTATATTGCAAAAGTTAATCCGAAACGAGATGACAAAAAAAAACAATTGTGTTTGAATGGCGCCGAAATTCAATAGGAACCCTAAACTACACAATGTATCTTTTTACCTGAATGCGATCCTTACGTACATGGCAATAAAAGTGGGGATTGTCTCGCGACGCGTGTTACCATGGTGTACTTTTTATTCGAAAATATAGGTGATGTTATATTTTTCTATTTCCTTATTAAATAAAGAAATTTCCAAAAAAACAAATTATACAAATTTGTTGTTTATATTCCAAGGTACATAATGATGAAGAATTGATAGTTTTATCTTATACAATAACAGAGTTATAAGCATTTAATTGCATGCGAAGGTTTCCCTCCCGGTGCGTGTGCTTAAGTTCTATTTGGAGCGCGTGTGCTCTAGTGTTAAACACTACCCATAAATAAGACATGATTTTTTTACACAACTTTATGGGTTCTTCAAGAAATGTGCTGAATACCCATAATTATGAACTTTGTAAAAAATGTATGAATCTGTGTAACATTGTTTGATAAAATTGATAATAGGTATATTTTATTTACAGGAAACAAAAGTTACAATTATTGTAATGCCATTGACGAATGATTTTAGACAATCAATAAAATATGCATAAATGTACAAATAAACATACATAAATATAAACGGACTCAAATAGGTACGTTTTACTACCAAAACGAAAAATCTTTATCCTATCAGCGATGAATTATGATATACGTTGATTCACTTTACATCTATTGAACACACAGACTGGTCATGTATTGCGATTGACTTTAGTTACTATCCCATAACAGCATATCCCACGAGTGCCAACAAAAAGTAAAAAAAGAGCGGGAGACCAATTCTTTGCCAAGTTTTCCGCGAAATGGACCCAATAAATCAAACAATATAAATTATGCCTGTTTTTTTTTCCCCTTATTTATTAATGTGTCTCTTAGTGTTTATCTGTTTTCAAATAAATTAATAAAAAAATACTTACAAAGTTTGAAAATTAGAATTAATTTATTCTAATCTTAATTTAGAATTAATATAATGTAGATTAGCTTCATATTATTTAAAAGTTTTGCTTAATTCTAAAACATTAATAATTTTGCTGGAAATAATTATAAATTCATACATTACAATAATCTCGACAATTCTATGAAACAGAAATAACACATAATTTGCAGAATCTTAAATTGACGGTATATTCTCTTTAATAATATTTTCGAAGAAAATACTGTTTGCGAACAATACATTATAATCTCATTATCTACTACTACTACTACTATACCATCACGGCATATCCCACAAGTGGGGTAGCCAGCAGATCAGCTGCATGTAAGAAACATGCAAACTTATCTCATTATCAAATTATCTTTTCATATTTTGGACGAAGACAAATGGCTGATGGATCATTCGTGCCGTTCTGAAACCTGGAATAAAATGAGTACCTGCATGGGTGCAATGAACCCTCTATCCAATTAGGACAAGGGCAAGATGATGTGTGTATGAAGGTAGATCAGATTCTTTATGTGTCCTGAGATTCTCCTTTAAGTTTTTTTTTACATATTTGAAACATAAACACTCTTTATAATTTCTTTCGTTAAAGCTGAGTTGAACTGTACCTCCTATCGCTTGCTAAGTTCAATATGTGAGTGGAAATACCTATCATTTTAAAACGCCATCTTTCATCTAGTGAACCCATCGAAGACAGATAAATCTTACTTTTAAAAATATCTACGTTTCGTTTTATCATATTGATTTTTATTTCTTTAAGTTGTTACTTCAATTTTTGAAAGCAGTATGATATTTTAAACATTAGCGTCATAGGAGTATGAAGGAGTAAAAAACGACGTTAATAACAGGGTCAATTAAACTTTAAATATTTTGACACTTTTACCCATTTTTTATAAGAATGCAGGTCAGAGATTTATTAAATTAACTCATTCGTCGTATCAAGATTGGATAACTGCAATGGCATCCTTGCAAAACTGCCACAATATCAACTCCATAAAATTCAGTCCGTTTTAAATGCGGCTGCACGTTTCATTTATCAACTGAATCGCTCTGCACACATATCTGCCACCCTTCAATCTCTTCACTGGCTCAGATGTCCGGAGAGAGTCGAATTTAAAGTGTGTTTGACAGTATTTAAGGCACTTCATGCTATGGCCCAAGAATATATCATGGAACTCTGCGGTAGACAGGCGTTAAGTCATAGACAGACAACACTTAGGTCTTGTCAAGATATTACAACTAAATTGGAGGTGACCAATACTGTATCGAAACCAGTGTACGTGGAGCGTGCTTTTGCAATATCTGCACTTGTAGTCTGGAACAGGCTTCCACAAATGATCAGAGAGACGCAGGATATATCTCGTTTCAAGAACGAACTGAAGACTTATCTATTCAAGAAATCTCACGGAATAATCCAGGCACAACCTTAGTTAGCAAAGAGCGCCCTTGAGGTGGATTTTTTTTTTACAAAACAGCGCTTTACAAATCATCCAAATAATAATAATAAATAATATCAATCATTTCCTATGATTTGAGAACTCTGAAGAGTATAGAGGTGTTCAAGTGAAGATAAAGACCCTATTGCTCAGGATTCTTGAATGGGTGCTTTTTCTACAAATCGGCGCATCTTGAAAAAATATTATTCATGTGACACAGTGCCAAGAATTCACATTCATGCAGTAAAATGTACCTTCAAAAGACGAATTTAATGCTGTATTGCAAGATCTTCCAATTTCATCATCATCATCATCTCGCCCTCAACGCTCCTCTCGGGAGCACAGGGCAGAAACCAGCCTCCTCCATTCAGAGCGTCTCTGCGCCAATTGCGTCACCTCTTTCCGCGACATTCCCTGCGCTCTGATATCGTTGTCATAGGAACGGTGTATTGTGAAAGAGGGACGCCCGGGCCGACGGAACCCCTGCGGACGGAAGAACCCCCTTCCAATTTACTCGTAACTTAAGCGAAGGTTTTTTCATCATTTTCACAGTTACTGTGTGAAAAAGAATCGCAATCGTGTCCATTTATGGTATATTAATACTTAACACTAACAATTTTTTGAAAATATCAAGAGAAACCTCGTGGAACGATATTTTATAAAATAATGAAATAAAATATTGCAAAACACTGTTTTATTTCCACTTTACTTCATTCAAATGTCAGAACGCTTTCGTTTTCTGACATTTGCATGAACCGTAGTGGAAGTAAAACCGTGTTTTGCAATATTTCATTTTATTATTAAACATTAATACTTACCTGTTTCGTGGACCATCCAGTAAAGAATTGTCTTCCACTCTTTTCCGTAAGTTTTTGAATGTCCTGTAAAAGGCAAATGTTTGAAAAAAAAAAATTACATTTAAAATTAATGATGAGGTTTGCCACCCATCCTGAATGTCTTAATTATTAATTGACACAGAGAAAACGTCCTGTATGTTTATTACATGCATCGTGATGGTTTAGTAGTAGTGAGTAAGTATATTTTTCTAATATAATATTTTTATTTATTATGAATAAGGAGTTGTTCAAAATACCAACGAATATAGTATTCAGACAGTTAATAATATCAGGTTATATTGAACAGGTACTCATTCAATGGTGAAATAAAAATAAAAGATCGGAATGAGAAGGTTGAATTTCCGTCGTTGACTTATTACAAGGACCTATAGAATGTGTGTGCTTCTTACAGTGAATAGATGTGTATGTGTAAAATATTATGTTCACTTCAAATCACTAAAGGTTCAATGAAAAATGAATTATCGACATTATTTTACTGAGAATTTCAATTCAATATAAGGTAAAAATTCGTACTCTAACGTGAAACTATATTTTACTTTCAGTTACAGTAATACGAGCAGAGACATGGTAAAACAAAGTATCCTCCTTAATTCCAGTGGTGTATCTTTCAATGTGTAAAACTAATAAGATTTGTTTTTTTGTTTATTACTCTAAATTTGTTAATTTGCGCGTTTAACAAATTTGTATGATTCACATTGCTGAAAAGCCTCTTTTCACAGCTTTGGGATCAAAAAGAAATACAAGAAAGTTTATTTATATTTTTTTTAAGATAATTATACGTAAATCTCTGGAAAGTTTTATTTTGAGATGTTGACCTATGAAAAAGGGCAGTCAATGTGTGCTCTCTTATGTCAATGGATTTCTTACGTTAATCTAAATTATTTCATATCGAAAAAAAAACCGGTAGAATTTAGAACATTAGGCACCCTAGAGCCTTGTTTATTTTTTGGTATCTATTTTGATCCAAGATGTTCCACCACTGCATAGTACGAACGTTAAGGGGTATCAGTTGTTAGATGGTAGAACACAGTATCATTCTATCTAAGTAAGAGATGCACCAAATACTGCAGTACCTATGTACCTAATAATAAATGGTTCGCTAAGTTCACTTCGCACTCTGACTTCATATATATTCTTTAAATGGCAATTTCTTTAAATTTGTCGCACTGAAAGAGATGCAAGCAAAAGCCATTGAACGAGATAACCTCTATAAAATAATAAAATATAATATTATAAAAGTTAGCAACTATCTCTCTACGTATTTACTTTCTGCAACTTTGAGAAATAATATTCTTGTTGTTTGAGTAAAAATTGAAAAGAATGCTACAATATTATTTTATAATGAAATGAAACTCAAAGAAAAGAAATTTTTACAACATTAAGTGTGCACCAGTGATTTTGTCGTATGTATTTATACTTTTTTAATCTGCTCGTATTTTATGAAACAGGCAGAGAGGATTAAAGGAGGGCCGAGTCTTTAAAAACTTCTTATAATTATATTTCAAAGTAAGATCATGAATATTTCACGATTTCAAGTATGGAAGCCTCCAAATCCCTTTTATTTAAAGTTGATATTTTCAACCGACGGTACTTGGTGGAAATTCATGTTGAATTAATTATAAATAAAACACTTATTTATAGTATATCCACAGTTATATGGGGGTGTTTATATTGTGTTATTGAATATAATGATTGTTCAATTAGAAATAAAATATTATCACAGATTCCGTGTATATATTTTTACCAACTCCATATAACTCCTAACAGAAGGCTATCCAAATAAAAGAAAATTAATTAATCTGATTCCAATATTAGTTGGACAAGTGGACAGGGATCTCTGGAGGAAGTACCTAGGCGCAATGGGCCCCCGACCCAACTAGGACAAGGGGAAGAAGATGTATGTATGTATGTATGATTCCAATATGCATTGAAGGAGTAGTTGTGATCATTTAGGATCGAAATAAAAGATTGGTTTACTTACATGAAAAACACTATCACAAATTTTATTCACCAAGAAAAAGTATAAGTTAACAATAAGATTAGTATCTATGTAAGTTGATTAGTACATACTTAAAACTAGTAGTTGTTATCTAGCTAACTTCCAGAGCGGATCTGAAGTCTCTCTGGTAAACTATCCTCACTACAAGTTCCAACCATCAATTACAAAGGAAATGTTCATCGCCCTCTATTTGGAATATCTGAAAGTTCTAACTGGATCTTTTCGCCAGCCTGATGATGAGAGCGGAAGCTTTCGAAAGCCGGCTCGCGTCCAATAAAAAGTCACTGTGGATATATTATAAATAAGTGTTTTATTTATAATTAATTCCCTTTTATTAATTATAGTTCATTTCTCTTAATATAAAAAAAGAATAAATACTGCAACGCTGAGTTCACAAAGGTATAAGATGGTGAATTTATTAGATTCTTGTATAATTATCGGTGTTATCGAGGTTATTAATAATAATAATAACATACTTATAAATAAAATAATGTATTGCA
Source organism: Athripsodes cinereus (assembly GCA_947579605.1). Lineage (NCBI taxonomy): Eukaryota > Metazoa > Arthropoda > Insecta > Trichoptera > Leptoceridae > Athripsodes > Athripsodes cinereus. The sequence continues at coordinate 6,286,950 of OX388312.1, read as the reverse complement.
AATAAAGTTATATCACGGCATGATATTTTAATATAAGAATTATTATACAAGCATTAATTGAAGTAGTATTATTTGCTTACTTGGACTATTCGATCCGTTTCACACGTAAGCGAGTAATAAAATTTCCTCGAATTAGGTACATAAACTTTAATCAACCCCTATATATTACTATTATTATTTTAATACAAAGCAAAGAGTTTCTTGTTTGTTTGCGTATTATTTGTTATATTATAAATAATATTTTAAACCTGCCCCCAGAATTCAGACCAATTTTGCAACACAGGGGTATTAATATTGTTGTATTATATTTTACTTATTATGCCCATAGATTGTAATACTTAAACCATATTTTGTCCCAATAGCCTGTCTTCCTCTTGAACTTTATGAATAAAGGCTAAACCTTGTAAATAAAACGTTTTTTATTGTTTGCATAAATTCAGGAGTTACTTTAATACTTCGATGATGTAGAGGTTTCATAAATAGCTAAATATCGTTTCATGTTTTGAGTATTTTTAAACAAAATCACTAAATCAGGACTAATTGCCTTAGTATTAAAAAAGCTCTTCTTAGAATTGAAAGTCGATCCCATTGTTGCATATGAGTTTTACTAATCTGACAATAAACTCTTTCAAGTACCTAGTATGTTTTTGTAAATTTGTCTTAAATTTTGATTTATTTTAGGTCTAAGAAGTGTTATTCATATAACCTACCTTAATAAAAAAAATGTAGTTAAGCTATATACCTAAATATATGAGTGCATTCACTGGATATTTAAATGTGTAATATAGACTCTTAATAAAGGAAACTGAAAGATATTTTCTAAAGTTCTGTGAAAGTTTTTTCTTATAGATACATTTAAATAAAAACTGACTGAACTTCAAATTTAATTGCAAAATCGAGTTTGAAAAATTAAATCATGATATTAAAATTTGCTATAAATTCAATAAAACTTTTTTGCTGAAAACAATCATTGCTGATACTAAAACTCCTACCAAAGATCATAGGAGTAACTATTATTATATTTTTAATTTCCTTACAAATTGACACCCCTTATTTTTAACGGAATGAAATTTTTAGTTCGTATTTCCATTAGGTATTTACTAAAATATTGTAATGTGATGTACTTGAACGGCACACAATAATCATTGTTCCTACATAATATCAATAATAGGTCTTACAATACTGGAATATTCTTATTCAAAATAAACGATTAGGTATTATATGTAGATCAAACGTTAACTTATGAAGTCATTGAAATTAATTATAAGCTTCCATAATAATTTGAAGGTGTCTGTTATACAACTTTGTAATACGTCACCTAAACTTTGTTGAAAATAGAAGTATGACAATTATTTATTGACTGGCAGGTGTTATGTAACTTGAAAGCTTCTGAAATCGATTGAAAACGGGTAGGAAGGTAATTGGTTTTGACATTTCTTTCTTTAAATTATTGTATAGATGTAAGAAAGATGACGACCCTTTCCGGATTTGTATTTTAATTTATTTAAACCTTCTCTAAAGCATCTCTTTCTGCATTGATATTTATTTATTTTCATTTATTTACGTTTACATACATCATAAATTTACGGCGCTAACCTTTGACATAATATGCCATATAAAAACAACAACAAACATAACAAACAAAAAAAAAAAATATTAACTCAAAATCAGAGCATTTTAGGTCAGCAGTTTAAATTTTATCAACTGTAGATACAGATCACAATACACCGTTCCTATGACAACGATATCAGAGCGCAAAGAATGTCGTGGAAAGAGGTGACGCAATTGGCACAGAGACGCTCTGAATGGAGGAGGCTGGTTTCTGCCCTGTGCTCCCGAGAGGAGCGTTGAGGGCGATGATGATGATGATGATGAGATAAATGTATGATTATGCATTGGGAAATTTTAATAAAATTCATTTAAGTTTTACTAAATTCTGAAATATGATGAAATTAATGTAAATACAAACGAAATAACAAAAATAATCAATTTGTCAACTAAAAATAGTCAATGAGGTAAAATAAGTATTGATGAGATAAAAATGATAAGTCAAGTAAAAATATTCAAATAAGTTTATTGTAAATTTAATTGCAAAAAGAATAATTCATTTAATAAATTGAAATATTGCGTATTAATATTTTAATAGATATATAAAAAGATAATATACCTAGATGTATGTATGACTTTGCAAGAATACACATATTTATCTTAAAATGTTCAAAACTGGAATGATAGAAGATCTTAAAAGCGTGTCATAAGAGCAGGAAATTAAGCTAAAGCTGAAAGGACCTGCAAGGTAGCATATAGGAAAATAAAATATTTTCTAGTAAAGTGAGATATATCTTGGATAAAGTACCGCAAACACGAATTACAAGCAATCGAACAATAATATTTTTTTTTGCATGTACAAAAGAGTACCTACCTACCTTTAACGGTCAATGAATAATTTAGTCGCATGTTTTAGAAACAAATGCTAAAAATAACATCAAAATCAATCTTAATTTGAATGAGGCTTTTTTATTACTATAAATTATTATTATTTCCTTTCAATCAATCATAAAAGTAGTAGTAAGAATAAAAATTGATTAATGAAGTTAAATTCATAGTAGTAGTAGTAGTAATAGCAGTTAACACGAAAACCAATACAAAATGAATGTTTTCACTTCCATCAAAGCAACCAAGCCTCCAGAGGGCGGCGTATGTAGTACTAAAGAGGTAAGTATCTATACTATTATAATATAAAGCCTACCTCTCCTACAACTATTCCGACTACTAAACTTGACTAAGCGATACCTTACTAAGTTATGAACGTTTCATCTTCATCTACCTATCTCTCACGGTCTATACCACCAAATCATATCCCACGAATGAGGAAACCAGCCAACTAGCTGCATTTTAAAAGCACGTATGATGACTTCACCGTGCGAATGAAAAATAAGATATTCCAGATGGTTACCGTAATATTTCATCGCTGAATTGATAATAATGCTTTATTAGTGATATTTCATAAACATCTTTAACAAGACACTCGAAAGTATACAAAAATAAGAATGGGTGACACATTCTTTCCCGGGAACTGCACAACTTAATAAATTTTTAATCATACTGCTTATAAATTTCAATACTTCGGAAATCTGAATATTCATTATGGTAATTAATAGTTGATTTTGATTTACTATTTAATTGTTGTGTTAGAAAAGAATTTAATTTATCCCGGGTTAACCTTATACATGCCTAGTAAGCCAATTTAATATTTGTGAGTATCTACGTCTGATTATTTAAACCTATGTAGATATATAATATAGTTAGATGAGTAGGTAAGTTTCCATCACTGGTACCATAAAATAAATTGAGTCTTTGTACAGAACTCGTTGAGAAGCACGAATAACTATGGGCTTAGTTTTTATTATGGATTTATACCGTAAGCTCGCTTTGGAATTTCATTGAAAAGTCAGCAATCCAAAAGAGAAAACACTACGTTGTTTGTACATACATAATAATATGCTGTAGGCTGAAGGTAATACTATAGAAAGATATAGGTATTTATTGTGAGTGTGTGCGGATATGTTTTTTTTATTATTATTTCATTTGCTTCATGTTTTCTGTGTGTTTTACACGAGGTATTATTAGTTTTTTTTGTTGATTGAAATAAAACGAAGTTAATAATAATTTCAATCAAATAAGTTTCTTTTTATGTAGGTACGTAGATATAATGTTACACTACATTACCTTTTTGACTTTTCTTTTGATTTTAAAAACTGACTTGACTTTTTGATTATAACAACAAATACGCCATTAGACAGAATACTGCTTGTATGTTGTGTGAATACTGTGTTTTTAATTTTCCTGTCAATAAAGCTTTATTATTTTTATTTCACATAAAAAAGTTGTTCATACTCAGGATTTTTTCCTGGCAATCCAAGGTAACAAGGGCATACGTGTCAGTTTCTGTGTCACCATTCCTGTTTTATTTATTTGAAGAAATATGCATACTATTCTAATATGCGTACCATTGTACTTGTGATTATGTCAATGCATTTAAACTGTTGAGAAGATAATTTGGTGTGATGCCTGTACTTGATAAAACTATTGGTTCTACGGAACATGTTTTTTTATAAAAAGTTTTTATTTATTCCTGCACTTGTGTGTACTTCCTGATTTTTCCTGTGATTGTAGATAGTTAAACAGTTTTGTCTATTTTTACGTGAGTTCTGCATTTTTGCCAACTAAGGTTATGTCAGGTCTGTTACTGTAAAAGTGTAGTCCGTCATTATTGAATAAAATGCAGATCAAGTAAGCTTCGCCACTTGCACGTTATAAATGCAAAAATGGTTAACTGTTGTGTGTTGGTTAATTTTTTTTTTAACAAAGTTTATCTATTGAAAATGTGGAAGTATTCAAAGCAAGGTTAAAGTCCTTATAGTTCAGGAGGTGTCAAGATTTTTCAATGGGTTAACGTTTTTTTTCACAAAACATACCTATTTAAAACAAATTGTGTCGGATATTTTTATATACATTATTGTTATGAGGTTGTAAACTGTGAGAGATGTATTTGGATTCACTTTAAACCTAGATTCTAATCTATCTGAAATTTATATATTGTTAAATTTATTTATCAATTAATAAACTTGGCCCAGAAATATAATTGGCATTTCAAATTAATAATAAGTATTATGTAGGTAAGTAATTTTCTTTAAAATAAACCATTAAGTAATTTCAAATATCTGCTAATTTCAGATGAAATTGCTTTTATGTATTGTTTCTTGAAGAGGAAATTGAGAGTCATTCATTAATGAGAAGAAGAACTGAGTTGTAGGTACTAGAACAAATTCCAACAGTTGATAAAATTCATATAAAGTTAGTTAAGGTTATAATTAATATTGAAACAACTTTGTAATTAAATTAAATGCTTCAAACCATTAATAAAATTATTTTACTTCCTTGTAACCTGGTTCTGTTCAGAAAATATCAAGAAGAATGGAAACAGATATTTAATTTAATTATAATTGACCGCGTTTATTGTGAAAACTGCCACAAATGAGTTTTGAATTCATACAATAGGCGGTGGGTAAAAAGTTAAAGAAAGATTTTTATAAAAATAAATATGATAATTTATTATATATGACTTATATGAACGTGGTCCGATAAAGCCAGAAAACCACATGGCAAGTGTATAGAATACTCAAATACGGACATGTGTTGAGTAAAATAGAGTTCGTCGGTAGCCTGGAGGTGGAGTCTCGGCCTTGTGAACAAGGGGTTCGGGGTTCGATCCCAGGTGCCGGCAAATTCCCCTTTCACGACACAAGCTTTTAGCTTACTGTGAAAGGTGTATAAGGTTGTATTTGGGTTTATAATAAACCCAGATATATCTTTTAAAAAAAAAAAGAAAAAAAAAAAATCAGCGTGGATGTATGAAAATTGCAAAAATGTGGAGGATGCAAGTCTATAAGGATAGAGCATTATGACGTTCCGTTCTCTTTGCACATCTTACCGCGGGATACGCTATAAGATACATAGACAGGTATTTACATACAATTTTATAAATTCAAATAAATAACCGTGGAGCTAACATACCGGAATAAAATACTGCCCTGCTAATTAAAAACACAGTAATTACCAAAAGACATAAAATAATAATATGTCAGAATTGCAGACCATATTTGAAACGACCTTTTTGTGTTTATTTTTTCAAGTAAACAAAAAAGCCTGCCAGTCATCACAAATATCTAAATTTGTTTATTAATAGGAAAAATATATTTCAAAAATTATTAAATATCTGAGATATTTGTGATGACTTTTGTTTATCAATTCTTGAAAAAACACACACAAAAGTTAGTTTCAAACTTGGTCCGCGATTCTGCCACATATGTATTTTGGAAATTACTTAGCAGGGCAGAATAAGTCTCTCACTCTTTTCTCTAAATTATTATGTCACTTGTAAAATCATCCTGGATGTTTTGTTTTTATATGACACGAAAAAGAACGACTTACAATCTTACGATTCTGCCACATATGTATTTTGGAAATTACTTAGCAGGGCAGAATAAGTCTCCCACTCTTTTCTGTAAATTATTGTCACTTGTAAAATCATCCTGGATGTTTTGTTTTTATATGACACGAAAAAGAACGACTTACAATCTTACGATTCTGCCACATATGTATTTTGGAAATTACTTAGCAGGGCAGAATCAGTCTCCCACTCTTTTCTGTAAATTATTATGTCACTTGTAAAATCATCCTGGATGTTTTGTTTTTATATGACACGAAAAAGAACGACTTACAATCTTACGATTCTGCCACATATGTATTTTGGAAATTACTTAGCAGGGCAGAATAAGTCTCCCACTCTTTTCTGTAAATTATAATGTCACTTGTAAAATCATCCCGGATGTTTTGTTTTTATATGACACGAAAAAGAACGACTTACAATCGTACGAGAGTTCACATTGAAGACTAATTAGAAATCTTTGATTCGTTTAGATACAACTTTATTATAATTGTTAAAAGAAATGAAAATTATCCACCTTCCATAAATTAAATAAAAGAATACTTAAGCATCCTCAAAGCACTTCACACAGAAAAAGTGTGAATGAAAGAATATTATTAAAACAGTCGAGACTTCTAAGAAAATTCAAATATTATATATATTTTAAATATTTTTGTTAGGTACAAGAAAAGTTACAGTTATTCACGAGAATTCAATTACATTTTGTTTAATATTGTTATCGTTTAATTTTCGTTAAACACGTAACCAATTTTAAATAACTTTTTTTATATTTGTCCTTGTATCTTCAAAAGGTGAGGTCAATTTTATTTAACAGAGGTCAAGTTTAATCGATTGTCATACATGAACCATAAATAATTAGAAGTGAGAAAGGCGTTCCAACGCTTACGCTAGTAGTGACAACTTTTGGTGTGCATGAACAAGACCAATTCCGTCATTATCTCTATCACGAATAATATTAATATCCACCAATCAAAAATTATTCAATACATGTGGCATGGAGGAATATTAAAAATGCTTTTTTTAAAAGCATATCTGGCTAGGTATGTGAAAAACTCAAATTCGTTTAAAAAATATTTTTCATAGCAAAAAATATGTATATAAATAATCAAATTTCTTATTATCATTTTTGATTAATTCTATCCAAAGTTGGCCTTGTAAAGGAACCTATCCGAAGATATAGAATAAAATAAATAAAAAATAATAAATAAATAATTATATTTGGTATTTACTCCTACTCAATATTCCATGAATTCCTTGAGAACTTTATGTTTATTTATTACATTAATTGGAATAGATAATACATTAGAAATGTCTGATATTTTGTAGGTTGATAACTATGTAGATATTATTACTTTCAGATCTTATAATAACACTTCTCTACTTATAATAACCTACACATTTAATCTATTAGTATGAAACGGAAATCCGGTATCCTTCCTGTCCATTTTATCAAGTTAGTCAATATGGTATCTCAGTTATTTTTTTTAAACATAAAAATGAAATCTTTCTTAGTCTTATTTTTTTATATTATATTCTACAATTTTTTTTTTTAAGTAATATCTGGGTATTTGTTATAAACCCAAAAACAACCTTATACACCTTTCACAGTAAGCAACTAAAAGCTTGTGTCGTGAAAGGGGAGTTTGCCGGCACCTGGTATCGAACCACGGACCCCATGTTCTCGAGGCCGAGACTCTGCCTCCAGGCTACCGACGAACTCAATGATAAATAACTATCGATAAATCAATCAAATTTGCCTTTGAAATATTCATACACAACACTCTTTTTAATGGAGCGCCAGCTACGCAAAGCTTTTGAAAGTCTTATTAAAAAATGCTTTTTTCTAATTAAAAAAGTACATGCCTACATATTGGAAGAATGTTAAGAATAATACACAAATAAGTCATCAATTTTTATTTCTTTTAAAATTTTGTAAAGCAATACTGCATTCTTACTATTTTTATCAAAATTAGAAATATGTAAATAGTGTTTATTAGTGTTTTTTTTTAAAAAGATTATGCCTCAGGTGACCAGTAATCTACGTTGCCTTTTACGTTAGTGAAAAGTGTTCCGTTCGTAGGGATCATACCTGTAAAATGTTTCCTAATAAAGATTATATTTAGTAGGTATGTACGTGTAATTAAAGAGATCTGAAATTTCAGTGTTATTATCTTGATTCTAGGTATTTTGAGAATTAATTGCTTCTATATATAGTTGTATAATATAATGTAATATTATTCAGGGTTGGTATGTTATAATGAACTACATATTATTAATAATACGACATGTAATTAAACATCGAAATAATATTATATCAAGTAGGTACCTACAATTATCTTCTACTTATTTGATTAAGAACGTCATCCTTTAGAAAGGAAACAAAAAAGTGACTATGTACAATTTGTACATACTTTAATATTAAATTAATATGAAAGCATTTCATTGAAATAAAAAATCTCTGTTAATTTTATTGAAAATCTAAAGTCTTTCTTTTCTTATAATGTATCTTAGTATACTTTTTGAAGCTCTACTTCACCATCAGTAGGCACCTACACATAATATGTCAACGGTTATTGTAAAACTTTGGATTGCACCATTTGTGTTTACTATACCCCTTCGCAATTGATTTAATAAAAAATCCTTATAGTAAAAAGGAAAAAAATATACCTATAGGTATACTCGTATATAAAAAAATATATTCTTTGAGTGAACTAGTCAAAAGGCTCACTGAATGTATCAATTAATTAAAAACCTCCAAACTAAGGTATAAATAAATTGTTATAATAATAAACATAATTTTTAAATGTCCTAGTTTTTAAAATTTTATGTTATTTTGTTAACACTGTTATGTAATGATGATGTACAAAAAAATAATTAAATAAATATAACATCACTTTCAAACCAGAAAAAAAAGAATCCTAGAATCCTAGTAGTTGGAAACACTATTTTTTTTATCGTTCTTATTTGATAAAATTATAAATCGTTTTTATAATACACACTTTACATAACACCTTCGTAGTGAACAACGCTAGTGTCTATTGTACTTTTTTACGATTACCAAAATATTCCTAAATAAATCCGGGTTTAAGGCAGTGGTACATACTTAATAATATTGATTCACACAACGACACATATTATATAGGGTAATGCGTAGGTATTTTAGACAAACAAGTTTGTACTAAACATTTACTGATTAATTTGTCATTTATGTAAATTAATGATAAGCAGACAGGACCTTGTTTATACACGAGTACCTACGTACATAATAATATATCATGACATGATACACAAAGACACGCAAACGGTTTGGTATCATACTACAGAAATAATAATTATTGTTTACGAACGTTAATAAATTTCGAGTAATCATTTCGTGTACACCACTTTGAAAACTATTAACGAGGACAAATTTTAATGTGATAACTTGATTTTTCACACGCCACCTCACGGATACACCTGGGTTAATTGGAAATTTCTAAATAGAATGTCGGAATTGCCCTACTGCATGTTCAAAGCCCAACCATTCATTTAAAGGAATTTTTCCGCTGTGCAATAAATTATACTATAATTAATTTTATTTGACACTACAATATTTAATAATATAACCTACATATTACATTGATGTTTAAAAAAAAACTTTTTTTCTGAAATAATGTTTAACGACAACGATTTACTAAAATGCAAGTTTAAAAATTGAGTTTTTCGTGGGAATGTGATCACTATCATACAAAAAAGTATATAAACTTTTTTTATGAACTTTTTTTATGAACTTTTCATAATATGTAAATGTCTTAATTCTGAAAATATGTATTTAGTAAAGGTGAGACAAAAACAGAGATGTGTCCGAAAACACTAAGACATTTAACATATCAAATTCAGCGATGAGGTTTGCCACCCATCATGAATGCCTTAATTTTTTGTTGGAACAGAGGAGACGTCTTGCATATACATTACATGCAGCTGGTCTACTGGCTACCCCACTTGTGGGATATGCCATGATGGTGTACTTTGCTTTTGACCACGAGGATTTCAGTTACTTGAAAGCCGTGTTAAATTTTCATTTTTAAATTTTATGATATGGGCATTATTTGTTAGAACAATCTTGGAAAGAGTTTTTTCGATTGATATGAATTCACTGGAAAATCTGATTTTCTTCCAATTATGTAAACAGTATGTTTCTTATAGGAATGTTAAGGGTGAGAGTAGGAATGAATATCAAACATATGTATTTATGATTATTTAGTTACAAAAGGGACGTACACGTGCTAGTCGTAATAATTTGTACAACAAAGTTCATAAGGGTACCTACACCCATACTATTTGGCAATATTATTACCTACTCACACGATTATTTCTGACACTGATGGTTGTTTAGTCAAATACCGAATCCATAACTAAAAAAAATCACGAAATCAACGAATTCCAAAATTTGTGAAATAAATTCATGAAAGGATTTTTTTTTATCGACGGAGGAACATCGATAAAAAAAAAACTATTAGAACTATTCATTAAGTATTTATATGTTCTGTGGATCAGCCGGTAAATAAATTAACCTCGCACCCTTTTACAACAGCTTCATGCTAAAGGCAAGTGGTAAAAATATAAACATTTTATATAATTATTATTAAGTTTTGCAATGAGGTTTACTTCTCATCCGCAATGTCTTAATTTTTTGTTGACACAGAAGACAGCTTATATTTTTATTACATTCAGCTGGTCTGCTGATCAGCACAATTCTGGGATATGCCCAAATGAGAGGTAGTTGTAGATATAATTTTATTGTACATACCGATTGACTATCACAAAGAAAAAAATATTTAAAGACCTCCTAATTTTCGTTTTATTTGTCGTCATTTCCCCCACTCACCGACGTCCTTTCAATGCTTCGAGTGTGCTTTTTCGTTCTCCATTCCAGGAAACTCTTCCTTCACGTCTCACGTATGCTTATCGTCACCTTAACCTGTGATAAAAATATACCTATCATAAAAAAGCATCCCAATAAGAATATCTCTCTAAATTTTTCAAATCACGATAGTGGATGACAGATTTAAATATCATAATTTAGAATCTTTCCGAATATTCGGTATTCGGTTTAACTACAATTCGTTTTACCATTTAATATTAGTGCCTGCCTACTGCCTAGTAAAAGTACTAGAGGTATTATCTTCATATCGCACATCCCACAGTACTTGACACTTTGTAAACAATATGGAAATGTTTTCAGCAAAATAAACAAACGGGCGGATACCTAAACAGAAATAATTATAATGATATATTTTATCTACAATTTCACACACTAAAATACGTACCTACAGATAAACATAAAAAAGTAATAAATGATGATGTGTTTGAAAAATAAAATGCTTTCAAAATGATTATCTTCATTACTCTAAAACCTAACTTTGGAGCTTCCATCAAAAAATGGATTATCACTCTTTTGTGTAAGTTTTCAAGTGTCCTGCAAAAGGCAAACATTCTTAAAATCTCACGTTTAAGACAATTGACATCTGCAATGCAGCGAAGAGACATGCCACTCAAACTGACTGACTTTACATTTTATTGGTACGGAGAATATAATCTGCATGTTTAATACTTGCAATTCGTCCGCTGGCTACCCCACATGTGGGATATGCTGTGATAGTGTAAATAGACGTTATAGTTACATCAATTTGACCCTTCATAATCTTATAAGAATCTCAAAAGATATTTTATAAGATTCTTGTGAGTAATGTCTTTGTGTACATTTTATGATGAAATTCAATGAACCTAAATAAATACATTTCACATTGTGCAATGCTTTCGATCATAAATCAGCCGTAGATTTATTCTGAAGTTTTAATTAATGTTATGTATGGTAGGTTTATCTAGAATTTTTTTGACATTAAAAAAATAATATATTTTGCCTATTTACGAAGCTAAAATTTTTAGATTTTTATTAAGAAAAAGGAGAAATGGAAGAGATTTCATGAATAAAAATAAAATTCCTGCAAAAAACTTTAAAAATTATTCGATGTCCTCAAAAAGAATTGAAAAGGCAATAGGAGATGAATAAATAAACACAATTTCCTTTACAAACGAACGGAAAAGATAACATTCAGAAAATAAATTTCAATTAGAAAACAAACGTAAGTAGGTAAATATTACATTCTGAGATTCTATTTAAAAATATAATATCGTATTTTTAAACGCTGTAGGTAATTTTTCCATTTTTATTAATATTTCACATTTTTCGTTTCATATTTAAAATTTTTGTTATTCAAAATGAATAACGGATAAGTGCTTTACTCAAACATTTAAAATCCTCATTAATTTTAGATATTATTGCCTCGTACTTCAGATGAGGAAATTCGGTGTTCAAATCATGCTACCGATTTATTCATTCACATTTATGCACATTTATTGAAAGCTTTGATATGTGATGATGGATGCTTTTATTGGGCGCCTCGCCGTTTCACAATATTTTGACAATCTCAAAGGTGCCAGTAGAGTAAGTGTTTTTTGTTTTATCAAAATAATTCATTTTAATAGCACTACTTACTATGTTTATCACGTATCACTGACAGACAAGTTTTACAACACTTAGGAGCATTCCCTGATGGGGAATACACTTAAATCCTTTTGAGCACCAGGTGCAATCCTTGAAGGGATACACCGGAAGAGAGAGTTTACAACTCTATTAAGAAAGTTCACTATATCTATCTGTTATCACCAGTTTACAAGTTGTAATTCAACTGACTTGAAAAAATAGGCATGAAACATACTTAACTAACACTGAGAGTGATACGATGGAGACACTTCCTTTGGCCAGGCTTGTGGGAAATGAGGTAACCGGAGAGAGCATGTGAGTGGAAGTATACCGAAGTTTAGTTACACTAGAGTAGTTACTTCTGGATTAGCAACAGAACAGTGGTTAGGTTAGTAAGGATGAGTATAACTAGGATTAGGAGAATGAGAAACTAGGAGAATAATTAGGAATTAAATTAATTACGATTGGATTAGCTATAAAGTAGCAGGTAAGTAAAAAGATATTTGTCCTGGAAAAACCTTCGCGATTCTTATTTCAAGTATGACAGGTTCCTTCTTTTGTACCATTATTCTAGTAATGAACAGCTGATACACAAACCTTGGAGATGGATGGTCTGATGGTAGGAGATGTAGGTACCTACTTGTTCTTGAGATCTGCCTTTATCCGGGTGAATCAAAGGTTATAAAAGCTTCCTTAATTGATACATCCGTTGGTGGATTCAAAATTTATCCTAGTAGTAATTTATCAATTGACAGCTTCTGTCACCTATGGTACTGAGGCTTTGTTTAAGTTAAAAACATGGTGTTCCATTTTATATTTTTTTACTAAAAAAAACGATTGAGAAATATATTAATAACACGGGGTGTTCAATGACTCAGAAGGTTAGTAGTTCAAAAATATTTTCATTTTGCTAGACACTCAAAAATTCTATTCTAACCTACTACTGATAATTAATTTATATTTCGAAATGGGGATATAAATTTTCTCTTCTGTTATTTGATTGCACGAATTAAGACTTAAATTTAGCTGTTCAATTGTTTGATAACAAGGTAATGTACTTAGCAATTATTATTATTAGTTACCTGAACTAAAGCACTATGATCAAACTCTGAAACTGTATTGTTGAAATTATAATGCAGGCGGCCCTCGATTTCCTCACATAAATCGTTCATGAAATATGTGCGAATGCTGTTATGTTCAAATGTATATGATCCAAAAATAATTATTTTAAAGTCATTATGTAAATGTGCTTTCATTATTTTCATCATTTAATGGAACGCCCTTGTTTGTAAACAAATGAATTCTGGATTACAATAACTATGACTAATACCCACATAATGAAACTATGTGCAAAGCGCGATCGAGCGTTTTCAAACATTGTATTTTAAAAAGTGACAAGAGTTCACTGAAGTGTCGTTTGTCTCCCACTCGTTTCTGCAAATGTTTGAGTGAGATATTGATGAATTACCCATGAAATAGTTTTAAAACAATAGTAATAATTGAATCACAACAAGGGGTCCGTGGTTCGATCCCAGGTGCCGGCAAACTCCCCTTTCACGGTACAAGCTTTTAGCTTAGTGTCAAAGGTGTATAAGGTTGTATTTGGGTTTATAACAAAACCCAGATATATCTTTTTTTTTTTAAATAAACATTTCTTAAGTACCTATTCAATGTTTGTCTATGTTGAATATTTGCAAAACTAGAATGTGCAAAAATCGAAGGACACCTGTATCTTTAGTAAGTGTTAGGTATAATATATATTTATTATAATAGCATTTTGTTCTTCTATCTATTCAAAGCTTTGCTAAGCTTAGAATTCGTCAAGGAAACGAGACTTTTAATATAATTATCCTTACTATTGAAGAGGAAAACGCTTGAACGAAACAGTTTACTAAAGTGCCTATAATATTTATGAAGTATGCCATAGTTTTCCGTAACGACCCCTCTTCATGAAACTATGGATAATTTTGCAAAATTTCCTCTTTATTAATTGTTAGGAACTTAATTTTAAATTAATGATATGGCATTACCTATTTCATTTTGTTTCAAGATTAAACTTTAATTGAAATATATAATATGAAAATAAGAGTAAATTGTTTTGAATCACGTTGAAGATTATTAATTTATAAATTAATCCAAAGCTAATATTTTTTTGTAAAATATACCTACAACATCAAGCTTTTTAGTATATATTTGAACCAAAAACTTGTAAACGTAGATGAAAAATCTTTGTATTTTAATTTTACAAATAATAGTTTTTTTTATTATTTTTTTGAGAGGTTTGTTTTTGATTACAGCAGCTTTCTCTCATTGTATTTTTTTTTCAATATCTACTTTTTTAGAAGTAATCTTTAGCGTCGCAATAGTTTTTTCCCTGATCATAATATTATTACCAGCGGAAACAGAACCAACCTTTAACCTCATTCAAAAACAAATTGAAAACATAACTGTACTAAGATGGTCACGGATTACCAATTGGCGTTATATTTAAATCATATTATATATGTTTTATAATTATTTAATGAATCCGTGCCATAACGAAATTTCTGACAAGCGGTGTAGCGAGTATATCTAATAAGAAGTATGTAAAGAACATGCATATTAATCATATTTTGAACCATTCTAGATTAATCATTCCAGTTGATTACACTCACCGATAGTCAACCTATTTGAATCGGTATTAGCTAGGTAGGTAGCAGTGGCGTGCCTTTCATAAATGCAAATATCTAACGCATGCCGTAAACTAAAATAAAATATTTATAAAATGATATTATTAACGTTAACCTTCTTTTGAATCTTTTGCCATGGCCAGGACACATTTCGCAGGAACTTCAGTTAAGTCTTAACATACAAATTTAATATCTAAAACATTGATTGGTTCAATTATCCGTTAGTTTTTGTGTAGTGTTCTAATCTATCGGCACAAAAATTTCTGATAACTTCCGATTTCCAGATTGAAAATCTTGGTTATTGTTGAATATCTTGGAAAAACACGCACATACATAATTATGTAAATTTATATATTCGTTTGTTGTCAAGGACATCCACTCGTTTGGAACGAGTGGATGTCCTTGTACCTTTGTTTGTAAAAAGCATGCCCGATGTGAAAAGTCTAGTTTCGCCACTGGTAGGTAGGTAGGTATGTTGTAATTGATACGCATACATAATTATGTGAACTTCCTTTAGGAGTCCATGACACAGATTTTCTTGGCTTATGAATCGACTCAAAGCTTGATATCACTGTACTCCGTTATCCATTTGTGTCAAAAAATCATAAAAATAACATTCATATTGTTCTTATACTATCGTGTCATACAAGCTTATAATTATGTGCTGTTTTATAAATACTTATCTTCATTACTTTAACATGACACAAGAAAACTGAAAGAAAAGATTAGAAGACGTACACTGAGAAAAGTACTAACGAAATTTCACAACGAATCATTGGTACGTACTATCAGATTAGGACCAGAGATCGTACAAACGATTCATTAGTACGAATCTATAATATTAACTCATCGCAAACAAGTTGTTGGTAAATTTACCAATGATTTGTTTGCGAAGAGTTAATATTATAGATTTATACCAATGAATCGTTTGTACGATCTCTGGTCTTAATCTGATAGTACTGTACCAATGATTCGTTTTGAGTATTTTTCTCAGTGTACATCTCTACCGGAAGTTTTAACGAGGAAAAACCTTATAAAAACCATACTTTTGAGCATTTAAAAATATAATCTTTGAAAAAATAAACAGTTTGAAAGAGAATTTACTTATTTATTTATTTATTCAATCAACAAAACACTTTAGATAATACATATCTACATATTCAACACAATTAAATATTACACAATGACAAGAAGTACACAATAGTACTTTCCTATTTATAAGTGTCCAAATATTAAATTGAATTATTTTTAATTATAAGGTTTAAGTGTTGTAGTACATAGGTAATTAACTAATTCCTTATACTTAAAAATGTTTCGTGATTACCACATGGTTAGTGTCAACAAAATCAAACAAATTGAATTATTTTTATCAATTGATTTGAAAACAAAATCTTTCAGGAACAATAAAGTAGGAACCTATGAATTTCTTATTATTCTTTTCACAACGGTAGTGATTTCGAATTTGTTTAAAAGATTTTTCATAAAATTCATTATTTCAATATTAAAAGAGTATGTTAGTTAATTCACGTAATAATTCATTTCTCAAGAGAATTTATGACCCACTACATACTCGTTCTTTTTCTCTTTTGGTCAATGGGGCGAAGAATCTATACAACCGCGGCACACAATTACTTATTATATTTTTATGTTGGTTCACATGTAACATTTTTTTCTGCCAAGTAAGTGTTATTTTAATAACTCAAAACGAGCAACGTTAACGTTTTGATTTTCCTTGAACTTAAAAAGGAAACAGTAATTCAATTTGATTTTTTAAATGATTGGTTTTCGTATAAGTGGCCGTTGTCGCGCGGAAGGAATGCACTTGCCTTTAAGTCACAAAGTTCTGAATTCTATTCCCGGCCAGGGCAAAATGAAAAATTACCTTTTTCTTATTGTCTTGGGTGCGAGTAACATGCATATGATTTTGTTTAGTCCATTGCATATATGTGTATCCTCGTGTTAGAAGACGATGTTTGCCCTTTGATCAGGTTTACCAACTTTGTTTATTTTATCCTATGTATTTTTATTTGTGTCTTATTTTCTACTCAATAAACATTTCTATATATTTTTTCATCACTCTTCTCAATTCAACTCAATTTCCTATCAATGCTTCTCTCAGAAACACAACACAGAAACCAACTTCCTTCATTCAGAGACCTTTTGCTAATTGAGCTAGTTTTCCCATAACATTCCTATAGCTCTTATGTTGTTGTCATATGAATGGTGTTATGTGAAAAAGGAGAGTCCAGACCTTCGAAAATTTATGAATGAAAGATCAGTGCTTTTTTGGCTATAAATTGTTGATTACAAAATGACATAATTTAAAACGTCTATAATCTCATTGAATGAGAAATGAAGATATTAGTAGAATAAAACGTATTAAAAAGGAATGTCGTGAATAGAATGCATGTAAATACATAAGTCGCGATGATTTATATATGTGGAGCGGCTGGACGGTATAAGAATGACAAAGAGTATTTATTTATCCGAAAAAGGAGGTGCAAGAAAGCGCGGTCATACAAGATAACTACGTAGTTTGATAACGTGAATCAAATTTTCAGAGACGGCTCCGTGTTGACTAAGAGGAAAATTGGCGTGCGTGTATGAGAAATTGTATGAATTTAGTGGAAGCGAGAGAAGTATGTAGATATGTGTTGTTTAGCGATTCATCCTCATTGTCTACGCCACTTGGTATACGGCTTGAAGGTAGGTATACTTGAAAATTAAACATCACTTAGTTATTGAACTTTCCTTCGAGTCAAAATATGTAAGAATGTAGGTATATGTCATTATTGTGTAGAAACATTACCTTAGAAGAATGGGAGCAGTCTACAGCGAGTTTCTTACCCAAAATTCTACGGAGAACAAAAAATTAACCCGTGATACACTACTATCGATTATCCCTTTTGATAAAATATATTTCTAGTACTTAGTTGGTTTGAAACTACCTACTTCTAGCACTAATACCTACTAATACTTGCGTTATCCATTAATCTTATAGGAATTAATCGTTAATAGGTTAATTCATTACACAGACTTGATGTGGGAGGTGTGTTATATAGTATACACTATCAAAGACGTACCCATGATTTTCTATAGAGGGGCAGCAGTTAGAAAAAAATGTCTTTGTTATTTTTTTATTTAGTAAACTATAAATGGCTATTGCCTTTTTTAATAACAAAATAAAATACTTAACTCATACAATTTACATCAAAATGTTTCATTTCTCTACACTCCATACAATTTAACATTATAAATTAATACAAGAAGAAAACCGTACAAAAATTACAGGAATATTAAAATACCTATGAAACAAACTTTAGAAAGTATTGATGTTGAATATTGCAAAATATAAAATAATATAGGTAATCAAAATAACTATTCAGAACTTATGTAGAACTTTCTCGTGGTATCAGTTTTTTCAGCAAAAGGTTTTTTTTTATATTTTAATATCTACTTATTTTATTTACTTACTTTCCTATAATTCTTTCCTATAATTTCCTATAATTCTTTTTTTTTTTACGACAACAACTTAAATAGTACGGACGTATTTTTATAACTCCCATATTATATATATTTTTAATTGTATTACAAGTCATAAAGAAGGAAACAAAAGTGATATAACTATAGTGTAAAACGCCGCGCATCTATTGATCATACTGTTACAACTCAGCACTGATAATAAGGTACTCATATTCTACATATTAAATCATCATATGACGTATCATAATATATACAGTAGTGATAATAGTCAAGTATCAATAATAATTAACTTATAAAGCGGGTAGCAAATTTATTTAGCTACTCTCAAACAGTAATATAAGTACAACTTCTTGACTATCTGCACCACGGCCCCCGTAGCCGAGTTGGTTGAGGCGGCAGTAATATACTCAGTTAGAAGGCGTGAGTTCAAACCACAGCGAAGTCACTACTTTTTTATCAAATTAGATAAGTAGTAATCAGCAGAACTATGGAAGTAAATCAACCACAGGTGCAAACCAGATCGAGAAAAAATAAAAATAATGGTTCACCATCGACATCTAGCGATATCAGAAACAAACAAAAAATATTCATCTCTCACGGAAATAAAATTAATAGAAACTCAACTGAAAGACGGTCATCACCATCTGGCGAGGGAAAAACGAAGCTCAATGACATTGCACACAAATGAGATACTATTGGCATAGATGACTCTTTAAAAGAATATCTTTCTGGCCTTCACAATAGTATAAATGACGTAAAGAATCAACTACTTACACAAAATCATGACTTAATAACTAAAATGAATGAACTTACTAATAAACTTAATTTCATTGACGAATTGGTAGCTGAAAATACTTTACTTAAAGAAAGAATATGCAACCTTGAGAGCAAAGTCAACAGCTTGGAGTCTAGAGGTATGGTCCACAACGTCACAGAGATGGATTCATTTGCTAATGAAGTTGAAGAAAGAAGTAGAAGGAGGAACAATGTTATTGTCTGTAATATAGAAGAAAGTTCATTTAACAAGCATGAAGACATTTTAAGGGACGACCGATCTAGAGTCTACGACGTATTAAAGGAAGCTGATCAAACGATTTTATGTGCCGAACTTAAATGCTTTAGGTTAGGAAGAGTGAATAATAATAAACCTCGTCCTTTAAAAGTAATTCTTAAAAATTCGAATCAAGTTGGCGAGATTTTGAAGAATCGAATGAAGCTGTCGGCAGATATTAAAATATACCGCGACCAGACTGTCATTCAAAGGAACCAGTATATTAAGTTGAAGGAGGAGCTAAATGCGAGAATCCAGAAAGGTGAAAACAATTTAATAATCAAATACATAAAAGGTAGCCCTAAAATTGTCAAAAATGACTATCCAAAAAACTCCTTTGTTACTACCAGAATATCCGCGGCGTAAAAACAAAGCTTAGCGAGCTACGCCAATCCACGCCCTCTTTCGGGTACGATGTTATTCTACTGACGGAAACCTGGCTGGATTCTTGCATTGGTTCTTCCGAATTGGGATTAACTGATTATAATGTTTATAGAATGGATCGTAACCAATGTACGAGCAGCAAATTGAGGGGTGGAGGGGTCTTGATCGCTATCACTAAATCCCTACAGAGTAAAAAAATACCTATCAAGTCAAATAATATTGAACATATTTTTGTATCAGTCAAACTTGCACACGAAACATTTATATTTGGGTGTACTTACATACCACCTAATTCAGATATTACACTATACAAAAGCTATCACAGTGAAGTTGAATTTGTAAGATGTAAGCACAAAGGAGACAAACTTGTATTGGTAGGTGATTTCAACTTACCTGACTGTAGATGGGAAACCGTGGAAGGACTGGGTGAAGATCAATCTTATATAAATTTGCAAGTAGTTAATAATCTTAATAACGAAAAAGCTGCAGAGTTAGTAGACATGGCAAATTTTTATGGTCTTCAACAAATAAATAACACTACTAACAATCAAGACAGAACTTTGGATCTAGTGTTTTCTTCTGATCCCGATAATACATCAGTGTGCAAATCCTCTTCAGTGTTGCTTCCGATAGATATCTTCCATCCCCCCCTCGATATTGTTGTTACGTCCCAATTGTATACTTTGAGACCAGAACCAACTGTTAAACTAAATTTCCATGGAGCCGATTATCTAGCTGTTAACAATTTCTTAAGGAGCATGGATTTTTCGTTTTTACAAGGGGATAATGATTTGAATAGCGTGGTCGATCAGTATTATGTCAATTTAAATACATGTATTGAGGAAAGTATCCCTAAGAAAAGTATTAAATACTCTAATTATCCCAAATGGTTCACTGCTGAACTAAAACATCTAGTTCTGAGAAAGAAATTGGCACATAGGAAATATAAGGAAACCTCCACTGTTAGCGACTATAACTGCTTTTCTAAATTGCGAAGTGAATGCTCTTCTTTATCTAAGAAATGTTATACACAGCACATGGCATCCATGGAGAATGGTTTACCTAAGGATTCTCAAGGTCTTTGGAGGTTTGTGAATTCAATGAGGGAAGATCGAGTCGAGATACCTACTAACCTTACATACAACAATCATCATTCAAAATCACTTCAGGAGGCGGTGGATATATTCGCTTTGTTCTTCCAAAGTGTTTATGACTTGCCGGTCTCACACACCGACTTCGATTTTTCCTCCGATACGACCATTGATTTGCCCAACATCACAATTTCCACTGACGAGGTCAAAAGTGCGATACTTGAATTGGATGGCTCTAAAACAGCTGGTCCGGACGGCATTCCGAATGTTTTTATAAAGGGTTGTGCTGATATTTTGGCGGATCATTTTCAAAAACTATTTAATTTATCTTTGAAATCAGGAACTTTCCCAAGTCTTTGGAAAATAGGTTTTGTTTGTCCAATATTTAAAAAGGGTGAAAAAAACCTGGTCACTAATTACAGACCAATATGTATTCTATCCGCCATTCCTAAGCTTCTCGAATCTATCATAGTAAAAAAGGTTAGCCAAAGCATCAACAATATTATCACTACTTCACAGCATGGCTTTGTTCCTAATAAATCAACTCTTACTAACTTACTTATATATCATAATCATATAGTGAATGCCATTTCTGAGAGAGGTCAAGTCGACTCCATATACACTGACTTTTCCAAAGCCTTTGACAAAGTGTCACACGACCTGCTACTACGAAAGTTAAGTGGGTATGGGGTCGGCGGTGTTATTCATCGTTGGTTGGAGAGTTATCTTAAAGATAGAGTTCTGAAAGTTAAGATCGGAAACTGTACCTCAAAGCCAATTTTTGCATATAGTGGGGTGCCGCAAGGATCGCACTTAGGACCAATATTGTTTAATATATTTGTAAACGACATAGTAAAGATTTTCGGAGATATAGAAGTTTTGCTGTTTGCGGACGATCTGAAGCTATATAAAACTATCAACAACTACAACGACTGCCTCACTTTGCAAAATAACTTAAATCATCTCAACAACTGGTGCAAAAAAAACAGTCTTAATCTTAATATAGCAAAATGTCAGGTCGTACGATTTTTTAAAACTAAATCTCATCTTACGTTTAATTATTCCATTGATAATGTTGAACTTGAATCTGTATCAGACATAAGAGACCTTGGAATAAAGTTCTCCGAGAATCTTACTTTTAACTCACACATAGAGGAAACTGTCGGCAGGGCGATGAGAGTCCTGGGTTTTGTATTTAGGTTAACGGTTGATTTGAAGTTGATTCAGTCTTATAGATTGCTGTTTGTATCCCTTGTAAGGCCATTGTTGGAATACAACTCGGTCCTATGGTCTCCCAACTACGCAGTTCATATCAATAGTATTGAAAGGGTGCAGAGGAAGTTTTTGAGGTTGATAAACTTCAAGAAAGGAATACCGATTGAAGACATTAATTATCCTGCCCTCATGGATGAATTTAAACTACTTAGCCTACAACACCGCAGAGAGATTAGCGATCTTTGTCTTCTCCACAAATTAATAAATGGAGCAATAAACTCCCCGGATCTTCTAGCACTCATTCAATTCAACGTCCCAACCAGGTGCACTAGACAGTCTGTGTTGTTTCGCGAACAGAATGCTAGAAACAACTATTTATTTCATTCACCAATGATTCGCATCCACAGACAAGGTAACCTGGTGAGTAACTTTACTGACATCGTTGCCGACAGTTTTCGCAAATTTAAATCTGACGTAATGAATTATTATTTTTCTCAAATGTAAACTGACATTGGGCTCTTTGGTTCGTTGGATAGAATGATACATGCCTCATTTTATTGGAAGACGTTCCATCTCTATTTTTTTTTTTACTATTTAACATGCAAAAATTGAATTAAAATTGTGTTTTTCCTGTACATTTGATCATGTATTCATCAACGTATTATATTATGACAGTTCATAGACAGTTCAATTTTTCTTTATTTTGTTGACACTTCATTTTTCTTTGTTTTTATACCAAATATTTATAACCATTCTATTTTTTAATAATCTAATTAATATAATTTGTTTTGTACTGTATTTATTGACATTCTAATCATCCTAATTGCATATTATCAAATTATTATCTTTCTGATCGGATTTTTTTTTTTTTTTATTATTTTGACATATTCATGCTTGTTTGAATTGATATTAATTAATGCAATTTTTTTTATCGTTGACATTTTGTTTCCTATTGACTTCTTATGTTTTGCTTTGTCCTTTTTTTATTATTGACTGTTGCTTCATTAATTTTTCACTTCAAATCTATGTAATAATGTATTCTTGACTATTGTATCTGCTCGTGTTTGTTGTTTGTTATACTGCTTGATTAACATTAACATGTAAAAGGCTCACGCCGTGTGTTGTAAAATAAATAAAAAATAAATAAATAAAAAATAAATAAAATAATTTCCAAGATCCTACTAGTGTTTCCACTCGGGTACGCCCATGTCTTTAATACTTAAGAAATACATATCTATAAGACTTAATACACGTACCTATAGATACCCAATTATTTAACATACTAGTGTATTTGTAGAAAGATATGTTTTGTTAGACAATAATAAATTGAGAACTACATTGTATATGCGTGTCTGGAGATATTAATTCATGAGTTGAAAATATATATCGATGATCTACTTTCAATATCGAGTAGGAGTATTCAAATTATAATCAATAAATTAATTATTTCAAATTGAGAATACATATACAAATGCATGGTTATGGATTGAAAGTGTATTTTATGAAGCGACACTAAGAAAAACCTTACTTTGAAACTGATTTACAATAATGAAGCTTATTTTTGACATTTGTCTAGATATCGAGCAATTGGCTCACACCTGAAGATGCGCTTGATAATATTGATGTTTTTTTACGCTTCTACACCAAACAATTTCCTAAGATCTGGTTATACAAAATATAGACCAATGGTTAAATAAAAGTAAATCTGTTTCGGCTTACAAATTTTTAATATTAATCATCGAACATGCATTTTCAAAAAGTCAACCGCGTGGAGTCGGCAATCTAACCATGCAACTGGTGACCCTTTATGTATGTATGACATAATAATCAGACGGTATATTTTAAAAAAATTGTCTCTTAATTAACAATATTTCGCAAGTTTAAAAAATTATTAATTAATTTAATAATAAAGATTTTCTTGAAAATTGAAATCACTACGTAGGAAATTATTTAACGGTATAACCTAAAATCTTACATAATAATCACACAAAATTTAGAAGTTAATACCTACATATATTAACTTAACTATGTGTGTAGTTATTCACTAAACAAAAGTATTGGATGATTAATCAGTGTAAGATTTATTATCCCTAATCTGCAAACTAACCAAGTATTTCTAATAGTACCTACAATAATAATAATAATTTAGTATTAGTTGGCACACAGTATACATACATATAAACACTCTGTGTTAAATTGATTTATGCGTATGGGTAGGTACTACTATATACTAGCAATGTACCTATCCTTCACGTATTATTTCTATAGTCACCAGTCGCAAAATTTTCATTGAGATAGGTACCTATAGGAATCTGAAATGATTCACCATCCCATCATTTTTGAATAGGAATTTTAGCAAACATTCAACAAATAAATAATCCCACTTCTTCTGTCCAACGTTATATTTTTCAATGCGGTATAAAAAATTAAACAAATCGTGTATTGGTTATCAACATGAACCCTCTTTTTAGACGCACTAGCCTTCATTCATCATCATCGCCCTCAACGTTCCTCTCGGGAGCACAGGGCAGAAACCAGCCTCCTCCATTCAGAGCGTCTCTGCGCCAATTGCGTCACCTCTTTCCACGACATATTATGTTATAAGAGAACACGCCGACAAATCTTTTAAATCTTCCAATTCTCTGCGCTCTGATGTCGTTGTCATAGGAACGGTGTATTATGAATGAGGGACGCCCGGGACGACGGAACCCTTGCAGACGGAAGAACAGTGCTCTTTTTGGTCAACTATCATTGGGCATTCTCAAAACTTGTCCCAGCCAGGACCAGGAGCCTTCATTATATTGATTATATTTATTATATAGGTATATGTATGTATATATTTTTAATTATTTATTTACTTAATTTACTTAATTTTTTTATTTTATTTTATTTTTTGTTTAATGGGTTAGCTGGAAGATATCGCGCTTCTGCGATAAACTCGCCCATTGCACAAATTTATTTGTCTGATTCTACAATATTTATATTTTAATAATAAAAATCTTTTTTGTGCAATAAAGATTTTTATTATTATTATATTTAATGTATGTATATGTAGTTTTTGCGTGATATGATGATATCAGTATAACTGGTGGACTTATCACGTATGTAATTTCTTCCAGACAATCAGTGCTGTCTCTATTTTGCTGAGACAACTCTTTTCCGAAATCTAGCTAGGAATCGAACCCATCATCTCGATGATGCAAGTTAACTACGTTAGCCGTTGCACCTCGTGATCGGTTGCTATTTGACAATTGCTTGTTATCATTGTACAGCGGATTGTAAATAAATAAATATAATTAATATTTTCAATTACACTTCCAACGTGAGACATAAATTTGCGTAATTCGCACATCTTTCTTTTGTAAATATCTAAAAACTTCCAAACACATCACTAGGTACTGCGTACATTAATTATTAACTTATTGTTTCGTTGTTCGCCAATAAATTATTATATTGGTATCTGGGTGTTGTTGTATTATTGAGCACAAATTATTACAAGGTGCCCTCAACCTTGCCTTCTTTTACCTACACTATCCAACGTATGTGTTTTTACTTAATCTGATTAATTTGGCTGAACATCTTGTATCCGAATATACTTCATTTTATAAACCAATTTCTTACAAATATATTTCCTATTTAGAAAATAATAATTACTTCTACTACTATCCCATCACATCATATCCCACAAGTGAATAAGCCAGCAGACCAACTGAATTTAATAAACATACAAACAAAAAAAAATAACCATTCAGGATCGGTGACAAACCTCATCTTAAAACATTTTTTTTTTGCCTTATACCTACGGGACACTCGAAAATTACGGAAAAGAGTGGGAGACCAACTTCACAAAATAATTACATAAGACAGTCATATTCTTTATATTATTATGTATCACCTTTTCTTGTACACAAACTTTATACGTAATGACAGTCCAATTCAACATGCGTGTCTGCAATAATTTATTAGCTTTAACCTATTGTTTTTATGTACACAGTAGGAATCTATTTTCTATCAGTATGTTTATGTAATAGAAAATAACAGCTGCTGTTTGAATAAATACATAAACAAAGAAGGTTCGTGTTGATAAGCACTACCTTTCATTTTATTTCTGATACCTTTGCAGAAATTGTAGGTTATGTTTATGAATGCATAATTTCCAAGTTTAACAAATTTTATTTATTTTTATCTAGTTAGTTTTTTTAACCTCCTTCATTCCTCATTTTCCTTTTTCAAGAAACTAAAAAAACGACGTCAGAGCGTTAGCACTGTCACAAAAATTGTCTTTTGATTGACAAGACATAATTATGTACATTCGTTTCGGCTAACAAGCAAACATCATCGCACTGATGGATGATGATCGGCAAATTCTAGAGACTGTACATTAAATCCACCCACAATGGTATTTAATTTTTGTTTATCTGTTGTAAATGACCACAAACTCATACTATGCCTAGCATTTTTTTTTATTAAAGTTAGCCTGATGATGAGAGTGGAAGTTTTTGAAAGCTGGCTCACGATCAATAAGTAAGTCACTGTGGAAATACTCAACATAAATGTTTTCTTTAATAATTTTACTGTTTGAGTACCTTAGTAGTTTACATTGAAGAGAGAGTGTTACTTAAAAGATTCCCACGATGGTGGTTTTGGCCGGTTGGCCCTTCAGGCCTGCCCAATGCCCGTGAGGACAATTTTGGTTTGAATGTGCGGATAAATAGGAGTCTATGACTCCTGAAATATCCGGGTGTGAGGTGGGTCTCTCTTCAATGTTTGAGTACCGTCATTCAACAATATTGACTAGCTTTATAATTATATAGTTGAGCTCTGGATTTCATGTTGAAGGTCTGTGTTTCAAACCCCACTGCTGATCTACACTAAGTTAAATCACAAAATAAACTATTACTTGATGTGAGGGTGTTCGAGGTGTAATATAAGGATTGATCATGAGCCTAAATTCATTTTGAGAACTTATTTTTATCAATGTTGGTATTTAAGAATTTCTTCATTAAAACCCCAATAATGAAATAATATCAAGGTACCTAATATAAATTAACTTTTCTATCATGTCAAGTTTTCGTCCAGAAACTGAAAGGAAAAAAATAACAATAACCTGGCTGAATAATGAAACTCTGTTGAGTCATCACGTAAACAGGAATAAAAAATGTTTGAAGTTTTAAACAAAATACAATAATAATTAATTACTTTTGAACAATGAAGAATTGAGCCTTGGATAAAAGAAAGACAATATAATGAACGGGATGAAAAAAGTATACAAGGAAGGTTGGAGATGACGCAGAGGCTATCAATGTTAATATTTATGATCAGAAAGCTTCATCTACGACATTGACAAAAAAAAACGACGTCTTATAAATGATAATATTAAAAAGCTCTCTGAAAAATTGCTTTCATAAAAATATAATATTTGAGTATTTATCACTCTATAAAGCAGGAAGTAGTAGATCGCCGTTGCTACTTTTATCCCTTAAAAATAAAACATAGTAGGTAGTCTTAGAAGTCCCCTTATTACAGAACACCATAAATCAGTTGGGAAAGAAAAGGAGAAATAATAGTTTAGTGAATTCCTTATATTATTTTGTTGGTTTCTAATGAAACAGTTATCAAACATCTGTTCTAACAGAAAGTTCACTTTTTTACAAATAATAATTATTATCTATAATTTGGTGTGAGATGATTATTAACGCAGCAGGCTTTTGTGGGTTGTAATTTTTATGTGAATTAAATACATAAAACAGTTTGTCTATGCGACATTCAAATTTAATGGTTCATACATCTTGTGATATTATATTATAAGACGCTCACCCTATTATTGTGTCGTTTATCGACAAATGGAAAAAGTGATGCACACAAAAACCAACATGAATTCAAAAATAAAGATAAGTGAATTAAGTCAAGAAAACGGTTATGAATTTACATGTGGAAACTAAAAGCTAGAAATTATTATCAGATTCCGTAAGAAAAACTTCTGAACAGTCGATAATTCTGATCATTAACTGAATTAATGTAAAGGTGAGACTTGTGTTCTATATAGAAATAAATTTACCTCTACTAATAAATCAACAACAAATACATAATTCACACATGAAATAATTAATTTGTATGAAAAAAGGTAGGTAAGTATTAACAATCTTATAAAATATCTGGAATAAATCATTTTGATTACGCAAAGAGGGAGAAATTACTGGATATTCTAAATATTCCCAGTCCATAATTCTACAATTCCCATCCTTTCACTAAAATAATAGTACGTTCGTATTATTATTACTTTACCAATCAAGAGAGCGTTTTCAAGCTTTTCTAATAAAGGCTTTCGGATAAAAAAAATGTAAAAGAAATTAAGCTTTTCGGTCATAAATAGAATTACTTGTTAGATGTAGTATTAGGTGGGTATAAAAAACCCTGCCTTCATTTGTACGCAACATTTCTAAAACTCGTGTATTGGTAGTAAATAATAATATCTAAGTAAGAAAAGTATTTGATCGTCTATATCTAATAATGTTTTTGCTTTTACCTTATTTTTTCGTTTAATCTTAGAGATCAAACTGGCCACTTAGTCTTTTAGTCTTAATACGATTATACCTACTACTATCTTAATTTTTTGATGGATTTATGATATTATAATATTAATCCGTAAAAAATGCAATTGATTTTCATTTTCAAAACCAAATAGTTCTCTTCGATTTCCTGTGACTATAGTGAATTATTTCAACAGATGGAACTTGGTGGAAGTTCATATTATCTGAGGAATAAAAATATAACAATTATATTTGGTACTTCCACATCGACTTTCTTAAACGTACGACTGCTTTCAAAAGCTTTCGCTCTCATCATCAGGCTAACGTGAAGGTATAACGTTAGTCTTATAATGTGAGCGGTAGTTTTTGAAAACTAGCTTACGGTTGGAAAAGTCACTGACAAAGTACCTACTAGGTAAATGTAAAATTTCGATGTTATTGACCGAAGACACTTGTTGGAAGTCCATTTTAAGATAAATTAAAAAAAAACCACATACCTAACATAATTAAAATGATTTTAAAAATACTGTATAATTTCCAAATTAAATTTATTCACCTCAAACGTTTTCGCCAAGGCTTCTACTTGGCATCATCAGGAGGACTGCTGGGATGCCAAGTAGAAGCCTTGGCGAAAACGTTTGAGGTGAATAAATTTAATTTGGAAATTATACAGTGTTTTTAAAATCATTTTAATTATAATGAATTTCCAAAGTGTTAACACAAAAACATTTGATTTATTACGGACTGAGGATGCCAAGTAGAAGCCTTGGCGAAAACGTTTGAGTGAATAAATTTAATTTGGAAATTATACAGTGTTTTTAAAATCATTTTAATTATAATGAATTTCCAAAGTGTTAACACAAAAACATTTGATTTATTACGGACTGAGGATGCCAAGTAGAAGCCTTGGCGAAAACGTTTGAGTGAATAAATTTAATTTGGAAATTATACAGTGTTTTTAAAATCATTTTAATTATAATGAATTTCTAAAGTGTTAACACAAAAACATTTGATTTATTATACCTAACATAGTTGACTTTCAAATGGCTTTTGTTAACTTGTACTGTGTTTTTTCAATTTACCTTGTACTTAATATATTTGTTTTATTTTTACAAATTTTCTGCTAATATTCAAAGCCCAAAGCTCCATTTTTCAAGTATGTAGGTATTTTTTTCTCGGTAACTTACCTGCCTAATATAATATACTTAAATATGCTTTTAAAAGAATTGGTTAGCGACAAAATACTTTGTCTTGATAAAATATTTATAAAAAAATATTACTTGTTTGTAAATAATAATATTTTATAAATTTACGTTGTATTATTAAAATGGCAAAAAAATGTTTAGACTTCCCACGTTATACAAATTAACGAGAAAAGTGTCTTATGTAAGATTATCATACTTACATTTTAAATAAGTTACCTACGGGTTATATAAAAATGGAGAATTTCCATATTTTGCATGATAAAAAAATAATGTTTCTTTCTTTTAACGAATTAATAATTATCTATCTGAAATATTGTTTTGTGCAACTATCCTTCTGCATTTCGATGAGTCTCCTCCATTTCATTTCCCTTCCTCGCTGTGCTCGATTTATGTCAATATCACTTTGCATCATTATTTTAATTTTTTATTATTAACATGTATCATAACATGTATGAAAAATTCACACAGATCGAGCTAGTCCCAAACTAGGATATGAATCTTGTATTATGGGTACTAACACGACGATACAAAAAATATATAGGTACAATGTACTGAATACATGTAACACCCAGACCCGGGAAAATTTGAAAAAGGTCATTCTTCATTTTGCCCTGACCGGGAATCCAACCCAGGACCTCGTGACTCAAAGGCAAGTGCGTTAGCTTCCGCGCCACACTGGTCGCCTGGTTGACTTATATTGTGCTGTTTTGTTGATTTGATTTGATTTGTTTTTTTTTTATGAATCTTGTTGATTTGAGTGTAAATCCAGTTTCAATCTGATTAAAAATGATTATTGTTTGCTTCACGGTTAATGCGTTATTTTCTTATATTTTTATTATTATTTATTTTTCTTCTTATATTACATGACAACCTTGTGGGCTGATGAATTATAATATCAAATAGTTAATTTGTATACTCTTATTAGGCAATGCATGGTCTCTTGAAATGTGATAACAATAATAATAATAATAATAATAATAAATATATTTATTTCAAAAGTAGGTACACAATACAATATTATTTTCAATAAACAATGAAAAACAATCACAATAATATTACAACTACCTCCCTATTAGAGATATCTCGTGTATAGGGAGGGAGTATAAACCAATTAAAACACACCTATTAAACATTATATACTTTTTCATTTACTTATATTTATCTATTTATATACCCATTATAACCTACACATTATAACTATACTTAACTATATTATCTCACCATCCATCATTCACAAAGACTCACCAACACATACCACAACTCATTCTAACCCAAAAACACACCATCCAACACACACACACACACACACACACACACCCTCACACACCCACACAAACACACACACACACACACACACATATCTATCAGAAAAAATAAACCAAAAAATACAAGACATGCAAAATTTCACTTCTTATAAATCATTTCCCACCCTAGAATCACATCACTATCAATTGTTTGTATTTATTTATATCGTCGTTGGTTCGATGAAACCTCTTATGTGCTCCAAACTAAATTTTACAGGGGACGCAAAAAAT
Organism: Athripsodes cinereus; assembly: GCA_947579605.1. NCBI lineage: Eukaryota > Metazoa > Arthropoda > Insecta > Trichoptera > Leptoceridae > Athripsodes > Athripsodes cinereus. Next base: position 6,255,251 of record OX388312.1, on the reverse strand, counting down.
CTGTTTTAAAGTCCACAGATCTACAAATGTAATCAAATTTATTATCAATTTCATGTAAAATGTCTAAAATTTCACATGAATTTGATAGGTAATAATTTTGATTACATTTGTTGATCTGTGGACTTTAAAACAGTTTTATTGCGTCCCATGTAAAATTTGGTTTGGAGCACATAAGAGGTTTCATTGAACCAACGACGATATGTATTGTCTGAAGTAAGTAACTGGTTTTGAATAAATAAATAACCAACGATGTTGCGCACTGGATGAAATAAATGTTAGATAATACAAACATGTGGAAGTAAATCAATACAGATTTATAATATTTTGCTTTCGAAATAAATTGTAAGTAGCATAAATCTCGACAGATTTCACAAATCATGAATATTATAAGCGATAAAACATTTCCGTGAAGACCGGAGAAGATTCGCGTGAAATAATTTATCTGCTTAGCAATTTACCGCTAAGAATTACGTCGATATTTTTATGAATTGAAGTGAAGATATGTTCTTACTTGTTGATAGAACATTTACTCGATATTTATTTTGTGAAACTCTATATCTTTCAATGATAAAAAGATATATTTCAGTGATTTAGTACTAGTTACTTTATTACTACTATTTAGTACTAGTCAGAAATGGAGTTGGGCTGGTCATGTGGCCAGAACCAGAAACTCTAGGTGGACAAAGAAAGTTCTGGAGTGGAGACCTAGAACAGGCAGAAGAAGTGTTGGTAGGCCTCAAGCACGATGGTCGGACGACGTAAGACGGGTTGCAGGGGGCGGCTGGATGCGGTCTGCCCAGGATAGAGAGCTGTGGAGATCAATGGGGGAGGCCTATGTTCAACAATGGACGCAGGGAGGCTGACATGATGATGACTTTATTAAAGTGACCTAGGTTTAGTTATAAAAATACATCGTATGACGAAAAATAAAAATATTAGGATAAAATTTGTCTTAATAAAATATAAATAATATAGAAAAAATCATTTTTACGTAAAAATCGAAATGTATTGTTTTCACAGTTGCAATATTTTAGGATCAATAAGCCTTTTCATCTTAACAACTCTCATCGATTTTTTATGATTTAAATTACTTTTTTATAGTATACAGACGACAACTATTGATGTTGTAATTAATACTCGATAAAATCACATCGGTAAATTTCGATTGGAAATTGTTCTCGTTACGATCAGTAAGTCAAGGCGTCAAGGAAAAAAAATGTCAGAGGTAGCGACATAATAATTATTTATAGATTCGTCTACTTGGGCAGATACTAATATTTTGAAAATATTATATTATATTGTATTTGTCAAAAAAAAACGAATGAATAGAAATGATGGAGGATTATGTAAATGTAAGGTAAGAAAGATCATTGGTTTTGTTATACAAAGGTGTTCTAGGGCCGATTCTATTAAAGAAAAGGGACATTTGAAAAATTCATGATTTTTAATGGGAATATATTTTCAGTCCTAAAACCAATAGGGTTATATTTTATATTCTAATATAGGTTTAGTAGAATGAAAATATCCTGCATAATTTTGGTATCCCATCACGTAAAAAAAGCCATTGAACATAAAAAGGGTAGGTAATTGCATTCGATTTGTTTCAATGTTTTATTTGATATTTTGTAGATAAGTATTGTAATGTCTTCTAATTTTTCTATTAGTACATAACTATTATTTAAACTTTTAGACTTTCAGTGAAATAATTATGTTTATTTATTTTTATTTTTAACGTAATTATACAAAATTTGATTAAGTTTTTTTTGGAGTGAATCTGCAGTTTTCATTAGGTTTATTTTTTCAAAACTCTATTTGTTTACTTTACTAGGCAAATGCCGTTTATTATTCAAAAATTAATTTATAATTTGAGAGACTTTTTCCTTTCCAGTTTTCAATTCTTGTACAATTCTATGGTTAAAAAGGATAACATAAATTTAATAATCATTTAATCTTCATAAAATTAAAAAACGTGTAAGAAAATTGACTTGCATTCATGGGGGATTACATGAATTTGGAACATGTGATTATATTACGTAAATATTAGTTGAATTAGCGTTATGTCCTCTCTATTATTCCTACAAGAAACGCGGCATGATGAAACGTATCTTTAAATAGATAGGAACACGTGCAACCATCTCTGCCTGCCCCACAAGGCATCCAGTGTGAGAAGATGGATAGAAAAAAATCGATGATATGTAGTGACTTGTGAAAAACTCCCGAAATATGATTTCATATCTGATAAATGACATTAAAAACGTTAAATAATAAATAAAATTGACACTTTTTGGATAAAACGATAACGCAGGATACTAATGTATTATAATATAACGTCATCAAAGTGCGTAACTTCATAATAAAAATAATATCGACTTATTATAACAAAACATAAATTATATTGAACGCGAAATAATAAAATAGTATTTTACGGCCTTTTTAAATTTAAGTGTGTAATATTTTATTACACGAGTTCCAAAACTACTTTCAGCAGCTTAATATATAAGAATATTCCTACTGAAACGACATTATAATGGTTAATAAAATAGTAGCTTTTTATGCGCTTTAAGAAAGCTTAGGTAGGTACTTCCAATGTTAAATCATATTTTAAAAACACGTTCCGCTTTGTTTTGGCTTCATGTTTATACCTAAATATCATGAACCCACAAAAAACGAGTTGAAGGTAGGTATTAATTTTCATTTCAAAATCAATAAGCAACATAAATGTATTATTATCGACGTTATGTTTACAATTTTCAAACCATTGTATAATTTTTAAAGTCTAAATCTTAACACACGAAAGTAAAATGCAAGGCTAAGATTAGACAACGTCGTTTTATTTGGTAGAAGGTACCCTGGTCAGAACTTGAACCAGCTTATTTAGGTAAATGTATTAATTAAGATAGCTTACAACTTGTGCCCCTGATTACTCGTAGACTAGAGGTGATGTTCGAATAAAGAATATAAAAGAATACCTTGAAAATTCATAATTTATTATTCCATCATAATACATAAGAGTGAAATTTGTAATTAGAAAAGGTGGCTGTACTGACATAAAATGAGTAATGGAGATGTGATTAGCCGAGGCTTCCATTCTGCATTTTTTGAGAGATACACTGAATGATCAATAAATGAAAACCTATAGTTAATAATTTTCCAAAAAAATAGTCTACCATAACATTTGACAAAACATAGACGATTCATACAGATTGAGTTAATCACAAGCTAGATAATCTTATATTATGGGTACTTACATACTCGACGATACACACGCACATAATGCGCTTAACATAATATATATTGAACACCTAGACCCAGAAAAAAATCAAAAAGGCCATTTTTCATTTTGTCCTGACCGGGAATCTGACTAGACGATAAGAGCATTACCTCCGCGCCACACCAGCAATGAATGAATCATTGATTTCTCTCGCTTTCTCTTTTTCTGGCATTGCACCCATTATAATATGAGTGACGCTGCAGAATCATTGATTTATTAATGAGAGAAATCATATTTGCTTTTTGACACTCCCTCTGTCGCACAAACCAGAAATAGTTCCCTCCGTTAAAATCATGTCTACATGTATCGAATTACCCTTTTCCATAAAACTACTATCAAACTGGTGGTGTTGACATATTATTAAAAAGGCATACCTATTGAGAAAGATACTTTAAAAAAAGGTGAATAAATAATTCATTAGGTAAGTATTTGCGTGAGTGTCAGAATCGTCAAAAGTATTGAATTTGTTATTCCAAAATTCAATTACTCGAATAAACTATAATTAATCACAGGGATTTTTTTATTAATTACGGTATGAAAGGGCTTTAATTTATTACACGTACACAATATACTTTATCAAATAAGTCTGTTATCAAAGCATTTCGGCTTTACAGCGTAGAATCAAAAACACTTTTCCAATATCAGTAAAACCTTTTGAATGCTATTTCCGTACAAAGTAAAACATGAAACAAGTTTCTATTTGGATATACGAGTTCGTACCTCTTTCCCTATAATATAATGTACAGCCCCATCGATTATACAAGAACCTCCAACAAAGTTTTAGGTAATATCATGTATCTTTCATAATATTATTTTACACACAACAAGCAATATGTTGTTGTTCATAAAACACCTATAACCAATAACGGTTTAAATCCATCAGCGAGCCAACGAGCGATGTTTTTTAATATAATATCAACGAACTATAAAGTTGCGTGACAGTTTTGACTAATTAACAAATGATCGACAAAACGTATTTGTCTCTTTCTTTTATAAAATGTGAAAAAAGGGAAGAAAAGATTCGTAGAAAGTTAATTAAAACCTAGGTAGGTACACAATGTTTAAATTAATACACAAATAGAAAGCTTATAAATGACAACGTCACCTTATTGTAGTTTAGATTTACGAGGAAATAAAAGAAACATTTGTTTGTTCGCTGTTAATTACCATTTATTACCAATAATTAAAAATTATCCGGATTACATGATGAAACAAATTAAAGAATAAAATTTAAAATAATTTCTTAATAGAAGATAAATGTACATTTTTCACTTCTATTAAATAATACATACCTACTTACTTACTTCTACGAATTCTTTTCTCATGAAAATAGCACATACTTCTTGTTTTCATACTTCTTGTTTCTTGTTTCTTTGGTTTTGCAATACTATTAAATTTATACTGTTTCGAACAATTACTACACACTGAATTACACAACTGCTTTGCTACGTATTTTATAAACAACACTCTTCAATTTACATGCATAAAATAGGACGAACCAGTTAGTGGTCATAAACTGTAAATAAATGTATGACACCACTGAAAAAAGTGCCGTAGTCGACAAAATCTATAAAGCTAGCTCGCTAGGTCTCTAGCGAACCGAAGGTATAAAACTCCAAAGAATAACTCCTTATAATAGATAACCCGATACATATTACATCATTAGTAATCCGAATGATTTTATTTTATTTACTTTGTTTTCGTGCTTGAGGCGTTAAAGTTTTTTTATTCTTTCCTTTCTACCTACTATCTATGAGTAAAGTAATACACAAACAAGAACCATATTTTTCTATCTTAACAGCTAACAGCCTTTTGGCAAAGGCAAAAGAAATTATTAAGTTATTAATGAAACCTTTTTTGGATCCTTGGAAGCGCCCACGAGTAAGATACATAATAGTACCTAGTAGTAGTAGTGTTATTTCCTTATATAAACATTTCGCTTTGGGAATAACCCGGGTGCAAAAGGATTTTCGTACATAGAATAATAATATTTTCTTTTTTCGGCAAATGAAATTAAACCATACTATGTAAGTTTTTGGACTTGGTGTTAGATTCAAGATTAAACTCTACTACGGCTATTCTGCTTCTTATTTTAATGATGAAAGTAAATTAGAATTTTTTTATTAAAAGAGTGTAAGTGCTAATAATAAGTTTACTTATATTATAATCAATAGTTTAGTAATTGTAGTATATATCATAGGTATTTTATATTTAATAGCAGTCTCTGTCGATTATTATGGTAATTGTTTTAGTTGATGATTGATACTTATTCTTATTGATAATTAATTACTCTTTTTGTTAAAATATTAATAATTTTGCAGTTATAAATCTTAATATGGATTGCCAGTATAATAAATGAATGAGTGAGCGAGACTGTGTAGGTGTTTTATAGTCATATTGAGACGGCAAAAATGTTACCTAATTTTTAAAACTTATTGTTGTTAGATGATAATACTGATCTCTGAAAGGTGACTTTTATCACTGCGGTTAAATTTTTAGCTTTTGTATATTTCGTGCACATTGCTATGAAATAAAATTGAAAAAATATATTTTCGTAAACCACGATATTATACTAATTATTTGCAACGAAGATATTTACACACGTATTGATGAGGATCTTAACATCTATTGATGATTAACTTCTTTGGTAGGTACCTCTGAAGGGACACTGGTGGGAAAACGTTGTTTTAGGTAAAATGACAAAATAAAGGTCAAATTCAAAATGTCACAAAAAATCTTTTAAAATAAAATTAAGGTTAGTACTTAGAACATTTATGATACAAATCATTCATTACGGGTAGATAGATTGTCAGAAAATAAAATATTCAGAATATAACATACTTGTGACACATATTACTTCAAGCTTGTACCTTTTTCTGTATTTCCAAAGAATTCAAACATATTACAAATATCCTACTTTGTAACATTTTTTATGATGTTCTGAGACTTAAATTCTAAAAGACTACAATATGCCACATTTATACCATCCCACAAGTAAGTTTAAGAGCAAAAACATATAACATTTAGGATGGGTTGCACATCTCATCGCTGAATTATAGATGTCAAATGTATTTTTAAGCACCTGTCTTTAACAGGACACTCGAAAACTTACAGAAAAGAGTGGGAGATTAATTATTTTTGCCCAGGGAGTCTACGGAATACGAACTATGAGTAGTAGGTTTATAAAATCTTTCAGGTACTGAATACTTTCACTTTGATATTTTGAATCATTTATTTCTGTCTATGAATTCACCAAACATAAAAATCAATGAAAAGCTTATTAAAATTGATTGATAAATTGAAAGCTCTTATTGTACCTAATATTAAAAAAATACGTCAAGCAATATAATTACAGAACAGTATTTGGGATTCTAGGTACTTTTAAGCAACACGTGTAAAGGGAATTTGTTTTTAGTATTATCAATTTTATTATAATTGACAAGAACTCATTGTTTAAACTCCTTTTCATGTAATTGTCATTAATTATATATTGTTTTGAAGCAAATAATTAAATTATAAATCTGTACTGTCAGTTTAAATTTGCTTCTTTAATTATTTTAAATCAAAAGTTTGGATCTACTACGTAATAAAAAAAGCAAATATTAAAATAATAAAAATATTTCATCATATTATAAAACAAAATATTAGAATAGTTCTATACTATCACGACATATCCAGTAAGCAAAATAATTTTGATGATTGGGTATCGTGACACCCTGTATGAATGTAATGTATGAATGTTGGGAATGGAAGGCGACTGAGCGAGTGTATTGTTGTAAGTTTAGTTAGTAAGTTAGACTAAAATTTATGTTTGTTTTAAGTTATTTTTAAGGTATAATTATAACTTTATAAAAAAAAAAAAAAGCATTAAACATGAAGATCGTTCTCCCGGTGATGTTGAAAATAAGACATTTAGGTTAGATGAATGCTTTGTCGCTGAAATGTGAACAAAATGACAGCTAGTTTGAAACGATAAAAACCAGTAGAAACGATATCGTCTCGTGTTGACCACCTTCCAACTTTTTCGGCCGATTGAACGATTCGCGCATGCGCAGATGTGCGCGGCGTTCGTATCTATGGTAAAAAAAAATAACCTATAAATTTTATAATGTTTCCCGCTTCGTGACAGCTGTTATCTTTGTTGTTGGTTTGTGGCGTTTGTTTCCTTAATTAAAAGGCGCCTTAAAACCTCTACTATAACATTTTCGACTAAAAATAAACACTTCGCGATCTCCATCTCGACGCCATTTTGAAAACAGTGTCAAAATCAAAGCGCATCTGACAGATCGTTTCTATATCTGTGGACTGTGTGAACAGGTGTGACGATCAATGGGTGTCCGGCGAACTTTGTTTTTTCGCCTGGCGATATATTTTGAAATTCGCCTGGCGATATTCGCCAAATGTGAACACCCCATTAGATGTCTTATGTGAACACCTGCTTTCTACAGTGTCTTTCTAACTTTCTATGTTTTTAAGTGACATGTAAAATTCAGGTATTCGTTCAGCGTCAGGAATAAAACGTTCTAAGTTTTTTATTCCGTGATGTCATGTACCATGTGTCCTGAATGGCTTATTTTAATTAGCACGTAGAGTAGAATTTACGTGTTTATCAGATAGGTGAAATTTGTCTACTGGTAACTGTACTTTTAGGAAATGTCATGATTTTTTAGAAGTAAAAGGTAAAATTGCTATATATTGTGTACCTCTCACTCAATAAGTCACTGAGTAGTATATATAATTTAGTAGTATATTCTAATAATGAATAGTTTTATTATAAAACAGTATCTATTCATTGACTATTCCTTAATAAATACACACTACAATTATCGAGAGATTTGTTAGGAAACAATAGGAAAACAACATTGTCTGAATACGTCAAAGTAAAGTACAAATAAGATTAGGTGAACATATCACTGCAAAGAGAATGTTTGATGATATGACAAGAGAGAATTTGTGTACATAATAATATATCTCTGTATGGTATTGTGAGTACAATAATGTAATCGCTTTACAGAGAAACAAGGGAACAGACAAAGTGTCCAAACCAACATACAACACTTGTTAGCTGAGCAAGATTATGTGAAGATATTTTGCGAAAGATATTAAAGAGAAAAAAGTGGAAGGTATATCTTGTTACTTAGATAGATAGAATATATGCAGGAGGAAGGGTCCTATATATCTTATAGGCACAAAAGGGATAGAGGAGAATTCGGTATTTGTGCCTTGAATACAAATATCTTAGTAAAATAATACACCGGACTCTTTATGGTAGTCACTGGTATATTTCATTTAATCTAATTTATAAAGTTTTATAGAGTGAAATGTGCTACATTTTGATTGGTAACAGCAAAAATAGTGACTAGAATGCCTACATATTATGTAGTTTTAATTTTTTTTTGTCGCTGCACAGAGTGACGAGGGCTAAAGTCCGGAACCGAAAAGTAAAAGTAAGCAAGTAGGTATGTAGTTTCAAAGCAAATATAAAATACACACGTTGTACATAATTATGCATTAGATCAAATAGTATTTTTCTATAATTAAAAATAAAACACTTATTTAAAGCATATCCACTAGTCACTGTGAATATACTATAAATAAGTGTTTTATTTATAATTAATTCAACATGAATTTCCACCAAGTACCGTTGGTTGAAAATATCAAGTATTTTTCTTACTTAGCAAGACAAGCTTTACACTCCATCTCTTATGGTAAAGGAGGGAGAATTGCAATTCAATATATACATACATACATACATACCATCACGCCGCTTCCCTCGCGGGGTAGGCAGAAAGGATCGAGTGCCACTTCCTTCTATCCTTGCATACATCTTTCGCTTCCGTCACTGTCATACAATTCCTCATGCATGCTCTCCTGTTCAATGTGCTCAACACGTGACCGTCCTGTAGGATTTGATTTAAATGATCTTGCCATTTAATCCTCGGACGTCCGCCTCTCCGAGCACCATTCCTCTCAGCCAAATATATCTTCTTATTCATTCTGTCCTCATTCATTCTTTCCACGTGCCCAAACCATCTTAACGTATTTACATTCATCCTTGTTATTACACCAACTTTCATTCCACATTCCTTTCGTATATCACTGTTACGCACACGATCTCTCAGACTCTTGCCACACATCCTTCTCAACGATCTCATTTCCACTGCATTTATGCCACTTTCATCCTTTTTTAACCATGTCCACGTCTCACTTGCATACATAAGTGTTGGCACTAAGATAGCAGAGTGCACCAACCTTTTAGCTGTGGTGGATATGTTTCTATTTGCAATTATTGGTCGGATTACACCATTTACCTTATTGCCAGCAACTTTTCTCCTTTCAATATCGCTTTCACACTTCCCATCTCTCGTGAACAAACTACCTAAGTACACACATTCGTCAACTTGCTCTAACACTTCGTTGTCAATCATTACCTGGCATACTGTTCTCTCACTTCCTCTTTCAAACACCATGATTTTTGTCTTTTTTGCATTCATTCTCAATCCATTAATCGCACAATTTTCATAAACACACGTCATCATTCGCTGTAGATCACTTTCACTTTCAGCCATCAATACCAAATCATCGGCAAACATTAACGCTCTTACATTCATCCCATTCATATCAACACCTACATTCAGTTCTTTCAATGGACGAATACAATGATCAATGTATAGGTTAAAAAGCCATGGCGACATCACGCACCCTTGTTTTACTCCTTTTGTCAATGTGAACCATTCCGACAGGTTATTGTTCACTCTAACACACGCAGAACTTCCTCTATATAGGGACGCAATGGCGCGAATTAGCCGACTACCCACCCCACACATTGATAGTACTTGCCACATTTTCTCACGATCTACTCTATCATTAGCCTTTTCTAGATCAACAAACGCGCAGAAAAGCTTCTGGTGTTTCTCCAGGAGCTTCTCTGTCACCATTCGCAAGGAGAAGATCTGGTCCACACACCCTCTACCACTCTGAAAGGCACCTTGCACATCCCATACATTCGTCTCAGTCACTTTTCGAACTCTTTCAATCAATATTCTTGCATACAGTTTCCCCACCGAGCTCAGCAGACTAATAGCCCGATAACTCCCGCATTCTAGTCTTGACCCCTTTCCTTTGTATAGAGGGCATATCACAGCTTTTCGCCAGTCTTCTGGCGTGCAACCTTCCCTCCAACACTGGTTAAAGAGTGCATGACACCATTCGAGAGTCCTCAGCCCACTCAGACTGATGAATTCCGTAGAGATCATATCATACCCAACCGCTTTGCCATTCTTCGATTTCTTCAATGCATTCTTAACCTCATCCATAGTTATTTCTTCATCCCTTGCTTCATTCGCATTTTTCCTTTCACTATTCTGGCTTGGATATTCGCCTCCACTTTCAAACAGCTCCTCAAAATATTCTTTCCATCTATTCACAACGTCAAGACCATTCATCAACATACATCCCTCTTTATTTCTAATCGCATTCATACTATTCATCTCATTGTTGCTTCTTTTACGCTTAACTTCTTTCCAAAACATTTTCATATTTTCTTTCACACTTTCCGACAATTTCTTACACTCTTCCTCGTCCAATAATTTCTTTTTTTCCTTAATCAGTACCTTAACTACTTTCTTACATCCCTTGTACATTTCTCTAGCACTCTCCTTTTTTTCTTGATCTAGATAACGTGAAGCTAACACATCCATCCATGCACTCTTCTTCTTCCTTACTGCGTCTTTTACCTCATCATCCCACCATGCATCACCTTTTTTCCGTCCAATCACAGTTTCTCCACAGATATCTTTTGCACAGTCCACTAGCACTTGTTTCATCACACTCCATCTCTCATCTACACTCAGTCCATTGCCTTCATTTGCATCAAATTTCATTCTCGTTTCTCTTTCATACTTTTCCCTGCACTCCTTGTCTTTCAACTTTTCGACTTTTATCCTCTTAGCTTTTTCAACTTTATGTGTTTTTGACCGCCAGCCAGAGAACAAGCATATTCTTGAAACCACAAGAAAATGGTCTGTTTCCAGCTCCGCGCCCCTATACACACGCGTGTCAATGGTGGCTTTCCGAAGATTTAAGTCAACACATACATAATCGATTAAAGATCTCTCACTTCCTCTCTCCCAAGTGAACAAATGGATATCTTTGTGCCCAAAAAACGTATTGGACACAAAGAGATCCCATTCCATGCATACCTCAAGCAGTCTTCTTCCATTATCATTCACTCTTGCGTCACCGTGATCACCTAACACGCTTTCATAGTCTCTTCTTCTCACTCCAACCCATCCATTAAAATCTCCAGCCAGTAAAATCCTTTCATTATCTTTCTTAGCTTCTACTATCTTTTTCACACTATCCCAAAACTCATCCTTCTCTTCTTCTCTTGCATCGTTTCCAGGGCCATAGCCTGCAATTAGGAGAAGTCTAGTTAACCCTACTTTGAGACGAACCCAAATGAGTCTTGGGTTTACACACTCGTATCCATTCATACATTCTGCTATTCTCCTTGCGAGAATCACTCCTACACCTTGACACGCATGCTGTTCCTCAGGCACTCCAGACCAAATTTCTATCTTACCATCGCGCTCACATAATCCATTACCTTTCTTTTTAGTTTCACTTAAACACAAAATATCTAGATTTTTTCCATACATTACATCCATCAGTTCATTCATCTTTCCATCCATTCCTCCCCTTATGTTCCATACTCCCACTCTACACTCTCTCCTTTTCTTCATTCAATATACCTACACAACTTAATTTTCTCTATATAACAGTAATTACTAATGTGTTGGTTATCTATCGCTGGTTGCAAAAAGCTCTAGACAGAGATATATCTGAAAACAAATGGGGGAGGATTATGTTCAACAGAAATAGCATTATGAGTACCTAAGTAATTTACTAAATTTCTGTGGACTTCAATAATTTGTTATGTATTTTATGAACAGATGTGTTTGACGATCACCCATCGAATTGTCCAAAACCTTCAGGATATTATTATCCCGGATATTATACAGGATTTTGTCCCCCGCTGCGTGCAATGAATCGCTGTATGCAGAGGGGGAGATAATATTATAGTAACGTATAGTCCAAATAATAATAATATATTCTACACCACAAGTCTATTATGGTTCATCTTCTGTCTTTAACAACCAGTGCATCTTATTCATGGTTTTTCCCTCAAGATAATTTGATGATATATTGCATTTCAGAAGAGAGGAACAACTTATGACACTGTTTTCATTTTCTATATGGTATGATTTAAAATTATAAGGAAACCTTTTTAAACATAATAAACCTATTGTGGTACTCAAAAAATCCATTGCCTGGAATTTATTATTTTATGAACAAAAAGAAAATCACAATAATATATTCATTGCATAAATAATGCTATCAAAATTTTCAGTTGTTTTTTTGTGAATGTGATAAACGTGATGGAACCTATAATTTTACCCATCTTTATTATTTTGTCTAGAATAATTGACACAGTTCAACTACGCTGACTCTTTTTTTCCCTAAATCATTGCAGTGGGAGTTTTAATATTGATATTACAAAAAAAATATATCTTCAAACTATATTTATTTCAGCACACCTGTAGGAAAATATGACTCTGTTCTTAACTGATACAAAATTGTTCTACAATAATTGGCTTGGGAGGTTTCTATCCACTCTGTATTTTAAAACATTTTAAAAGGAATGTTCCAAACTGATGGTCTTTTTCCAATACTGGAAATAATAAAAAGGTTTTTTTAATACAGATCTTATTTTTCACAGCGAATCACATTTGAAGAACTGATACAATTTTACGACCGTTCGAAACACGTCTAGATAATTCATATAACTACGTATACACACATCTGATATCTTTTGCGTTATTTAAGGTTTTCATGAAGTTGTTTCTTTGTAACGCGGGGTTAATGCTTATAGTATTACGTACCGGATCCGTTTTGCTGCTTCAAAATGGGGGTCCTTTCTCAAGCAGGTTGTTATTATTTTTAGATTTCGTAGAAGAAAAGAAAACAGCAATCTTATATTACTTTTTGATGGCGCGCGTCCGAAGTACCTGACTTGTGGATAGGTCGTTTGCTTGTACCTATACTTTCATGTTTACGTGTTTGTTATATTCGTGACAAAATCTGTTATTCATTTTTAGTAGCCCGGAGAAAATTTGAAACATTTCCCGGTAGTGAAATTTATGTTATTATATTTTATATCTTAGACATTATTATTTTCAGTACTGAAGATTATCTTTTTACTGTAAACACAATAATTATGTATAACATCTTATTATTATTTATTTCAAAAGAAATTTATTATTTCCTAATCAGACGCACACGTGTTTGGGTTTAACGGTTTTTACAGGGTATATTTTTCATACATTTATTCATAGGCGTACCCTGAATTTACTCTAGCATTTTATTTTTATCAAATGTTTGGACCTTTTTTGTGTCAGTTTTCATGATTTTTTAATATGGTTTACATATAAAATTTCAACTCTTCCTCGCCTCGTCCAAAACTTTCTTTGAAATTTGAAATTTTACACGTTTTCCTCGTATTTGCTCAGCAATTTAAAAGACTCCTTATATTTAGTCTGGTTTTTAGTACTAAGGGAGGAGAGGTGCTTCCCATTTTGATACCAGTTTTAAAAACCTTTCTCATTTTTTAATACTAATTTTGCTGTATATTTCTACTCACTCGACGTCTATTTTGTATAACTCCGTACCTACTAATAAATAAAAATAAACTCAAACTACTTGAGTTTAAATAGTTTCGATTAACAAAGTCATCATTAACCTGACAATGACTTTGCAAGTCGAAACCAGGCAACTTAGCTTATTATTAAATACCGTAAAACTAAAACAGTTTGTGTTTATTTCCATAAACTAATTTTGCCTTCCTAACTATTATTGTGAAGATCCTAAAGAGAACAGTTAACATATTTCCCCCGCCCCCCTCCCTTACCCGGGTAGGTACGCCAATGTATTCATACATTGATATGTTCAAATGAAGTTAACTGGAAAAAAAGCTTCAGGTTTAAATTTTCCGTTTTGACGTAGGTACTTATTCATTTTCTATGATAAATAGTCAGAGATATATCAAAATCTATAACACGTGCTTACTCTTATTTTCGTTCAGTCTTAATTTTCTTATAGATACCAATTAGCGACTACAAAAATCGCCTTGAAATTTCCCAAATTCATGTCGTCTGGACTACGACACGAAAATCCCATCAATAACCATATTTATTAAAAGGCATAGGTATATTGTTTTAAAATATTTGACTATTTTTTGAGCTTATCAACCAGTGACCTCAAATTACTGGATATTATGTGAAAAATGATAAACAAAATACATAATTAAAAAAATATATTTAATTATGTATTTGTATATTACTACCTTTCAAATGTGTTAGCATTGGATATATTTTCTTAAAGTTTATTATTTAGGTTTTGTTTAAATTACAGTAGGTATAATGTAATTTGTAAAAGAATAGTTTGTAGAAATAGTTTTCAAATTTGTATGCATTTGATTTGTTTTATATTTAATATGTCCTTACTCTCCTAATACCAGTAAACTTTTTACTGTTTGGAGAGTGAGAAAAAAAAATGTTACTTATTAGATATATTAAGGTTATGAATTACTTATTGTTATAGTTTGTCTTATGTACTTAAATAAATAAATAAATAATAAATAAAATTACTATTCATAAAAACACGACTCATAGGACTCATAAAATTTGATTTGGTGTTAAAATCATTCTGATACTTCTCTGCTCTTTATTTAATATTTTCGTTTATTTTTTAATATTTTTAAGGTCACTGATTATCAAGTAATTAAAACCGGAAAATAACAACAATATTGAGTTTACATACCCGTTAATATAAATAACTTTATTCTATGGAATTGTTTTCTACAGGATTTTTGTTTTCTCGAGTAAAAATCAGTAAAAGTAAAATAAAATAATTATCTGAGTTTTTACTAATGGTTGTAATACAAATTATACGTTGCCAAACTTAGACAAAAAAATACATTTCTTGTTTGAAAAACGTTGTAGACTTTTCATTAACAGGTTGACAACTTGATAAAAATATTTAAAATAGGAACTTACTGTACGTGTATTATTTTGATTCGCATCCTTGCGTTTTTATTTAATTTATCAATGTTCTGTAAAAACAGGTATTACATTCTTTATTACCTACTTATCAACAAGAGGAGGACCTGGATTAATGATATAGATAAACATGTAATAAGTTCTGAAGTTATCCAACCTTTAAAAAAATTGTGTTGGTTTAGATGTCTATGCAATTAAGTATATTCGTCCTATTTATGTAACCGTTTTCAAAAAAAACACCTTTATATACTTAGTTTAAAACAAGTCTATTATCACTTGATATCCCAAAAGGATAGACAAGTACCTGTATTATTAACATAACAAAGAATCTCTGTGTAGGATAGAATCATTCACAATATCTAAATATACCCACTTATTGACTCATACGGTATTGAATCAAAAGAATCACTTAGAATTCTGATAATAATCGACTGTGCTCAGGACAAAGGCATCAAACCACAATTTTGACAAAAGTCATTTTATGTTTTAAAGTCAATCATTTTTGTCTTTTACACATTCTGGCAAAAGCATTCAATTCCCAAACGTCTAGTTTTCATAAAAAATGCAAAATATTTTTTTTTAGCTAGGGCTTAATTGCAAATATCCAATAGGACATAGGATTCAAACAGCATGAGTTTCATAATTTACACCAAAAAAATTCATCCAGACATAATTTTACGGCGAGGTAAAAGGCATCAAACCACATAACCCCAAACATGCGACGTACATATCTCTTTAACATGTTGCTAAAGTTTCTTACATGCAGCTGGTCTGCTGGTTACCCCACTTGTGGGATATGCCGTGATGGTATAGTAGTAGTAGTAGTAGTAAAGTTTGTGAGGACAAAGGATTTAATCCACATTTTTGTTAATTTTTTGCTTATAACTTGTTAATTTCTGAATATTTTCTCTTAAATTTTTATGACATAATAAAAAATATACATTACAAAAAGTTGGTAAAATAATAATGACAATAATTTGAAATTTTCTTTATCCTACAGTTTTTTGTTCTCCTATAAAATTTGACCAATGTGGTTTGAATCCTTTGTCCTGAGCACAGTCGATATTATAGTAAGGTATCGTTTTATTCTCATGTATCTAGAATAATATTATTGAGAGAATACTATTTTAGTCTCAATGGAACATATTAACATCCATCCTGACTCCCAAACGCACACATAAGTTTGAAAGTGTGGTGAGACAATAGGTACTATTATCATATTAATTCTATGACCATATTGTTATCATTCAGAAGTTAGGACCTATTCAATGTTATAATGTACCTTTATTTAGTGATGACATGGATAATGGTTTAGCCGGGTACTGGATCTGGTTATTCGGTCACTCGATGAGGTAAGTCACTCATCCCGAATGTCTTACTTTTTGTGGACACGAAGATGATAACTTGGGTGTTTGTCTTCTTATGGAATATAATATTTTGATAGAATAAATCTCCGGCCACTCATGACGTGTTTATTTCACAGAAAACTATCTTGTATGTGATAAGGTGAGAAGACATGTAGTAAGTGAGCAAATCAAATAGTTCTAAACACTCCAATATATTTTTTTATAAAGTTGAATATAATAATGCATTCCTGCTTGGTATTGTGGATTTATAAATATGTAACGCATTCGAAAGAAAATGAGGTGTCTTTCTATGTTCATTGTTTTTTAACATGCTCGCTTTGCCAGTTTATTCGCTTGTAGGAAATGTCACGATTGTGTGAATGAATGAGTTAATGTTATTAGGTTTTTCCCTTTACAAAAAAGATTAGGTACCTACTTTCATATTTTTTTGTCGAGCACCGGACCACCATGGAGTACCAAGTAAAGAATACGTTTCCTACTCTTGTTCATAAGTTTTCTAGTGTCCTGTTAAAGGCAGGTGATTGAAAATTTGAATTCAGCGTTGAGGTTTGCCACCCATCCTGAATGTCTTAATTTTTAGCTGGCGCAGAGAGTAGAGGTTGCATTTTTATTACATGCTGCGGGTGAGCTGGCTACCCTACTTATGAAATGTGCCATCATGGTGAAGTAAGTAGTAATAGTAGTAGGAGATATTTTTTCGGAATGAACATAACTATAGATTATATTATTATTATAAATTTGGTATATGGTATTCGGCCATATACAAAAACAACACCGGGTAGTCTGGATAACGGATAGTAACCAATTACCCGTTCCATCTCTAGTTACTATTATACTGTATTTAGTATAAGAGTTAATTTCAAAGTACCTAATTAATATTTCAAACAGCCGCACTGCCTGATGGCTTTCATACCAGAATAATTTGTAGGTTTCTGTATTTCGTAAGTAGGTACCTACACGTTCATTAGGTACATTAAGAGTAAAGAATAATGTTGTTTTCAACGTAAATTTCGCCAAGGCACCAATCTCGTTGATTTATATAACACAAGTCGCATCTTACGCATTAATAAAAGTACCATTAAATTACGTATCCTTTGTTCGAGTCGGTTTTTTGTTCGGGTATCATAATATCTAATTATTTTTTTATATGTGTATTATAATAATTCTTTGTATTCTAGCTATAAGCCCGATGATAAGCAAAAATCTGCCTTTTTTCAAACGAGTTTTGAGGACTCTGTAGCAATTCCAAAGTCCAAAAAACTCACGCCAATTGTTCAACATTGAGTTATTTTTAATTTTGCAACATCAATTATAAACATCTACATCACGTATGTACGTATTTTTTTGAAATTACAGAAACATGGAATTAGTCATAATTTAAATATAATGTAATTTCAGAAGGAAATACACATATCTATAGAATTCAAAGAAGTCTAAAATACAATTCATAAAAAGAGTGGGAACACTTTTATATTACGGGAACTCCTAGAATAATTGACAAAATTAACAATTTTTTTTAAAAAGGAGAAACATTTATCAAATACGCATATTAGCCTTGAGTTGTATTTTAACCATGAATATTTATTTGTGATTTAACATAGAGTTAATAAGGTAAATAAAAAGTGTGGAAAAGTTTTGAAGAGGCCTATATTCAGCAGTGGAGAGAAGAAGGCTAGCAGGAAGTAAGTAAGTGATAAGGTTTAGGGTACGTTATAAATTCTTAAGATGTCTATATCAATAATTAGAATACTTGTAGGTAATATACATACATATGTAAATAGTCGACCATTTTCCTGTTCCTTGTGCTTGCTATCAGTATCTGTAATTAATTAACGTTTCTACATATTAAATGAACCTCTATCCGGGAACATTATTCAATATAGACGATAGCATGTATCACTATGTACTTCTAAGATATGAGTATCATTCTCCCAAACGTCTATCACTTAACTGTTAATGAAACAGTGTTTAACCTAAAACCAGGCAAATGTGTCACTCATACGGCCAAGATGTCAATATATTGAGAGAAAACTGATTGAGGATACAGTTATTTATAGATTTGAATGAGAATGGAATAAACATATTTCAATGAATAGAAACGAAAATTACATCGCTAAGAAAGCTTTGTTAAAACAGAGTTTTCAGAAACAAGTTCATCTTACAAATACTTACGTTAGCCACTTTGATTTACAAAAATGGATATTTTTTGTAAATAGCACAGGAATTGTTTTCAAATATAATAAGTCTATAAGTAGGTGTATTAGCTTTTAATTTGTATATTATAATTCAACACTCCTTCATAAAGTTATAATCTATCAATCCATTCCCTGATATTTTATATTGTAAATAAATAAATAAGTAGGAGTATAAGTCTTACGAAAATGTAAAATTATTATATAAATAATAAGTGTTAATAAATTAAGTTGCTTACGGCATCGTGATTATAAAGATAAAACATTGAATTCCTAGAATTGGTAACAAGAAAAGTTATGACGTTTACACTACGAAATAATCAACTTAAATTTGAGCAAGGTAACGTGCCTTCAAAGATTTTTGTACAAAGGTTAATAATAATAATAATCATAATCCGTTTATATAATACCTTTAGTCATTGATTTTGTTTTCACTAAATGAGTAAAACTCCATTTTTAAATTAAAAAATTTATAAGTAAAAAATACTTAAGAGTTTTACAACTCTTAATTATTTTTTACTTATAAATTTTTTAACCTTTAGTCATGTCAGCTACAGGGGTAACTCCGAAATCTTTAATAAATAATTTACAAAAATTAGATTTACCGGTTAATTTGTATATTAAATTTCAAAAATCTATTCTAATCTATTATAATAAACACTTGTAATATTGTAAAAAAGTTTTTGAACACAGATATTTCAGGCACAATGCTGGTATTTTGATCCCGCGTTTTGAGCCTAATCCTTTGATATCCTGTATATCTGGATAGGTGAATTTTTCCCGGCATTAGACTGTTAAGTTTTTCTGTGACCATGACTGATCATATGGAGACTTATCTGGTTGTATAGGTAATGCTGAGAAGTGTGGATGGCAATTCTGCCGCCGCGTAAAAAAAAATTATAATAATAGCTCTGTAAGTGATCTCCCATGATTGTACTATTTCATAGAACATCATGGAAGAATCAACTCGAATAATGTTGGGGTTCTACATTTTGAATATACATAAATTTATTTTAATATTTTATGGTTTTTGGTATTTAATGTTATATTTAAATTTTATTGTTAATCTTATATTGTGTTCAAAATGTAGAATCAAATATTGTTTTGTTAAATAAATGAGATATGATATAATAAACACTTTATTGTCAAATATACAAATATTTTACAAAAGGCGTACATATTGCCTTGAGGCAATGTCTTCCAGTAAACCTACTACAGTGTTTGAGAACTGTTTTACTATAAAGTGTAAAGGTTCTATGTTAAAAAAAAAGTTAATGGAAAATCCAAATTTTATTTTTGAAGTTGCCTGCTCTGAGCATTGAAGGAGATCCACCGTCCCGGATACCCCAGAGGCATACTCTGAACAGAACATTAATATAATAATATCAAAATGTCAAAATTTTTATTCCTTTTTCTGCGTCTTTTCCATTCATTATTATTGAAATGTGCCTTCATTTTCATCATCATTCCTTAAAATCGCGGTTCGTTGATTACTCGTTAACGAGTGGATGGCCTTTGAAAATAGAATAGAATAGAAAATCGTGGTAAGATAGAAGAAGTTTATTAAATTTTATATTGTTTTGTTAACACTGTTATTATAATTATGATGTGTAAAAAGAATAAAACAATAAATAAATACTTAAATAAAAATTACTTAAAAATTCTTTTTCTCCAAATAACAATAGATGAATGTGACAATTAAATATAGAAGCGAGATACTTAGTGAGACATCTGGTGGCTTGTGTATTGAAACCGTAGACTTATTATTATTGTAGGTAGGTATATACTTACACTTAGTACTAAAATGAATTTTATTGTGAATTTATGTTTTGTTATAGTCGTCTCCAATGTATTTAAAGCTTTGTTTCATAATGTCTTGTACTAAAGCTCCGGATTAAAAATGCAGCAAAAGTTGGGCACTAAAAGTTTCTCGTCTTCCACCGAAAGCGTGAAGTATTAACGATAAGGTTATACGGCAAAGCAGAATATACATAAGTATAAGCATTTAAATTAATTGTATCTACATATATCCTAAAGGTTCCAAAGTAATCGGCTCCTGTGAATCCCACCTCAAATACCCAGTCATCTTTTTACCAATCATCTTTCACAGTACATTCAATAAGAATCTGGGACTACCTCTGCAATAATATAGGGTCTTCTTCATCTATTGGCGCATCCTAATACAAAGTGAAATCCCACCGTCAACCTAACGTAGACAACCCATCGAGGAAGTGGTTTGAATAGTAGAAAGTACTCACTTTGATACATGTCAGTACATAGATACATTCTTGGTAGATACATAATCATACATAATATTGGTTTATCAATTTGATTGCTTACATTTTCATTGTTATTTTATTTTGCTCTCCGTGTAAAAAAAAATAAGAAATTCAAAATTGGTGGCAAACCACATCGCTGAATGCAAGATTTAAATTTGAGCAAGGTAACGTGCCTTCAAAGATTATTTTATGCACCTATTTATTTTATCGAACGCCTGCATTTACAGAATAGGTATTCGAAAAAAACTTACAAAAGAGGGGGAGACCAATTATTTTATATCAAACACGGAATGTAGGCATATCAAACATTGTACTAGATTACCCGGAAGACGTTGCCTCAAGGCAATATATAAAATGTATGTTTTACAATAAATTGCTTATAATTTAATTATGATTTTTTGTTTTTCTTAAAAAATGTGTTATAATAATAAACACTTGTTTTCACAATGGATTTGTACAAAATCCTCAAGGGAATATGTACGCCTTCTATGCAGTGATGTTTTTAGCTTTCCCCTGGATGTGGTAGTGGGTTGGTTCACAGGCAGCCAGTTTTAAACTACTCTACAACTTCAGAATTGTTCACCCAGTTTTCCGTTGAATCCTATGATGTTGTTCACGACGGTGAAAACACAAAGAAAGGTAAATTACTATCCTCAGAATTAAAGACAGTGGCAGAGAAGAATATAACTATTTTAGTTGATAGAGCACCATGATTCCTTTTACCTAAATTTATTTATTTATTTCATTTATAAAACAGTATTTATAAGATAAAAGTCACAAAAAACCTAACTGGGCATGAGCCCATACAAATTAATAAATTATAAGTAACATTAAATTGAGTTGAAGTTTAAAATAAAAATAACGAAAAAAAAACAATAATTGAGTGACCTGGTTTTGACATAAAGAGTTTGACAATGACTTTTAAACCAGACCCCTCATTTTTTTTTTTATAAAATTTATTTAAGCATAAACCGTTTGTGTTTTGCTTTACATAAATTATTCGGAACAACATTTGTTATTATATTTTGTAATCTTGTAAGAGCAATAAAAGCAATACTCGGAATTGTCTTTATTTAATCCGTGCAACGTAGGGTATGTTATTTAAGCTAGTGTGTAATAAAATGTGATTTTATTATGGGTACGTTTCAACAGTAACGCTATAAGAGAAATGAAATTCTCTGTTTTAATGTTTTCAAGTCGAGAGAAGCGTATCTCGATAATTTAATTGAAGATTTTTCCATGAATATGAGAAAAATACGAAGGAAAGATCATAGCTTCATATAGATAGGTATATAATGATATTATAAAATACGATATCTCGCATCAATACCTTTTCTTTTTTCTTCGTTTGTTGTTGTTGTTGTTTTTACTTGATTAAAGTTTGTAATACTGTATTAAGTTTATCTACAATTTCATGAAGAATGAATTTTATATTGTAATGTAGGTACTCAAGTATAAAATTCTTCATTTGTAGGTATTAAATAATATAAGATCGCATTCAATGTAATGTATGAATAAATAAATTTATTTTAGCCACTATGTTCTATTTTTGTTGTTGTTGTTTTTACTTGATTAAAGTTTGTAATACTGTATTAAGTTTATCTACAATTTCATGAAGGATGAATTTTATATTGTAATGTAGATACTCAAGTATGATATTCTTCATTTGTAGGTATTAAATAATATAAGATCGCATTCAATGTAATGTATGAATAAATAAATTTATTTTAGCCACTATGTTCTATTTTTGTTGTTGTTGTTTTTACTTGATTAAAGTTTGTAATACTGTATTAAGTTTATCTACAATTTCATGAAGGATGAATTTTATATTGTAATGTAGATACTCAAGTATGATATTCTTCATTTGTAGGTATTAAATAATATAAGATCGCATTCAATGTAATGTATGAATAAATAAATTTATTTTAGCCACTATGTTCTATTTTTGTTGTTGTTGTTTTTACTTGATTAAAGTTTGTAATACTGTATTAAGTTTATCTACAATTTCATGAAGAATGAATTTTATATTGTAATGTAGGTACTCAAGTATAAAATTCTTCATTTGTAGGTATTAAATAATATAAGATCGCATTCAATGTAATGTATGAATAAATAAATTTATTTTAGCCACTATGTTCTATTTTTGTTGTTGTTGTTTTTACTTGATTAAAGTTTGTAATACTGTATTAAGTTTATCTACAATTTCATGAAGGATGAATTTTATATTGTAATGTAGATACTCAAGTATGATATTCTTCATTTGTAGGTATTAAATAATATAAGATCGCATTCAATGTAATGTATGAATAAATAAATTTATTTTAGCCACTATGTTCTATTTTTGTTGTTGTTGTTTTTACTTGATTAAAGTTTGTAATACTGTATTAAGTTTATCTACAATTTCATGAAGAATGAATTTTATATTGTAATGTAGGTACTCAAGTATGATATTCTTCATTTGTAGGTATTAAATAATATAAGATCGCTTTCAATGTAATAAATTGACAAGGCCTTCTTTGCTGGAAAGGAGGTAAAGAGTAACCAGCAAACAGCAACAATAAAAAAAATATATACATATTTAAAACAAAAAGTTTTGGTTGAGAAGCTTGGCATATTACTATGATGTGAGGCGAATGATGAAAACACAAATTTTATTAATACATTTATTAGGAAACAGAAGACATGTAAAAATTATCAATAATAAAAAATATAAAAATCAATCAATTTCCTAATCTAAAATCTACACCTCTAGTCCTATAAAAACGCCCCTTTTTCAAATAGATTGTTTTTCTAAAAACACACAATAAATAGTCCGTAGACGTATTTTAATTCACCATTCATTAATTGTCTATATCACCAAAAAAAATAAAACAAGCACACGAGACTCACTCACGCAGACTGCTTCCTGAAGATCGTTCTGCCTGGGGCACTCAGGCAGACGCAATCCATCCCTCGAGGACATCCTGGCATGTAGCCTTCAGGATGAATTGTTCCGAGGCCGGCAGCTGCCGCCCCAAAGGAGGTCTGCACCATGCGTCCAAGGCCGGTGGCGGGACAGCACGGCGTCCAGTCTCCGCTCGCTGCTAGCAGCAGCGAGCCAGCACGACGTCCTCCCCGGACGTCTGGTGGAGTGGTCGACCTGCTTCTACGGATGCCTGACGGGAAGTGGTTGTGGAACCCGGCGTCCTGGGCGGGAAACCGCGGGGTCCCATCTTGCTGGCTCCGCCACACAAGGGCGGGAGCAACGCTCTCCACGGAGGCCTGGCGGGTAGTGTCCTAGCCTGTATCCGATCTATCGCATCCTCGCGTCCTAGTATCGGTGGTGACACATGTGTTGCAAGGCCTTTGTTGTTTCATCAAAACAATATCCTTCACCCGGGCCATACCGCTTACTAGCTAGTATGCCCGGGGACTTTACTCGGTGACGCCTGGCAAACTAATTTGTGCAATACACATATCATTGTTTACAATTAATAAAAGTGTCAATTTCACTACACATCGTCGTTCATTTCTAATATCTCTCCATTCATAACCCCCCAATCTATTTTGACAAAAATTCTAGACTAAAAATACCTAACTAAAGATAACTTAAGTAATAGTTACAATTTCAGATGGTGTATGTCTGTAGGCATATACACTCGTGTAGGCAGTATTTCATATCTCACTCGATATGATACCTACCCACAAGAGCGTTCACATCGAAATTATAATGAACATACCAACAGACACACACCCTAAATACAATCTAATATTATGTGTGGATAGCGACTGTCCATGAGATAAGTGAAACACTTGGACTACGTGGAATATTCCATCCTTAACATGTGTTGTCCGGTTTGGGTCTGAAAGCGGATCGGCAGGTACCTGCTATCCCCGTAGACATCGCAAAGATGCGCGATTTTTGAATTTATTATTATTATTATGATTATTTAAAAGTATTAAAAAATTTACAATTTATATTTAAAAATATCTAGGATAATTTTTTTATCAGGAGCAAAATACCTACCCGTAACAATCGTCCCTCCTTTTTGATAAAAAAATTATCCATAAGAAAACTTTTATCATCCCTCGCTATCCACACATACAAAACAAAACAATTACAATTACTTACAATTAACCACCGATTCAAAAGTACCCTCATCTGGGTACATCACAGGTAAGGTAGGTACTCACATAATTACAAATTTAAATACATTTACAAATTTATATAATTACTCATTTCATTTACTTTATTACATTTACATTACATACATTTACATTACACACACATACTCACATCATGGCGACCGGTGTGGCGCGGAGGCTAACGCACTTGCCTTTGAGTCACGAGGTCCCGGGTTCGATTCCCGGCCAGGGCAAAATGAAGAATGACCTTTTTCAGATTGTCCTGGGTCTGGGTGTTACATGTATATGTGTTTAGTGCATTGTATATGTGTATCGCCGTGTTAGTACCCATAATACAAGATTCATATCTTAGTTTGGGACTAGCTCGGTCTGTGTGAATTGTCTACACGTGTTATGTTATGTTATGTTATTTCTCAAATTCACCCATTATCTCAATTTCAATACAGACAAGCAATTGCGCAATCAACAACAAAACATTAAATGATAGGTATGTACGTAATTGTACGATCCACTCACTCGCAATACAGATATTTCATGGCGTTCTGCAGGCAGTCTTGGCACACTTCATAACCTCCCTATCTTACCTCTCCGATCAGCCCACTCGCATGATCCGAACCTAACTCTGCATCTCCTTGCAGATCCACTACATTCCAGATCACCGGGAACTCCGACCCCTTATTTCAAGGTGGTCAGGCTACCAGCTCTCAACTGGTACACCCTTTCGTCCCTCTGAAACACGCATCTCCCACACAACCCGCATTGTATCTCTTGCACCTATGCTAAGCCGGGAACTACACGTCCCGTACAAGGCTGCAAGAATACACATGCCCTTTTTACAAAATCCCCTAGTGAAACTTTCTCCCTTTCTGCATACTGCCTCGCCAACATACCTCTCGCTTACACCATCTATCTCATTCTCGCATTGCAAGCGTACCCCTTCCATAGCATACCTATCACTCCCGCGCACACGACAATCTTCCCGCGTTTTCCCCAAAAAGCGCGCGCTTTTTCTTCACTAACACGTGCTACGCGGTCCTTGCATACCTCGTGTGGGTACCTATTTAACCCACGCGCTTCCATTTTTCCGCGCACTCAATATCGCGCCCTTTTTTCCCATACATTTACAAAACATATGTAATTATCCACATATACATATTATAATAGGTACTCCATCTATTTATACACCAGACATTAATTACTAGAAATGATTTTTTTCACATAATTAAAACAACAAATTAAACTCATATCTTCCCGCACACTTTCAACAGTTATGATTACAAGATATATCCAAATTATTTTCGAGTACCTACCTACCTCAATACCTATCAAATTAAAATATTAAATACAATCCCAAGCTGAGCGCCAGGTTATTTTTAAGCGAAACAACCAAACTTATCAAAATATAAAACCTACAATAACCATACATACATACAAACTATACAATAGGCCTCCCTGTACCTACTATGGGTACGTAGATTTTATACAAGTTGTATGAACATCATTATATATCAATTTAAACATTAATTTATAAAACAATTCCTGCTTTCCCTCATCTCAATAATATTTACAATCTATTTAAAACATATAACCAAGGTGGTGACTTCTACTATCTCATACCATCCTAAGTAGGTATTCCTATCCTGGGACTGACTAAACACCCTTATTTAGCCCGATATGGTTTGTCTAACCAATTATCACTTGTCCCATAATGAATAACCTATCTTTCAATTTCTCTACAGTGTACGCGATCCTGAGAACCTGATTAATCTCCACTTGATTAATCCGCCGATCGATAATTACTACCGATCAACACTTGGTTCCCTGGTTCGGATCTCCGACAACTGTCCACCATTGCCAGCTACCACAATACTGTATACAACAGTTTCTATCAAAACCCCATAGCATTTAATATCACAATTTTATTTACAATAATATTATATACATATGTACATATCTACGCTAATTGAATTGACCTACCTAAAATTAAAAAAAAAATCTGTTATACCTAGAACTTATCTAAGGCGCCTTATTTCTATACAACCTATAACTATTTGAAACAAAAAATCTATACCTAATATTCACAAACTTAAACAAAATTTACACACATAAAAAAAATAACCTAGTCTATTTACACCACATCTGTAGTAATTTTTCGATTTCCCGCCTTTTACGGGACACACAAAATATACTGAAAAAAAGTGGGGGCAATATTCATCCGCCGTAAACCCCACGGCTTTTTGTTCTACATACACTAAACTAATTTTCCCATGGCGCAAAAAACATACTGATTATGTTACCAACCATTTCAAAACAATCTTACATCATCGCCAAACAACAAGCAATATGCCAACCAACAAAACATATTCAATAAATTTACAATAAAACTCTTTCTCCTTTCCAACACCTCGTCTCTCAGGGATATAAACCGTGGGTCCGTTTAAGTGATTATACACCCTTTGGGGGGTGTATTTTTTCACTTAGTGCCCCATTCGTTGGGAGCCAAAATTGACAAGGCCTTCTTTGCTGGAAAGGAGGTAAAGAGTAACCAGCAAACAGCAACAATAAAAAAAATATATACATATTTAAAACAAAAAGTTTTGGTTGAGAAGCTTGGCATATTACTATGATGTGAGGCGAATGATGAAAACACAAATTTTATTAATACATTTATTAGGAAACAGAAGACATGTAAAAATTATCAATAATAAAAAATATAAAAATCAATCAATTTCCTAATCTAAAATCTACACCTCTAGTCCTATAAAAACGCCCCTTTTTCAAATAGATTGTTTTTCTAAAAACACACAATAAATAGTCCGTAGACGTATTTTAATTCACCATTCATTAATTGTCTATATCACCAAAAAAAATAAAACAAGCACACGAGACTCACTCACGCAGACTGCTTCCTGAAGATCGTTCTGCCTGGGGCACTCAGGCAGACGCAATCCATCCCTCGAGGACATCCTGGCATGTAGCCTTCAGGATGAATTGTTCCGAGGCCGGCAGCTGCCGCCCCAAAGGAGGTCTGCACCATGCGTCCAAGGCCGGTGGCGGGACAGCACGGCGTCCAGTCTCCGCTCGCTGCTAGCAGCAGCGAGCCAGCACGACGTCCTCCCCGGACGTCTGGTGGAGTGGTCGACCTGCTTCTACGGATGCCTGACGGGAAGTGGTTGTGGAACCCGGCGTCCTGGGCGGGAAACCGCGGGGTCCCATCTTGCTGGCTCCGCCACACAAGGGCGGGAGCAACGCTCTCCACGGAGGCCTGGCGGGTAGTGTCCTAGCCTGTATCCGATCTATCGCATCCTCGCGTCCTAGTATCGGTGGTGACACATGTGTTGCAAGGCCTTTGTTGTTTCATCAAAACAATATCCTTCACCCGGGCCATACCGCTTACTAGCTAGTATGCCCGGGGACTTTACTCGGTGACGCCTGGCAAACTAATTTGTGCAATACACATATCATTGTTTACAATTAATAAAAGTGTCAATTTCACTACACATCGTCGTTCATTTCTAATATCTCT
Organism: Athripsodes cinereus; assembly: GCA_947579605.1. Taxonomy (NCBI): domain Eukaryota; kingdom Metazoa; phylum Arthropoda; class Insecta; order Trichoptera; family Leptoceridae; genus Athripsodes; species Athripsodes cinereus. The sequence continues at coordinate 6,226,372 of OX388312.1, read as the reverse complement.
CCATTCATAACCCCCCAATCTATTTTGACAAAAATTCTAGACTAAAAATACCTAACTAAAGATAACTTAAGTAATAGTTACAATTTCAGATGGTGTATGTCTGTAGGCATATACACTCGTGTAGGCAGTATTTCATATCTCACTCGATATGATACCTACCCACAAGAGCGTTCACATCGAAATTATAATGAACATACCAACAGACACACACCCTAAATACAATCTAATATTATGTGTGGATAGCGACTGTCCATGAGATAAGTGAAACACTTGGACTACGTGGAATATTCCATCCTTAACATGTGTTGTCCGGTTTGGGTCTGAAAGCGGATCGGCAGGTACCTGCTATCCCCGTAGACATCGCAAAGATGCGCGATTTTTGAATTTATTATTATTATTATGATTATTTAAAAGTATTAAAAAATTTACAATTTATATTTAAAAATATCTAGGATAATTTTTTTATCAGGAGCAAAATACCTACCCGTAACAATCGTCCCTCCTTTTTGATAAAAAAATTATCCATAAGAAAACTTTTATCATCCCTCGCTATCCACACATACAAAACAAAACAATTACAATTACTTACAATTAACCACCGATTCAAAAGTACCCTCATCTGGGTACATCACAGGTAAGGTAGGTACTCACATAATTACAAATTTAAATACATTTACAAATTTATATAATTACTCATTTCATTTACTTTATTACATTTACATTACATACATTTACATTACACACACATACTCACATCATGGCGACCGGTGTGGCGCGGAGGCTAACGCACTTGCCTTTGAGTCACGAGGTCCCGGGTTCGATTCCCGGCCAGGGCAAAATGAAGAATGACCTTTTTCAGATTGTCCTGGGTCTGGGTGTTACATGTATATGTGTTTAGTGCATTGTATATGTGTATCGCCGTGTTAGTACCCATAATACAAGATTCATATCTTAGTTTGGGACTAGCTCGGTCTGTGTGAATTGTCTACACGTGTTATGTTATGTTATGTTATTTCTCAAATTCACCCATTATCTCAATTTCAATACAGACAAGCAATTGCGCAATCAACAACAAAACATTAAATGATAGGTATGTACGTAATTGTACGATCCACTCACTCGCAATACAGATATTTCATGGCGTTCTGCAGGCAGTCTTGGCACACTTCATAACCTCCCTATCTTACCTCTCCGATCAGCCCACTCGCATGATCCGAACCTAACTCTGCATCTCCTTGCAGATCCACTACATTCCAGATCACCGGGAACTCCGACCCCTTATTTCAAGGTGGTCAGGCTACCAGCTCTCAACTGGTACACCCTTTCGTCCCTCTGAAACACGCATCTCCCACACAACCCGCATTGTATCTCTTGCACCTATGCTAAGCCGGGAACTACACGTCCCGTACAAGGCTGCAAGAATACACATGCCCTTTTTACAAAATCCCCTAGTGAAACTTTCTCCCTTTCTGCATACTGCCTCGCCAACATACCTCTCGCTTACACCATCTATCTCATTCTCGCATTGCAAGCGTACCCCTTCCATAGCATACCTATCACTCCCGCGCACACGACAATCTTCCCGCGTTTTCCCCAAAAAGCGCGCGCTTTTTCTTCACTAACACGTGCTACGCGGTCCTTGCATACCTCGTGTGGGTACCTATTTAACCCACGCGCTTCCATTTTTCCGCGCACTCAATATCGCGCCCTTTTTTCCCATACATTTACAAAACATATGTAATTATCCACATATACATATTATAATAGGTACTCCATCTATTTATACACCAGACATTAATTACTAGAAATGATTTTTTTCACATAATTAAAACAACAAATTAAACTCATATCTTCCCGCACACTTTCAACAGTTATGATTACAAGATATATCCAAATTATTTTCGAGTACCTACCTACCTCAATACCTATCAAATTAAAATATTAAATACAATCCCAAGCTGAGCGCCAGGTTATTTTTAAGCGAAACAACCAAACTTATCAAAATATAAAACCTACAATAACCATACATACATACAAACTATACAATAGGCCTCCCTGTACCTACTATGGGTACGTAGATTTTATACAAGTTGTATGAACATCATTATATATCAATTTAAACATTAATTTATAAAACAATTCCTGCTTTCCCTCATCTCAATAATATTTACAATCTATTTAAAACATATAACCAAGGTGGTGACTTCTACTATCTCATACCATCCTAAGTAGGTATTCCTATCCTGGGACTGACTAAACACCCTTATTTAGCCCGATATGGTTTCTCTAACCAATTATCACTTGTCCCATAATGAATAACCTATCTTTCAATTTCTCTACAGTGTACGCGATCCTGAGAACCTGATTAATCTCCACTTGATTAATCCGCCGATCGATAATTACTACCGATCAACACTTGGTTCCCTGGTTCGGATCTCCGACAACTGTCCACCATTGCCAGCTACCACAATACTGTATACAACAGTTTCTATCAAAACCCCATAGCATTTAATATCACAATTTTATTTACAATAATATTATATACATATGTACATATCTACGCTAATTGAATTGACCTACCTAAAATTAAAAAAAAAATCTGTTATACCTAGAACTTATCTAAGGCGCCTTATTTCTATACAACCTATAACTATTTGAAACAAAAAATCTATACCTAATATTCACAAACTTAAACAAAATTTACACACATAAAAAAAATAACCTAGTCTATTTACACCACATCTGTAGTAATTTTTCGATTTCCCGCCTTTTACGGGACACACAAAATATACTGAAAAAAAGTGGGGGCAATATTCATCCGCCGTAAACCCCACGGCTTTTTGTTCTACATACACTAAACTAATTTTCCCATGGCGCAAAAAACATACTGATTATGTTACCAACCATTTCAAAACAATCTTACATCATCGCCAAACAACAAGCAATATGCCAACCAACAAAACATATTCAATAAATTTACAATAAAACTCTTTCTCCTTTCCAACACCTCGTCTCTCAGGGATATAAACCGTGGGTCCGTTTAAGTGATTATACACCCTTTGGGGGGTGTATTTTTTCACTTAGTGCCCCATTCGTTGGGAGCCAAAATTGACAAGGCCTTCTTTGCTGGAAAGGAGGTAAAGAGTAACCAGCAAACAGCAACAATAAAAAAAATATATACATATTTAAAACAAAAAGTTTTGGTTGAGAAGCTTGGCATATTACTATGATGTGAGGCGAATGATGAAAACACAAATTTTATTAATACATTTATTAGGAAACAGAAGACATGTAAAAATTATCAATAATAAAAAATATAAAAATCAATCAATTTCCTAATCTAAAATCTACACCTCTAGTCCTATAAAAACGCCCCTTTTTCAAATAGATTGTTTTTCTAAAAACACACAATAAATAGTCCGTAGACGTATTTTAATTCACCATTCATTAATTGTCTATATCACCAAAAAAAATAAAACAAGCACACGAGACTCACTCACGCAGACTGCTTCCTGAAGATCGTTCTGCCTGGGGCACTCAGGCAGACGCAATCCATCCCTCGAGGACATCCTGGCATGTAGCCTTCAGGATGAATTGTTCCGAGGCCGGCAGCTGCCGCCCCAAAGGAGGTCTGCACCATGCGTCCAAGGCCGGTGGCGGGACAGCACGGCGTCCAGTCTCCGCTCGCTGCTAGCAGCAGCGAGCCAGCACGACGTCCTCCCCGGACGTCTGGTGGAGTGGTCGACCTGCTTCTACGGATGCCTGACGGGAAGTGGTTGTGGAACCCGGCGTCCTGGGCGGGAAACCGCGGGGTCCCATCTTGCTGGCTCCGCCACACAAGGGCGGGAGCAACGCTCTCCACGGAGGCCTGGCGGGTAGTGTCCTAGCCTGTATCCGATCTATCGCATCCTCGCGTCCTAGTATCGGTGGTGACACATGTGTTGCAAGGCCTTTGTTGTTTCATCAAAACAATATCCTTCACCCGGGCCATACCGCTTACTAGCTAGTATGCCCGGGGACTTTACTCGGTGACGCCTGGCAAACTAATTTGTGCAATACACATATCATTGTTTACAATTAATAAAAGTGTCAATTTCACTACACATCGTCGTTCATTTCTAATATCTCTCCATTCATAACCCCCCAATCTATTTTGACAAAAATTCTAGACTAAAAATACCTAACTAAAGATAACTTAAGTAATAGTTACAATTTCAGATGGTGTATGTCTGTAGGCATATACACTCGTGTAGGCAGTATTTCATATCTCACTCGATATGATACCTACCCACAAGAGCGTTCACATCGAAATTATAATGAACATACCAACAGACACACACCCTAAATACAATCTAATATTATGTGTGGATAGCGACTGTCCATGAGATAAGTGAAACACTTGGACTACGTGGAATATTCCATCCTTAACATGTGTTGTCCGGTTTGGGTCTGAAAGCGGATCGGCAGGTACCTGCTATCCCCGTAGACATCGCAAAGATGCGCGATTTTTGAATTTATTATTATTATTATGATTATTTAAAAGTATTAAAAAATTTACAATTTATATTTAAAAATATCTAGGATAATTTTTTTATCAGGAGCAAAATACCTACCCGTAACAGCATGAATAAATAAATTTATTTTAGCCACTATGTTCTATTTTTGTTGTTGTTGTTTTTACTTGATTAAAGTTTGTAATACTGTATTAAGTTTATCTACAATTTCATGAAGGATGAATTTTATATTGTAATGCAGGTACTCAAGGATAATATTCTTCATTTGTATTAAATAATATAAGAACGCTTTCAATGTAATGCATGAATAAATAAATTTATTTTAGCCACTATGTTCTATTACACATTATTTAAGAAAGAAAGATAAGCTTTCATTTGTAACAGCCTCAAAAACATCCCCTAATTTCCACACAGTTAGTTATAAGTATAGGTACTTGTGTCGTGGAAGTGGAGTATGTCGGCGTCGGGAGGAATCGAACCCGGGATCACTTGATAATTGATCGCGTAATAAAAGTCAAAGGTTATACTGTCAGGCTAACGACCAGTATCATTATCATTCGTTTAATAACTCCTTATCATTCGTTTAATTTTTATATTTTTTAATAATATTTTTTTTTTCATATTTATTTATTTACATAATAAACGGCTGTATCAGTCTTTACAAATAATACAAATGAAAAGGAACAGTCAAGAGAAATAATGCATAAAGAGAAAAACAATAGGTATACAAAAAGAAAAAAAAGAAATAACATATGTACTACCAATTAATTTCTAATACCTAAATGTATAATTTAAAACAAAAATAAACGTCATTCCTTTCGTCTTTCAAATAAAAAGATATCGGTAAATAAAGTCAATGAACAAAATACTACAAATTGTAGGTACCTATTGATTAAAAAAATAAATTGGAAATAATCTCCAACCTATTTCAATATGCATGTTTATAATGAATTATTGTTTTTTTTTTCTTTGTTTCTCTAATTGTTTTTCGTAAAATGTACATATGTATAATGTCCAAAAGTATAGAAAATGGTTGTGTGTTCTGTCACGTAGGAAGCTATACATTAATGTACAAATACCAACAATATGCAATATTCCAATTTTAATTGCCAGATACGTTGCAGTCTTCGATATGTATAAACATAATATTAGAAATGTCCAATGCTTTTACAAATATCGAAAATATTTTGGAAATTTATATGATTTGAATGAAATGACATTAAAACTTATTTTCATAGCTAAAATAATATCGTTGAGGTCGCAAAATTTTGAAAAATTATATTCTGATTTAAGTCAAAAAATTTTAATCAATACCAATCGCTTTTTACGCTCCTCTCAAAAGCGCAAGAAGGAAGCCTGCCTACTATATTTAGAACATTTTGTTACCTATTATTGAGTAACCTCTTTTTACTGATGATTAAATTTCACTATTCTAAATCACTCGCAATTGAATGGATGATCTTATGAAGAATAGAATAGAAAAATTTCGTAATTTCAGAAACGATTAATTGTAAAAGAGGGACATTCAGTCCATCAGATACGTTTTGACCGAATAAACAGTGCTCTTCGTGGCTAACTATCACTGAACGTTCTCAAAATATTTTCCAGGCAGCGAAGATTTTTAATAGAATGCAGGACTTTTTAAAGCATCTCATTTATCAATTTTGCGTGTCTTACTTGGGCGAAGTTGACGATTATTTGGGGAAAGCTTGTCTGTCCTCAGCGGCGCGAAACCATTCCCCACAGTTCTGACGCCGGTCCATTCTCGGATATTTCGAAACCATAAGAGTGTCTTCAGTACAGATAGGTATTCAATATTTTATGTGAAATATTTATTTTTTAAAGTGTAAATAATATGCCTTCTTACGAGTTTTATCCTTAGAACATAATATTTACTATCGAGTTATCTCTTTGGAGTTGTATTGCTAGTAAACTGTTACTCCACAAAATATAAACGTCATTTCTCGATCTCAGCAAGCTTTTAGTATTATTAAATTTTGAAAACAATAAAAATATTATCAACAAAATATCGATGTCATCTTATACATCCCTTGAGTGTGGAACGTACAACAGTATGGATAGTATTATTGTATTATATTCGCTTTTGGTTATACCAGTTTGTTGCTTCGTAACAGAATGACCTACATTTTAAAGATTTAACAATATGTTTCGATACATTTAGTGAGCACTGTACTAATAAAATCATTGTACCTATTTATTTATACCGACTAAGTGTACCCGTTTGAATTATGTACCGTTTGCCGATATGGGTAATATAAGCTATTATTTTCTACACCAACTGTATTTGTTTGCACATATGCATTGACTTTATACTTAAACTAAAGTTAAAAGACTCGTGCAACACCGTATCGAGTTTCAAAAAGTATTGAAAAAATGGCAATATGTGCTAAAACATGTAGAGAGATTGTCCATATAACTGAAAATTAATAGACTCACTCATATTGGTCTATTTTTTTTTTAATTACAGTAAGCTTATGTCAAACAATGTGTTGTTGAAAGCTTTCAGTGAAAACCTATACAAATTAGTTTTAAAAATGTAGAATCAACAATATTAAGATACATATATTATGTCACATATGAGGCCAAAATCGGAGGGTTCACATGCAATGTATATCGATTCATATTCAGAAAAATTTAACTATGAACATAAAAAAGGTTCATATTTTCACTAGCCTCATTCCGATTTAACCGATACAATAACATAACATAACATTCATAGGTAATTCACACAGATCGAGCTTGTTCCAAACTAAGATATGAATCTTGTATTATGGGTATACTAACGCGACGATAGGCATACATGCAATGCACTTAACACGTATATATGTAACACCCAGACCCAGGACAGTTCGAAAAAGGTCATTCTTCACCTTGCCCTGACCGGGAATCGAACCCGGGACCTCGTGACTCAAAGGCAAGAGCATAACCTCTGCGCCACCTCGGACGTCATAAGAAACAATGAAAATCCATTTGCATCCTCGAATGAATAAAAAGAATAAAAAATAAAGCAGTACCTACCTACTAAAGAAACACTAAAAGTGGAAAAAGATATTTGTTGATTTCTCAGGTTCAAATTCTCAAATCGATGCGTCTTTGTCTATGAACCTCTCAATTCTATATTTTACCTTTCCCTTAAATGTAACGACCACGTATTTCTGAAACAATTGATGGATACTTAATGTACTCACAGTCCTAGTACTTGACGCAAGGTAACTATTATTTACACACTAAATACAAAGTTAGGACATACGTTTCGTTTTGTCAATAAACCTCCTTTAGTCGTTCATTAATATTGAATAGGGTTGTTAATATAATTATTAACGCTAGTATTAAACTCGGCTTCCTTTGAAAAACAATAAATAAATTAGAATTTCTAAAGCTAGAAGGTACACATATAAATAAAATATTTTATATGGAAAAGCTATAAAAGTTAAGTTCAAGGGGTGTAAAAAAACATATTGGTATTATCATCTCATCATCTCGCCCTCAACGCTCCTCTCGGGAGCACAGGGCAGAAACCAGCCTCCTCCATTTAGAGCGTCTCTGCGCCAATTGCGTCACCTCTTTCCACGACATTCCCTGCGCTCTGATATCGTTGTCATAGGAACGGTGTATTGTGAAAGAGGGACGCCCGGGCCGACGGAATCCCTGCGGACGGAAGAACAGTGCTCTTTTTGGCCAACTATATTGGTATAAAATTGGTATAAAATATTATTTAGGTGTGAAGTTTGAAAATATGATGTCACTGAACTTGCATGTTTATTGTAGTTGTTCCGCTGGTTACTTCACGTATATCGAGCTAGCCTCAAACTAGGATATAAATCTTGTATTGTGAGCACTAACATAGCGATAAACATAATAATATACAATGCACCAAACACATACAAGTAACATGTTGTTTATACTTATATGCATTATCTGAATTACATGTATCATTGGCTTGAAATAAATAAACACCAAAACTCAGAACAATTTGAAAAAGGTATTTATACTTCTACATAATTACGACATATCCCGAGTGGGGTAGCCAGCAGACCAGATGCATGTTACAAACATACAATCTATCATCTCCGCGTCGATCAAAATAAGACATCAAGGGGCAAGTGGCAAGCGTCATCGCTGAAGTTAAGATAATCTCTTTTAGTTTTTATACGCCCGTTTTATACAGGACACTGAAGAACTTACGTAAAAGAGAGGGAAACCATTTCTTTGCCGAGTGTTCAGAATTAATTAAAATACATACATAGATACATGCACATTTATGTTAGAATGAAAATATTTTTGCTTCCCTTGATTTCTGACTTACTAACCTGTACATCCCCACCTTTGTAAATAGCCAATGTGTTGACAAATTACGAACTAAACAGACATTTCAAAGACGACTACTACATACGTATTCACAAACAAATACCTTCCAATGTACTCACTAAGCACCTTTACTCCAAAATATTGTACCAGTGTACATATTAATGAAGGTAAAACAATGAAGATAGAATACAACACCAGTTAGATTTTAATAATTAATCAAACGTTTTGTTGTGTACAATAGGTAAAGAAAACGTAACTACTTATTAGGTATTTTATTATACATCACAAAAGCTTTTTATATCATTTTTACTGCTAGGTCCATAAAAAGTTAAAGTCTTTATTAAATTTTTGCGGAATTTTTGTTAAAAAATTGTTTTTGTTACTGTGAGTAACTATGGTTACTGCTACAAGTTTTTTTCGCGAAAATTTTAAGGGGCTTTTACTTGTTATCGAACGAGCCATAGAGTATAGTTTACAAATTACAGAATCTTTTTGTATCATTTGAAATTGAGTTCTATTTTTTTTTTTAATTTATTAATTTATTCATTCTAAACTGTACATTGATTAGGCATAAACAATTACATAAAAGGTAAACATTCAAATTAAATACAATCAATATACAGAATTAAATTATTTTCATTCATTCTCATTATCAAGATATTTTTGTAAATGTGGGTTCACTAAATAGACATTTTCAAAACACAGCACTTAACAAACATGCAGGTCATCCTCTCCGTGCACTTAAGATATTTAGGAAGAGTGATATTCCTCATTGTTCTATTGAAGTTGTTACAAATTTTATTGATGATGTTTTACGATTTATCCTTTTGCAGGATACCCGAAAATTTACAGAAAATAATATAATACATATTCTTTGCCCGGGAGTTAATCATCTATTATTGTTTTTTTTATGTTTCTCAAAGTTATTATTATTTCAAATCTTTTATTACTATCATGTTTATTTCATGTAACTAGTGTAATAGCCGGGTTAGTTGGAAGACATCGCATTCTAGCGATAAATTCGCCCTCTGAAGATATATTAAATTGCATAATTGATTTGAAATATTGTAATCAAGAATAAAATATTTATTAAGTCGACGTTAATTTTATAAAACTCCATCATATATATAGAAAAGTATGTATAGAAAAAAATATGTATAGAAAAAAATAACACAATTGGTTTTAGTTTTAATTAAACATTTTATTAAGTATAGACCTGGTTTCGACTTATAAAAAGTTTGACAATGACTTAATAAGTCGAAACCAGGTCACTACTCAATAAACTTTTTAAGTAAAACTAAATCCAATCCAAAATTTATGTATGGAAAAAAACACAATTTGTTAAGTTTTAATTATACATTTTATAGACCTGGGTTCGACTTATAAAAAGTTTGACAATGACTTAATAAGTCGAAACCAGGACACTACTCAATAAATTTTTTAAGTAAAACTAAATTCAATTGTGTTTATTTCCATACATTAGAATAATATAAATAAATAATAAATAGTAGCTACCCCACTCATAGGACATAAACAGCATCACTATTAGATAAATATTACAGAACGACAATCTTCTTAATATAAACTTAACAGGTAATCATTTCGACAGTCTCAAAGGCCAAGAAGGTAGTATAAATACTTACGTAATATTATTATTCGTACTAAAATAGGATATTATATGAATGACTATATTCTTTGAATGACTCATCGTATAACAAATAATTATTATACTATCCTGTTTATGAACATAACTTTTAGATGTAATAATAAACTTGATACGAGATGTATTATATTAAAAGGTAATATGGTTTATATTATTATCTAAATCGTTACGATATCGTCACAAATTTCTATTGATATTTATTTTTATTTATAATACTTATCCATTTACTAACGGCGTCGTCATGTATTCATAAAATATTCAGGCGAATTGTAAAAACTGGTTCCGTTTCTTCCATCCCCATTTCATAACAAGTCGTTAACTTGATATGAAATACTCAATATTTTAAATACTAATAATAATTTATTTTAATCTATATTTATAATATGGTGTGGATTTAATGTCCTAGAATTGATGAATTTTACAGTGTCCTTGAGGTGCTTTGGCACGTAAACGACACTTAAATGTTATCCAAATAATAATAATCAAACAATCAATAAATATGATTAAAAAATCATAACATTTTATTAATTTCAATACGAATTCCAAGATATAACTATTATGTATTGTAAGATACTGTTCTTCCTATTCTCATAAACGATAGGAGACAAGCTTTTTTAAATATTTGTCTATTGGAAATATGTTAATATGCATGTTCTATTTTTTTTTACAATAATTGACCATTGTATTAGGTTACTTAATAAATATTTTTTACCACATAAAAATCATATGAGGCTTAAAAACGACAACGTCACCTTGTTAGGTAGTGACTTGGACGGGACTTGAAGCCGCAAGCTTAGCTTAATTGGATAAAGTATAGGTACCTCGCGATAAAGATGAGTGGCGGGTACTATCAAACAAGGTGACGTTGGTTTTTTTAAGCCTCGATAGTATCATAATATGTTAAAAATATATGTAATTTTCTTGAACATACTCAAAACTACCAGGACCGCAACGTTGATAAACGGTCGAATTCAACAAAATGCTCACGACAGACACGTAGACACCTTAGCGATAAAGAGACTTTTGTCATTCATAATCTTAGCGTTTCAATATTATAATTATAGGTACTTAGCTATTACCTACTGTATATTCCGTTTTCATGTTAATGTATTAGTATTAATAATAACACACATACCCATTAAGATATAAAGTCGTTTGGTACTTGAAAACTAATTAATGTTATACTTAATAATAATTATTATAGGTAGTTTCTCTCATATTCGTGAGAATGATCGTTCGTAGATTGCGAATAATAATGTCTTAAGCAGATGGCGTTTGAATCATGAGAGTAGAGGTAAGATGAAGTTCGATAATTTTGTCTTATTTAATGTCCAGTGGTTACGTTCACAGTCAAGACATTGGCCAATATTGATTTTATTACGTAGTTTTATATCATGCACTGTATCCACGAGGCTAAGGAGAACATTTTTTGACCGTGTTTATTCATTATTCGACTGTCCAGTTCTACAACTCATCAAAGTCGAAATGTCTTAAATTCAAGAAATCGCCATTTTTGTAATTTTGATACATTTATATTATGCTTTGAAAACACAACAATAAGTGAAATATACCTACTAAGTATATATTATAATAATCACACTTATGGAGACATTATGTTGACTCTGTTCCGTTCAATAGTTAAACAATTCGAAATATTTATTTGTGGAATTGAAAATAAAAAAAAAATAGATAGGTATTTTTTTTTATTATTAACTTAAAATTAAATATTTAATATATAAAGGAAGTCCTGTATTTTTTTATAGTTATTTGTTTGTGGAATTGATTAAGTGGAGTTGATTATATGAATTATCAATTAAATCAAAATTTTCGAAAATTTCGACTTTTTAATATGTAGAATTGAACAATCAATATATAGGGATATTTTTATTTATCCTTCAATGTTCATGATTCTTACAAATTTTTTATTGATTATACTGAAAAAAGAGGTAAGTATTTTATCATTTATTTACAAGCCCAGTACAACTTCTCCATACTGAGCAATATTTGTATGTGATGTGAAAATGGAGTAGATTGGCAGCTGAATTCTAAATATTTTTGTCTTACAATATCAATGTACTTAGTATTTAAGTATTATAAGTAAAAACCTACGTATGTATTTAGTTATATATGAGCAATAAAAGACATAAAGCTTTGTGTAAAAGCACTAACAGCGTATCACAGTACTTCATGGATAGCTTAAATTTGATTTTACGTAGAATAAATTTATTTCCAGTGAAGTAGGTTCACGAAAACTTGAAGTGGAGTCCGGATGAGGAAGTTTCCGGATGATCTCAATGGTTCTTGAGTTATCTTCTCCCATATAGAGAATTGAAACTTTTTTTTCAAGAAGTGTTTCAAATATTTTTAAAAATGAACGCAAATAACAACTGAGATGATGAAAGTTTGTATTTTTAACCGAAACTTATGTACGTTTAATTAATTTTATATTGTGTCACAGAAAAATGAATCCTATGATTACAGTTAAAAAATTAGACTTGAGTGTTTTTAATAACAAAAAAGTACAAATATTTTCATTGAAGTCGTTGGTCATCCACTTTGAAGAAGGACAGAGAAATCTTTGCTCATTATTTAAAGGGAATCATTTGATTATCTTCTGTGATTTTTTTCTTGTATATTTTATCCTGTGGAGCACCCGGTAAAGAATCCCACTCTTCTTCGTACTTTTCGAGTGTCCTGTAAAAGGCAGGTGTTCAAAAAAATTAAGACACTGTACATCTTAAATTCAGCGATGAGGTTTGCCACCCATCCTGAATGTCTTGATTTTATATTGGCACGAAGAGGACAGTTTGCATGTTTATTACATGCAGCCGTGACCTGAGTAAAAAACACATTTTCACGTTACATTTTCGTTCCGTTAACGTTCGAGTATAGACGAAGTTGCAAGCAAGTGTCAATTTCGTTGCTAAGATACACAATAGTTACGAAAATTAACACTTAGGCGCAACATCGTCTACATTTGAACGCTAACGGAACGAAAACGTAACGTGAAAATGTGTTATTGACTCAGGCCTTTGGTCTGCTGGCTACCCCACTTGTGGGATATACCGTGATGGTATAGTAGTAGTAGTAGAAGTATATTCATATGTGCATAATATTATTATATAAAATTCCCCTTATTATTTCACAACATCTGTCTTCTTTATACGTAGGTACTCCAATTAAGTATTGTATTATGAAAATAAATGTTTATGACTCTGTTACATCTAAAAACTCTTTGGCCAACTTTTATTATTTGGGAAATTAAGTAATTGAAAGGCAAAGAGGAGGATGTGAACATTAAATATAATGAGATGAAAAATAACGCCAATTCCGTGGTATAAAAACATTAAGCATAAAAGCTGTTGTCTCAAGAACCTTCTAAGGAATACATTACTTCTATTGTAACAAAAGACCGAGCCATTACACCTCATGATAATTACGTTTACTACGAGACGTCAAAAAGAAATGAAAATATAAACAACAACAAAAAATACAAACAAAAAGTGTTTATTTTATTGTGAAGGTGTTTTATAATGTTTTTTCGCCAAGAGTTTTTTTTTTCAACGAAATGTTTCGGAAGTCAAAATATTACCGAAAATATTTTTTTTTTCTGTTGGCTCCAATAATGTCAAAGTTGAAGTATCGCAATATAAAGATTAAGTTGTCAAAAATGTATAATTCGTTTCGTATTTTTTTCTTTTTTGTAATATTTATGCCTTTAGGGAATATGTAATGTTCCTGAAATCTAATGAAAAATGTTTTGTGATTCGTAGTAAGAAAAAAACTCGTATTTATATAAAACTTAGTGAGCAGACCACGCATATCCTCTAAGTACCTACTTACTTACTAACTTACTGTTATCCTTCTTTTCTCCACTGCTGAATATAGGCCTCATCAAAACTTTTCCACAATTTTCGATCTCAAGAAACACGGTATCACAGCTGTTTTCCCATCACCTAGGCCCTAGGCAATATCGTCGACCCATCTTTTTTGGGGTCTACCAGCAGTTCTTTTGTCCTTCCACGGCCTTCATTCAAGAATTCTGGAAGCCCACCTGCCATCCTCTTGCCTTGCCACATGACTAGCCTATTGCCATTGCAGCTTTGAGACTTTATATATAATGTCGACAATTTCCTCTCCGTACCATCATAAAATTAAGAATGACATAAAAAACGCATCTTGTTTTCAACGATTGTGAGAGAGACGCCTTTTGTCTTTCGATAACTGAACATATGCGCATGTGACCAGATTTAAACGATAAGTTAAATTAAGGAGGATTTCTCCTCAAGGAAATTTCTTAGGGTTATAGAGGAAATTAAACAGGTTTCGCCAAGGTCAATCGAGTATAATATCAATAGCTAAGACGCAGAGCTTAAGCTCTTAGATAACTCTATGCACAGGGGTCGCATGCATACGATAATGATTTGACCTGTATTAGATCTAATATGCAGAATTTAAAAGAACCGCACAAGACAGGGAGGAGTGGAGGAGAAGAATTAAAGAGATATTTGCTGCAAACCAATCCCAGGATTGAAACCAGAGAGAGAGAGATCTAATGGCTTGACATCGTGGTTTTTGAGTAAGTATGTACATAAGTACCCCACCCAATACTATGTAATATACTTACTACTGCCTTCAAGGATTTCAATTCTGAACAAGGGGTTTCACAAATGGTGTTTAGTAATATAATTAATAATAACAATATTAACCTTCCATGTCCTAACAACAATGGAACCGTGACTTGGAAAATCTATATTCTTGACAGTAAAGGTACCTACTTATTTATGTACCTAAGTAATATATACATAAATATCTTTGTAAACATATATTACCTATAGTATCATTACAAAGTAGGTACTATTGTGTCAGTAACTGTAAATGGTTTGGTATACTAAACGACATAATATACCTTTTTGAGTTTACCTACTGAATAAAAGGTAACGTGCTCAATCTTTGACATTAGGTTTCCAAATCCTTCTTAAACTATTATGACTATTAAAGAAGAGGAAATGAATCACAGCAACTTCTAGAAAAAAGACTAATAGCTGCGTTATATGGACGCGAAATCTTTCTCTCTGGCGTACCACAAAGTTGGAAGATCAGAATGGGTGATACCAATAAATACGTCATCGCTGAATATTTGATGTTCCATATTTTGTATGTGATGATATTTGACGAATACTATGCTACTATACTATACCATCACGCCGTGTTCCAAGAGGGGTAGCCAGAGAGAACGGAACGCCAAATATATATATATCCTGACACATTTCCTTCGCTGCCTCCACATTCCTACAATTTCTCATGCACGCACATCAGTTCCTCTTACTCAACACACTGTCTTCCTTGAGAATTTGATCCACGAGATCAAGACGCTTGCGCTTCCTCACACCCTTTTTTTCAGACAAGTGTATTATTTTTGCCATTCTTACCGCGTTCATTCGTTCAACATGTCCAAACCACCGTAGCTTATTCATGCGCATTTTTACAAAACAATCGAAAACTCACAGAGAAAATATTTGATTATGAAACTTCAAAGATTTTTTTTTCTTATTTAGTATGCTTAACTAAGAATATAAAATATTTTTCTCATTTAAAACATTCAATTTTCAGAATTTCACCGACCAGGTATTGGGCATGTCTCCTTCCAAATACCAACTCTGAAGATATAACAGTCATCAAAGCATCCGATATCACTATGGGTATTGTCACCGTTAATAAATAACTAGGAAGATAGTTGGTGCAAAGTTTCCAAATAAACTTTGTTCGGTATATTTATAAAGATAACTTTCAAAGTATCTGTGTGGGTTTATATATATTTTGTGGTGCGTACAATGTACACATACCTACTTATATAAATGTTTATCTTTGTTAAGTTTGTGTTGCTATGTATATACAAAGGTAGATAAACGCTAAAGGAAATCTTCTTTCTTGTTATATTATATAACTTTGTAAATGGTATTCTCAAGATTAATGTCGTTTTTGGATCGTTAGTTTATGACTGTTTCCATCTTTGTTTACTGTTTACCAATATAACACATTTCGAGTTTATAAATTTCCTTGGAATATTGGCGAATGATTATCAAAAATAAACCATCTTTCTTAAGTCTCTCAACTTGCTGGAGTTACCAGCGATGAAAACAGCCCCCACACTTTCTGTAAGTTAGGTTGTAAGGCAAGTGTTCGTTAAAACTCGCAAATAAAATGATTAACACCTACAATTGTATGGTGATGAATGGTATTGAGTGATAAGACAACCATCCTGAGTATCTTATTTTTTTTTTATTGAAACAGAGAACAAAATCTGCAAAATATTTAATATTTGCTTTAGTCCACTGGCAACCCTACTTATGGGATGTGCTGTGATGATACAACAATAGTATTATAGTAAGATTTTTTTTATATTAATTCTGCATCTAGCAGTTTACGTTGATATCATATTATGAATCTAGTTTTGACCATTCGTAAACGCGAAAGCCATCCTCTTTTGCGGGAATCACCAATATTATAGATTTTTTTAATCATTTCGAAAGAAAATCGAAAAAATATTCCAAACGCATGTTCACAATATTTACTTTAAATACTTATTGAGAATATTGTCCCATTAGTGGTATATTTCATTTTCACATCTTCATAAGTAACTGTAATTTAGTTACAGTTCAAGATTTATTACCATTTGTTTTCACAAAGTTTTTGACAGACCAATAATCTACATAACGGTATTTCTAATAAAGGGATATTATGTATTATAAATTCGTATGATTGTAATATATAGATATATCTAAATAAATTGAAACAAGCATTTCGTTATACAATAGATATCACATCGCAAGAGACACGATGTCCTTCGACTGTTTAGGCCATTATCAATCTCTTGAAAAAGTTGTTTAATCTATAGTAGGTATATCGAACGCTAGTTTCATTTCATCCATGATATGATTTTTTAGATTATTATGTACTAATTGTTATTTTTTGAGCTTTTTATTTGCTACCGCGGTTTCGGTGGAGCGTCCACCATTAACGAGCGTAATAAAAAGCTCAAAAAATAACAATTAGTACATAATTATCTAAAAAATCATATCATGTCTAGAAATTGTTATATTGTGAATGCCGAAAACATAAGCAAAGTCATTTCATCCAATTATAAAACAAGTTCTACTACCTACTGGTGGACCTACCAATACTATAAATATAGGTAAATACACTGAGAAAAATACTAACGAAATTTCACAACGAATCATTGGTACGTACTATCAGATTAGGACCAGAGATCGTACAAACGATTCATTAGTACGAATCTATAATATTAACTCTTCGCAAACAAGTTGTTGGTAAATTTACCAATGATTTGTTTGCGAAGAGTTAATATTATAGATTTATACCAATGAATCGTTTGTACGATCTCTGGTCCTAATCTGATAGTACCGTACCAATGATTCGTTTTGAGATTTTTCTCAGTGTAGATATATCATTTACTGTGACGGTGTTTAGGTACCTAGTAGAATTCCATAATGAAGTTATAAAACAAAATAATGTTTTATTCTACAAGGTATATATCATGTAGTAGAACAACAAAATTTTTTATTTTTTTTATTTTGATATTGATATATCATTCATGCAATCAATCCTTAATTTTGGAAAAATATCCGAAGGTAATTTTTTTTAATTTTGTTCAAAACAATTCTATCACAGATTTCAAAACAGTTTAAATTAATGTAGGTATGTATAAATGTACATTATTATAAAGAACTTTACATAATTATTCTAGAGGGAAGTTAAGAGGTAGCAAGAGTCCCAGGAACACAAAAGTTCTCTGGTATATTTCTGCCCAATGTTAAAACGACATTAATTTCAAAATTTTATGAATGTTTCATTAAATTTTCATGCATTTTCTATAATTATATTTTATACATGTAAAAGGCTCACGACGTAGGTATATTGTAATAAATAAATAAATAAAATTGCTTTCGTGAAACTGCAAGCAAGATCTTTCATGTAACGAATGAGCAGTGCTCACTGTCTACCCGATCTGTAGGAGATCCCGTGTTGACGTATTTAGTTTTTTATCTATCTAAGGATGACATGATAAAAAGATGATATAAAGACATTAAGGATGGGTAGCATATCTCATTACTGAATTTGAATGGGTAATTCAGGGCAAAATGAAGAATGACCTTTTTCAAACTGTCCTGGGTCTGGGTTTATCATGTATGTCTTTAGTGCATATTATATGTGTGTATCGTCACGTTAGTACCCATAATACGAGATTCATCTAAGTTTGGGACCAGCTCGATTTGTGTGAATATTTTCAATCTATGTTATGTTATGATAATTTAAGATGTAAAATTTCATCGAATTCGTAAAGGACATTCGTAATCTTACGGAAAAGAATGCAAGACCAATAATTCTTTGCCGAATGCTTCACAGTATGTGAGTTACACTTCTATTGAAGTTTTAATAATACGTAGGTAATTTATACATATTCATAATATTAAGTGAATATTCTTGTTGAATGTAATTAGAAAACAAAATTATAAGTGACACTATTTTTTTCTAAGAGAATAATATGTACTACATATTTGGTAGATACAAATATGTTTTTCAACGACAAAAATGCTTTGTATAATTTGAAAATAATGTTTTATACTCGACAAAGTTAATACCTATATAATTATTATAAAATCATATGCTATAAATTCGAGAGTGGTTGTGAATGAGATTATACGTTTGCTGTAACAATCAAATAATTTATTCAATTTGGTAGGTAATTAGTTATTTATTAATTCTACTTTAATCCAGTTACACGGAAATTGAAAATTTTCATTTTCCATTAATTATACACGAATTTGGTTTGATTAATCATTCATCCCGTGGAGCACCCGGTAAAGAATCGGTATCCCACTCTTCTCCATAAGTTTTCGAGTGTCCTGTAAAAGGCAGGTGTTCGAAAAATAAGACATTTTACATCTTTCATTCGGCGATGAGGTTTGCCACCCATCCTGAATGTCTTAATTTTATATTGGCACGGAGAAGACAGCTTGCATGTTTTATATGCAGCTGGTCTGCTGGCTACCCCACTCGTGGGATATGCCGTGATGGTATAGTAGTATAGTAGTAGTAGTAGTAATCATTCATCGTCATAAACTAATGTAAAAAGCGGAGATATAGTTTTGATTTGATGTTGAACAATGTCATCCATTCTGAATGTCTATTTATTTATATATTCGTCTTAATAAGTTTGATTACAATAATTTTATAACGCGTAGAAACATTTTTTTTTCTAAGTAATTTAATGAATTTGAAGAACACATCATAGAAATGTGTGATATGCGTACAGCAAATTAATGTATAAATATATCGTTTTAACATTGTGACTTCGCGTGAATATTTATTTTATTTTATAAAATTCACGGCATAAGCCTATAACATGTTTAAATATACATAATTATACATACAATTTAAAAATAATAATAATTAACATAACAATAAATTAGGAATATAAAATAATAATAATTTAATATAAAAAAATACATAGATAAAAATAAGGGAATTAAATTTAAGAATAATTATAATAATAACAATAAAAATATGTTAAATATGTAGTTTTTTAGGTATCTAAACGTAGGTGATTTCATTTAGCCTTGTTCAAATGCAAATAAAAGTGAATGATTTTTTTTCAAATGGTGAGTTCAATGTGTCTACTGTTTGCCTTTTAAAAGTTCTCACATTAATTCTTACTATCACTGCATTTCCTACTAGCAGGGTAGCCAGTGGATGAACTGCACATAACAAACATGAAAGTTGTCCTCACCGTGCCAATAAATGCTGAGACAATTAGAATGGGCGGCATGCTTCATCACTGAACTCAAGATGTAAAGTCTTAATGTGTGATATAAAATGAATACTTGCCTCTTACAGGACAATTGAAAACTTACAAATAAGAGTGGGAGACCTATTTCATACAAAGGAAAAAATAAACTATTCTAAACACGACGAGTTAGCTGGAAGATACCCCGCTTCTGGCCCATTGCACAAAATAATTTGTTCGATAGTAAGTAATGTTGTCATGTTTTTTCTGTTAATTTTTTTGTGCAATAAAGATTCTTATCATTATTATTTAGGTACTTCGAAGACATTTTGATTTATGTGAACTTTTAAAATGGCAAACATTTTATTTACTTATTTATTTATTTTATTCTTCAGTGAATATTTGTTAAACATCAATGATTACAATTTTTCGTAAAATTATTATAAGCTATAGGTACAACTAAATCCACAGAGGACGAGTTAATCGCTACGCTATGCAATAGGTAGGTACCTACTACCAGACAAAATTAAATAAGAAAAACGTAAGCTTATTTTGAACATAAACGTCTTGAGAATGGGTTTAAACGACATCAGTCTCGAAAAATAAAAATAGGCTACAGCGACGTACAACACAAACGTTCCCGAGAGAAGGTAAAATAAAAATACAAAAATATATGGGTCACTTTGTGACACAAAACATTCACAGGCAATTTACGAGATGTATACATATTATAGCAGTGATTCCCAAAGTGGTCCGGGTGGACCCCCAAAAAATAGGGGTCCACGAATCCATACTCAAAGTATCGGATATTCGGTTAAAGCACCAGATATTGACATAAACAATAGTCGGTACAAATACCAGGTACATTGTAGAAAAAGGTACCTACTGTGAGAAAACCGAGGAGTTTTTGAAATATTTCAAATTCCTATACCATTTCGAAAATTTAGCGACGGGGGGGTAAAAATACTGGGGGTCCACCGGAACTAGCAATTTTTTTAAAGTGGTCCGTGAGAAAAAAAAGTTTGGGAACCTCTGTATTATAGTATAATGGGTAGGCCACGACCGCCTCTATTCACTCGATCTCTTAAGTAAACGTAAACAGGTATAGTAGAGGTAAATTCTCAACATGAAGATGTTGCCTTTATCCGCTCGCTGCTTGAAATGCATACATAGGTAAGCCGATAAGTGGGTCTTTTTATTCAGAACCTTGACATGGGTCATACTTATTATTATTGGTGATATTATTATTGAAATAGGTAGGATAAAGAAAATAATATATTCACATGCCTATAGGCATTATAATGTACATATTGGGCAGAGATGTAATTGTTTCAATCCATTAGTAATATTTATAGAACTCTTTAACAGTATTTTGTTTTGACTTTATCTCAATAACTTGTCCTTGGCTATTAACCCAAGTTTTTTTCACAGAGTGAGACCTGTAGGCCTAGTCAAAACACATTTTGGAGTTATGTTTCCGTTTCGTTTTTGTTCGTGTATAGACAAGTAGCTAAAATACACAAGTAGGTACGCAAGTTGACACTTTGTCGCAACGTCGTCTATATTCGAACGAAAACGTCACGCTAAAATGTGTTTTGACTAGGCCTACTGGACATTTGATTGTGGTAGTATTATTTTCGGTAATGTATTCGAAACGAGTAATGCGACTATAGTGTTTTCGTCACTGATTTCAAGTAGGTACACGAGGTTTCAGGTTCGATTTGACAAGAGAACAAGTCACTATAACTGAAAACTTGCGAGATAAAATATTTTGAATAAAATTTTGAACATGTATATCACTACCCAGATAGTGAAGGTACAATAAGAAGAAAAATACTATCCAGGTAAATGTTTGCTAAATAACATTAAAAAACTGCGGAATATTCCAACACAAGAAGTTATTAATTCTGTATTTCTGGTGATTTGGTAGATGAATTCGTGAATATTATTAAATAAAAACTAGATTAATAACAAGAATGAAAGTGAACTACCCATAGTGGTTTGGCCATGTGAGAAGAATGAATGACAATAAAAATAATTTGTATGGGTGAAGACACACTCTTGCCTGCGTCTACCAGTGCCGATCGGTGCAATTAATTATTCCATGCATCTCTATAGGTAATCGTTTTATGCGCATAGTAAAAACAGGAACGCCGATCGGCGCTTTTACAGGCAACCTGCTTTCTTTGTGTTTTCACCCTATGGCAGGAACAACTGTGCTCGGAAATGTGACCGTCCAAGGATCAAATCATAAGACTGTATAAACCAAATCTTTAAAGGGAAACATCATTGAATATAGGAGAGCATACATGAAGAATGGTATAATAGTGACGGTAGCGAAAAGTGTATGCAAGGATTGAAGTTAGTGGCGCTCGAGGCTTTCTACTTACCCCGAAAAGAAAGCGGCATGATGATAATGAAAAAATATAACAAATATATATTATCGTTATTTTTATGGAAAAATCATTATCTGCATAGTGAAGAAAAATTGATTGTTGAAAAGAATAAGAATTTCTCTTTTTTCAAGTTCTTGAATTTTGAAAAAAATCTATATATTAATAATACCTAATTTGAATGCAATTCTATAAAATTGTATGTTTTGTTGTGAATGTAGGTACCTACAGCATAGAATGAATAAACAAATTAAATATTTTAGTTACACAAAGTGAAAAAAATAATACAAGAAATTTTCATCTAGTTCATGAATTTTTCCACAACAACGACGATATTCTCTGACGTACCCAAATAAATACCTACCTAATTAATAGATTGATTGTTAGATATTTATGTAGATGTAGTTTCAAACACATCAATAATATAATAATTAATTAGTTCCCCTTCTGTTACAAAGAGCTATTTCGATAATAATAATAATAATTACATTCAATTTGAATCAAAGATTAATGAGATTTTGTATTGTATTTGGTGGGTATAAGTATAAAATAACAACACTAAATACTTAGCAGAAGTAATAATGATAGATATTCCATACGGCTAAATACTATTTTATCTACTTAATAAAAGATAAGGATTAACAGAATAGATAAATAAATTAATAAATAAATTGAAAGAGCTTGTTTTAGGTACCTAGTAAAATAACGCTTTAGTTTTATCGTGTTGAAAGGAATTTCATTACTATAACTTAAAACGTATTAAGCCTTCTGCTTTTAGTAATTTTGTAGTACCTACATAAATACGTTATTAGGTGATCATTAAAAATTCATCCGACCATGTACTTTTACACCAAACTGGACGACAATGCCTATTATCAATTTAAATGGTATTTGAAAATGTTTTAGTACTTGTTTTATCAATTATTAATGTACCAGTTAAAACAGCTTCTATTTGAAATCGAAATTTGTTTATTATCTATTTTTTCTTTCTTTGCTGTATGTACATATGTACATTGGTGACAATTCAAACAAATTTATAGAGAAATGCGTTCAAATTAAATAAAATCAAAATACAAGTTACAGATTCTTGAAGATCTGTCAAAGTTTCTATAAAATCATATTTTGAAGACGCTAAACTGGTCCTCATACAGCTACATAAATTTAGGTCGCAGTTGCGATGGCTTGACAGATTACATGGGCTTCGAACACTAGAAAACAGGTCTACTAAAATCTTTGGGGGCTGTGGGAGAGGTAGTGATGTGAGAAGAGAAAATTCTCCAAAGAAATTTCTCGAGAACGAGAAATTTCTCTGAGAATTTCTCCTCTGATGGAAGAGAAATTTCTCTCCATAATTTTTCTTAGTGGTAATATGACCTTTCGCCCAGTACTCTTCGCAGTCAACCTGATTGATCCAAAAATTTGTGGGGCTGATTAAGGCCCAAATCAGAAGTTATTAACACTTTTTCCATGTACGTACCTGCAATTTTTTTCTGAACTTAAATATGGGCATGTGGGGTATCGAAAATCAAGATTTTTCATCAGTTATTAGCACTTTTTTCTATGTAGGTACCTAACATTTTATTGTTTCCATAATTAATTGTAGCCATATTGGTGATAAATTGTCTCAACATTTGTACATTGTTATTGATTGATTGAATAAAGTATTTATTATTATTATACCTACTGTTAAAAAAAAAATAAAAAATAATTCTCCAAAAATTCTCTACTTCGAGAAATTTACCGAGAAATTTCTCGGCAAATTTCTCGAAAAATTATTTCTTGAGAATTCCACAACACTAGGGAGAGGTCAGAAAACCGATACCGTACTTCAGAAGAAGGTGACAAAGACAAGAGTGTCTAACATTTACATATGTAGAAAGACTTTGTTTGAAATTTCAGAGGTTCTAAATTCTGAAAATTCTTTGTAAGAAGTACTCAAGAAGGACAAGACGAAATAGATAAAGTATTGTAAATCATCACTTATGGATATATTTATTTTATATTAATAATATTGATTACTTTTAAGCAGCGTAGTAACTATACATAGACTACTCTGTACGTTAAAATATTAAATGATTGAAAATTCTGCAAAACAATACCTACTCAATAAATTTATGTTAAAACTAGCACAAATACATAAATACAATTGTACTCATATATTATTTTATTTCCAAACACAAGTACTTAGATATTTAGTGATTTATTGATAAGAAGGAAAATGACATATCATTATCCGTAGCTACCTATGACATTTCAACAATAATAATTTAGTATTCAGATATAATACATTCAATCATTAATAATTTATTAGCTTACAACATTCGTATGAATTTATATTATATCGTCAAACATTAGTCTAATATTCTTTGAATTCAGAGGAAAATAAATAAACAACTTTAAAAAAAACAAAAATTCATATATTTTGCTAAACTAAAGCTTTATTATTTGATATTCAATATTTAGTATCAGACAAATCATCTCTTGAATTCGTTTATTTTCATGGAAAAAGGCTTTTGTTTTAAACCATATTAATAGAAGAGTCCAGATTATGTCTATCTATCTATCTATCTATACCATCACGGCATATCCCACAAGTGGGGTAGCCAGCAGATCAGCTGCATGTAAGGAACATGCAAACTGTCCTCTTCGTGCCAATATAAAACCAAGACATTCAGGATGGGTGGCAAACCTCATCGCTGAATTTAAGATGTAAAATGTCTTAATTTTTTCGAACACCTGCCTTTTACAGGACACTCGAAAACTTACGCAGAAGATGTGGATGTATAACAATAATAATACAAACCTGAATGTCTAAATATTTTTGTTGAAACGGAGAGGACGATTTGCATGTTTATTTAACATAACATAACATAACATACATAGACAATTCACACAGATCGAGCTAGTCCCAAATTACGATGAATCTTGTATTATGGGTAGGTACTAACGCGACGATACACACATATACAATGCACTACACACATATACATGAAGGTAACACCCAAACTTAGGACAATTTGAAAAAGGTCATTCTTCACTTTGCCCTGGCCGGGAATCGAACCCGGGACCTCGTAACTCAAAGGCAAAAGCGTTACCTCCGCGCCACACCAGCTGACTTATTACATGTAGATTATCTGCTGACTTCCTAGCTTATGTCACATTCTGTGGTGGTTTAATGGTAGTAGTATTGAACAAAATACCTTCTTTGTACCTTTCTTCATAAATTTTCAAAACAAGGATTTGCTTAAATAGTTAGTATTTTAATTAACATTACTGAAAATTGAACAAAGAAACCTTTTTCATTGTGTTTGCTAACGTCTAGGGTCTGTTACGGTACTCGTAGAAGAAATTTATTTAAAATTACTTTCATGATATCGCAAGTGAGGTAATTGATGGAATAACTGCATATGCACACAGGTTGTCTTCTTCATGACATAAAAAATAGTCAACATGTTAAAACAAAACATCAGTAACTATTGTAATATTCAAAACGCTATTCAGAACGGTAATCTTTTCAGAATCCACACTTAGTCAGAGACTTGGAGGAGACATTGAAATAAGTAGTAAGGATGGCGTAGGGCGAAACGTGGGTACATTTTTAAGAAGATCTTGAACCTAAGCTAGGCAAAAATCTACGAATTTAAGAATGGAGAAAAGAAGATTATCTCACCGCTTAACTAAAGATTATTATTTATTCCTATTAAAAACCAAATGCAAGATAGATTTATCAAAGAAATTCCTTTTCCTTTATACTTTGTGGAATGCAAAAAAAAATTGAGCGACAAAGTTAATATTGCTTCAATATATTGCTTGAAATTTTTGTAATACAAAGTAAAAAAGTTTATAATTTTCTTTGCCTTTCAAGCAAGGCAAAAGCACAGGTTGTTGGTTGTTAAGAGTCGAGCGAACAAGCCAAGCTTTAGGTTTTCTATCATAATGGTATTAGAATTAAATAGGTACGTTTATATCAATAAACTTTTTGAAACATATTATACAAATACGTACTTTGCAGTAAAGGATTTTGAACAAGGCATGAAGTATTTATTTTCATCAAAAATTTCAACATCAAAATATTTCAACTGTAATTATTTTTCAGCTTGATGATTGATATACTCGTAATTATGAAAAAGAGGAACGCGGAATGTACAAAATTCTGATGTATACTTGGAATACATTATTGAGATCGGACACATTAAATAAAAGCAATCGACCTCTCTGTCTATCCCACATGAAACGAGACACGAAGGGAAAATTATGTACACATAAAAATGAATGTTGTAATCATAAAAAAAAGATCTTCTAAGACAATGTAAATTTCAACAATCATTATAGCACCTTTGTGTCATAGGGCATTTTTTATTTTAAAATAGAATCGAAATCGAAGTCGAATTTATGATATAGGTAGGAGTATAACGTAGCATACATATATATGGACAATGCTTACATGTCGGACTAGTCCCAAGTAAGATATGAATTTATCTTTTATTATGGATACTTACGAAACGACACACATATAAAATGCACCAAACACATAAACATACATGTACCTAACACCCAAACCCGGGATAATAAATATCAAATATTCATCTCACAGAATGTGTGACCTGTCCACGCCACCTCGAAGCCTCCGATAACAGCGACCCAAGATAATATTATGAAAAGGTACTTTTTTATTCCGACCTGACCGGAAATCAAACCTGAGACCTTATGACTCAAAGGGAAGAGCGTCACGTCTGCGGCATACTTGTTGTTATTTTTAAACCTTCTTATAAAAATTCTTTTTATTTTTATTTAAATAATATCTGAAGTATAGGAATTCGTTATTTCGAACGAAGGGGATCGAGTAGCTTTGGTGTCCCGGGAACTTTTAGGTCATACATAGCTAAGCTAACTTCAATATTAAACCTTAAGGGGAAAGCTCTTTAAAGGTGCTTCAAGAACATTAATTTGAAATAATAATATTTAATTAGGCAATTTTCTTTATTTAAATAAAATTAATAATCAAAACACTCCAAGAGTGGGATGCTTAATAACCCAGATAAGCCGGCTGTACGTTTTATCGAACACTTGTCGATCACTTGTTCACGTGATGTTTCTGCTTTAGTAAAAAATAATAGGGATGATTTTGCTACTTTAGCTGCACAAGAGAGACATATTTTATAACATCTATTAGTTTATAACTGTCAGTTGGAATAAGTGGGCGTGTTTTAGAGATTTGTACTCAGCAATTAATTTTATAACAATGTCGCTGCCATCTTCAGGTCGAGAAAGCTTATTTATTTTTAAATATTTTAATTATTATTATGATTTCCTTATATTAAAATATGCAATTATTGATAGTGCGAATTTAAATATCAAATAACTTTTAATTTGCAATACTTATCACCATCCAAAAATTGGTGTACGTTTAATCGTACAACCGGAACATACCCGTGACGTCTGTAGTACTAATTGTCATAATATTATACATAATATGGATATATCGCAGTCTATTTTGTCAATAATAATTTCCAAGTATATGTGTACGGTCGCAATCATATTTCATTATCATTTTTGATTCTCAATTTGATATTTTTTTACGTCTACATTGACTGTTAATGAAATATTGACTATACTTGAAGAGGATGATCCAGCAAATGAACGATGTGATGTACATTTTTATGCTTCCACCCGACAATGCATGCGATTACAATACAGATGAAGATGAAATGTCTCTGCATTATTTACCTAGATCACGGTTAAGAGCTCCACCTGTAGTCCTATTCTACGGAGTACCCAATTATGAAGGATATGTTATGGCCCAACTGGAACAGATCTCGACATTAAAATACCTAGGAGTAGAATTCTCGGACAAAAATGACCATATTTAAGAAAATATACCGGCCTATCCTCATATATGGACACCAGATTTGGATGCTCATGGAGAGCGTGAGATCAAGGTTACAGGTAGCGGAATTGCGGTTCCTCAGGGAAGTGGCTGAGATGTCATTGAGAGACCGTATAAGGTATACGTATGTTCGTGAGGCTCTCAAGGTGGAACCAGTATTCCTGCATAAAGAGGTCGCAATTGCGATGACTGGGTCACGTGCTCCGCATGCCGAAAGACATTTTACCACTTAGATCTTTGGAGGCTGTAGGAGAGGGCAGAAGACCAGCGGGCCGCTCTAGAAGAAGTTGGCAAAGGCAGGTGTCGAACACGTGTGACTTGGTTTGGAGTGGCCAGATGTCCTGGAAACAGCGGTGGACAGGGATCTCAGGAGGAGGAACCTTGGCGCAATGGGCCTCCGACCCAACTAGGACAAGGGGAAGAAGATGTGATGCGATGTGTGATGACCACTTATGTCTTGTAAGTTTTACAAAAAATACGAATAAAATTTGCTCGAAAACTCAAAAACATCGCGGTAGGTACATATATTGGAGTATTCTGATAGCCTCAAGGGTGCTCTATCTCAAGACTTCCGCCTGACCTTTCTTCATGGGAAACTCTGTATGTACACTTTGCCTGTTGGCAAATCATTAGAAATAAAATAATACAAATAAATCAACATTTTCAAAGATTTTGACATTTTTTCATATACTCGTATTTAGGTGGTGTATCTTCCTATTGTACGTTTAAACGAACACTAAATATTTTTCTATAAAACTTTAAAAATTGCAGAAATTTTTTTTTTATTATTTTTTACTACATTTTTACATATACAACTACCACATATTAAAAAATAACGACCATCCGAAAAAAATTTTTTTTTCAGGACTGTCTGGGTTAATTAATTAAAGTAAAATTATCATAATAATTTTAATTAAAAACCCAATGTCTTGATATTATAATATTATTAGAATACGGTTACTGGAATGAATTGAATTACGAGTATATAATATGGAATGAAAATTAGTCTAGAGATGAACATAGGAAAGACAAAAATCTTGAGTCCAACAAACGAGAGCCTGACAATCGATAACAAATGCATAGAGGCAGTAAATGAATACATATACCTTGGATATAAGATCAAAATTGGAAAGGAAAACCAAACTGCAGAGATACCCAGAAGAATAGGCCTGGGCTGGGCAGCATTTGGAAAATTGAAAAATATACTCACCAGTAAAGATATCCCAAGAATCCTAAAGAAAAAAGTCTACGAAACATGTATCCTCCCAGTGACAACATATGGACTAGAAACCATATCGCTAACTGCAGCAAGTGTCCACAAGCTAAAATGCTCACAAAGATCTATGGAAAGACGAATGTTAGGGGTGAGTCTGAGAGATAAAATTAGAAACGAAGACATCAGACACCTAACAAAAGTCACAGATATTATGGATCATGTTGGAAAGCTTTAGTGGCAATGGGCGGGTCATGTTGCGAGACGAAACGACGGTAGATGGACTCCTAGAATCCTCAAATGGCGACCATGGAGTAACGAAAGAAGCATCGGCAGACCACAAACGAGATGGACTGACGATATTACTCAAATCGCGGGAAGGAAATGGATACAGAGGGCACAGGACCGTGACGTTTGGAAGAGTTTGGAACAGGTCTATATCCACCAGTGGAGAGATGGCTGACTAGTAAGTAAGTAGTAATATGGAATAAAATAAAAAGAATTGGGAATAAAAGATAATGCAATCACTAGTATACTAACGAATGATTTACAGTGGTTGTAGTATGTAGAAAGAATAAGTAAGAACAAAGTGACGCCTTATTTATATTTAAAAAAAATATATCTGGGTTTTGTTTGTTATAAACCCAAATACAACCTTATACACCTTTTACATTAAGCTACTTAAAGCTTGTGCCGTGAAAGGGGAGTTTGCCGGCATCTGGTATCGAACCACGGATTCCTTTGTTTACGAGGCCAAAACTCTACCTCCTGGCTACCGATGAACTCAGGTTGTACATAAAAAAGTTTTATCGTCCCTTAAATAATGTTTACAGAAATATCAAAAGAAAATGGATACAAAGGTTAATCAGAAAATATGCATTAATAATAAAGTTTTATAAATGGTACATAAATGTGAGAAAAATCTCTTCATCTACCTATTTAAGAAAGAAAGATAGATTATTAAAAAAAAGAACGACAAATTTATGATATTTAAATAAATAATATGTATGTATGGAACTATGATCAATCATGTATTTAAGTGAAAAAGACTGACAGGTCACGACCCTCCGCATTGAAGAAAGCGACACATAAAAATAAGTTAGTTACAAAAACGTTCCAAAATATTATTTTTAACCAATTCTGTGCAAATTATCTCGTTGCATAATATACCTTTTGATTAATATTTAGCAATAAAGTTTTATATTATATAAATGAAATAAAGGCATCGAATATATAAAATACATTGATAAAAATTCATTAACAATTTCAATTAAGTAAAATGATATTCCAAAATTGCGTCTTAATAATATTTACTGTCGAATGTTAATGAAATTATTAAATGCTGGAAAATCATTGATTATGAAAAAAGCTTTCAATGTTATGAAACTTTATTCTGATGTTCAAGAAAACATAATATATCTTGCATAAATTAGATAATTCAAATTGTAAAAGAAAAACACTGATAGGTAGAACAATTATTTCGAAATTTTGAATTCAATACCTTATTATAAAAAGTCTTACATTTAAGTTCCTTAATTGATTATCCGAAATAATTTAAGCTAATTTGCAAATTAAATAGGTAATTATCTCATTTATATAACGTCTTTTAAAAACTTTTATACTGATTCATTTAAAATGAAAGTTATAAAACAATTTTATACATCCTTAAAACTTTTTAATTAAAACTGTTTCATTGTTGAGTATAAATTTCAAATGGTGTATTGATTAATCCTGTGAAGAAATAGGAAGAAAATTAAATGTTAAAAGCTTACCATTAAGTAGAAGAAAAATGACTGCGGTTAAAAATGCAGCAAAACCGAATCCAGCTGATAATTTATATCTCTCCATTTTATCCAATTCTTAAACAACTTTTTACGAAACAGAATACTTTATGTAACATAGTTTGTAAAAAAGAACTTATTGAAAAAGACACTCCGAATGTAGAAAAAAGTTTCGATAACGACTACCTTATTAATTTTGAAATATTAATAACAAATCTTCATTACATTTTTTTGTTTTAAAATTGTCAAAACACAAATATTTTTTGATAACTGGAAAAACACTTGAAACTTTATGAATTTTAAATAAAAATCAAATAATTCTGATTGAACTGTCACCTTGTTTTTAATTAAATAAAATGTTTCAATCGTTTATAATATAACTAAAGTTGTGTTTATACGTGCGTATCAACGTTTAAATTTCAATACAATTCAAACGTATATGAATAACTTATTGCACAAAGTTCAAAGTTACCGGGGATGCGACTGTCTCTACGGGCGTTCCGACGCTAGTGGCCTCAATGAACACACAGCGCCGCGACGGCGGAAATCAGGAATAAATGCGTTGCGTGTATACGTCATATATTGCTTGTGGGTGTATTGAGGTTTTACTGTAATATTTTTTCAAGAAAAGAAAACGTTTATGTTATTCTTTAATGAATTATTTACAACCTATCTAATGTAATGTTTATTCGGACGGTGAACAGGAAATGCATTAATGTTTTACCATAATCATTTTTGGAGTAGGTGTGTTCGCAATCCAATCACAAAATGTTATTTTTATCATTTTAAGGAGCTTCAATACATTCTAGAATAGGTATACATTATATAAAAAAAAAAAAACAAAAATGTATGAATTTGCTGACCAAAAATATTTTTTTTTTTCCGTAGACAATGTTTCCAACACCCTGGACGATCCTCTTTCACAGTTCACTATTCATGTGATTACATCAGTGTGGTTGGAATATCGTGGGAAAAGGTAATTCAATTGGTGCAATGAGCTCTTAATAATGGAGGCTGGTTTCTGCCATGTGCTCCGTGAGAAGCAATGAATGCTAGACTAGATTACATTTTATTATAATGTTCAATTTTAAACATTTCTTTTAAATATTATAGTTTATAAAAAAAAAAAAAAACAAAAATTACAATGAGATGAAACTAAAGCATTAACATAAACAAAGTCAAATATTTAACAATATAAAAATTTAAATTCTTTAAAATGAATGCTAGGAAAAGTATATACTCGTCTTTATTTAGCTTGATTAATATCAAAGTTTCACAGTCATGACCGACTCTATCGTGTTTCGAACGAATCGATTATAATTGTATATTTGATTGTGTTTTTCAATGTGCTTGCTTGAATGTAATAAATTTAAATCACTATGTTTTTCAAATTGCACTTTCATATACTTGCAATTATTTAAGTTATATTTTCCGAAACCCAGTCACTTAAAGAAAACTTAAAAAAAATGTCATGATGAATGAAGAATAAATTCTTTTCAGTAAATTGCGCATTATATAGCATCAAAATAAAGGATTTATTTTACCCTTTCTTTATACTTCATATTATATCTCATAATATACTATTCCTAACAACTTCTTTTCTGCAGCATAATAGAACTACTTACTTACTTATTTTCGTCTGAGTTGTTCTGAATGCACCGCGCTTTGTAATGGATATTTTTACCATCTTGTTTCGATTTCTTACGTTGGTTGGCCTTTTACAATAGCGTATTCTTATATAATGTCAAGGAGCTATTGAAATAATAAGACTTTTCGTAAAAAAATCACAAGTTTTACGAAATTGAAAGAAACTTAGCTGGCCGACTTTGCAAGTAATGTATTACAATAGGAATTTATTTTTCTTATCATTGAATGTACAATGTGTATCTTTACACTAGAATACAGTTAGGTATCTGCAAGAAACTGCGCCTCTACGATAAACTTGTTCTTTATATTTGGTATTGTCTTATGTTTATATTATGTAAAACTATTTGTAACCAATGGCTGAGAAATATCCGAGATTGGACCGGAGTCCGGAGGGTGGAAGAGCTGTTCCAACTAGTACAGGACAGAGAAACCTACGACAGGGTGATTTCCGACATCGGGGGGGGGGGGACTTGACATGGCACTTTAAGAAGAAGAACAAATGTACAACAAGGAATTAATAATTTTTTTTTTTAAATAGCTAAAATAATTAAATTGTTAGGACGTACATTAGCACTGAATTATTCAAATCAAATAATTTTATAAAATAAATGCTTAATAGAGCCTCGAAGTGCAACTTGTCATTATTAAGTTTGAGAATGGCAGAATCGCTGTAGAAACCGATAGAAATAATACTTATAGTATTTTTGACATCAAATATTCATTGCATTGAGATAACTCTTTATGAAATTTCTAGCATTTTAAATCAAAGACATATTTTCGTAATTCTTCCACAACATCAGTATTAACAGAAATTGCATCAGTCAATAATGGTTCCAACCTATTTCTTTCGATTCAATACAATAAGCTGAAAATCCAGTAAAGTTGTACCCAGAATAAAACGTCGTTCACTAAAGTATGTATATATAATAACTTAATGTAGATTGATTAGTCTAAATGCATTCAAATATAATTCAGGTACACATGAACCTACAATATACTATAAAGTATGACTCACAATGGATCAAAAATGTATCTATACAAATAAAAATGAGTTATCCATGTATGTTTCCCCCATAACTTGAGAATAGCTGAGCCGATTTGTCTGATTCTTTTTTTATTGTGTTTGTGATTATTAGGAGACGGTTTGCATGAAAGAATTTTTTTTGGAAAATCCACCGGAGATTAAATATCTTCAATTCAGTAAAATGATATTATGCCACCCATCCTGAACAGTGCGAAACGGTAGATAATAAATTTACCCTCTATGCATTGAAATAATATATATCTACTACATACGACAACTGGTTTTTTTTTAATTCTATGTTTGATACATTTAAATTATGTTACCAATTTACTCACGGTGTACATACGTTGTAAAGATAACTTCATGTATTTTTCTTCTAGATTAAGTCTAAAAAAATGTCTCTTACATAAGACATTTGTCGGGAGAAGCATTCATAGCATTAAATCAATGATCAAACTTAAAGATTTAATAACTTACTGCTTACCTACTAACATAGCTATTACTTTTTGAATGTTTTTTAAATATTCTACAGTGCACATCCGTTACATGATTTTTTAAAATCGCGATCGATTTCGGTAAACTTTTACCATTGACGAGCGAGATAATACTGACTAATATTTTTGTTAAAACATCTACACTGAGAAAAATACTCAAAACGAATCATTGGTACGGTACTATCAGATTAGGACCAGAGATCGAACAAACGATTCATTGGTATACATCTATGTATAATATTAACTCTTCGCAAACAAATCATTGGTAAATTTACCAACTTGTTTGCGAAGAGTTAATATTATAGATTCGTACTAATGAATCGTTTGTACGATCTCTGGTCCTAATCTGATAGTACGTACCAATGATTCGATGTGAAATTTCGTTAGTATTTTTCTCAGTGTACAAAAACAAAATAATTGAAAACAATAGCTGCACCTGTTAAGGATCCTTAACAGGTGCAGCTATTGTTTTCAATTATTTTGTTTTTGTAGATGTTTTAACAAAAATATTAGTCAGTATTATCTCGCTCGTCATGGTAAAGGTTTACCGAAATCGATCGCGATTTTAAAAAATCAAGTAACGGATGTGCATTGTAGAATATTCAAAAAACATTCAAAATGTCTCGTAACTGTTACATAGTTAATCCTTCTCAAATAACTGATATATATAGCTATATTACTGTCCACTGCTGAACATAAGCCTCCCCCATATTTCTTCGGACTTTTTACAACCAATTAAAAGTGATTTTTTTCTTATGGTCAGACCATCGTGTAGGTAAGAGGTCTAGATAAAGATTTAATAATGAAAAAATATAAATAGAATAATTTTTATTGTACATTTTTTGTATGGTACAAATGGCTGGTTTATTGCTTGCAAACAATTACTAACAACCAACCAGTTATACAGGACGTGAGACACATGTTTACAATTAAAAAGATGTGACACAGAATACAAACAAACATACATACACTCACACATAGATAAAAAGTACATAATACACATAAAAGTACACAATACATATAAAAGTATACAAAATACATAAAATAAATATACTCGTATAAAAGTAATTCAGTTGGGTGAAATAATTATTAAAAAAAACTTATAATGTCTGTGTTGGTTCCTCTTACTAAATCCTTGTAAGACATTATCTAGCAAAAGTTGATAGAAAGATAAATATTTTCCAAATCTACTTAGTTCTATAACTTCTCATTAAATATTTCCAAAGTGAGTTTTTCGATTTTGCCGATATACCTACATATAGGTTTATTTTTTTCGACTTCAAGAAAAGCGGCCTAGCGGAAAATATTATTTCCTTATTGAATTCACACGAAACGACTCGAGGGATACGTCATGTTTTGGTGATAATTCATACTGATGTTTTTTAAAGCTGTGTTTTCTCACATAAAATAATCTACTTTCAACTATATTATCCTCTTTAAATGATCAAAACAAAGAGGATATTCGAAAATATTATTATTATTAATATTATTTTTCTCCATAGCAAAAATCCATTTTTTATTATGTTAGTACTAGGTACTTGGAGATATAAAGGTACATATACATAGAGCTATGTATGTATGTTTATCTTTCCCCTATACGCTACTACGCGTTGGAGATAATATGGAAATTTCTAATTTTTATTCCGTCATATCGCGGATGATAGCGTCATATCGATAAAACAGAAATGATAGACCATGGAATCAGAACCATTGGTATGTCTCTCTTAGAAAAGAAGGTACCTAAATAATATTTTTTTTAAATGTTTAGAGTATATACCTTCCTTTTTATTGTATCCTTACGAATTGTATTGTATTACGTGGAATCGCCTACCGGTACCATTGAGATACAATCAGACTGTCACTAGCTTCAGAGGCAAATTGAAAACTACACTCTTCACCTGCGCCCTTGAGACGATCTAGGGACTGTTAAATGGCGTCAAAACAAAATAATCCAGAATCATCATCATCATCATCGTCCTATCCGGGCAAAATGTGCAAAAAAAAACGCTTGTTTCTTTATTTGTTCCAATAAATTTTCGTGAATTGAGAGTTCGTCGGTAGCTTGAAAAAGCAGTCTCGGCCTAATGTACAAGGGGTGCACGGTTCGATCCCAGGTGTCGGTAGACTCTCCTTTCATGACACAAGCTTTTAGCCTACTGTGAAAAGTGAATAATGTTGTATTTTGGTTTATAACAAAAACCCAGATGAATCCTTGAAAAACAAATACTTATAATTATGTATAGGTATAGCGAAGGGCCATTTCTTACGATGAATCATATTTTGCACAATGTCACATTGTGTAAATATTATTCTCCGATTTTGATGTTTAATTTTTCCATTTATTTTTTTTATAATAACTTTTGAGATGAAAATTATGGTAGATTCATGAAATTAATAATTTGTAATCAAGCAGCTTTGTTATAAAAAACCAAAGTATTTTTATTTTATTTTAGAAGTTCAGAAAAAGAACTTTGTCACAGAAACGAGACTTCAAATATAAAATAAATATATTTTATCTTGAACACTTTAGCACCCCACTTCTAACAAATGCCGTTATGGAATTTTACATAAATAGATAGAAAGAATGATTACTATTCAAAATTTAAATGACTATCAAATACTGAGCACTTCAATATTATTTTTTTGTCTTACATACAATATTACAGATTTTAACAAAATTGTCGAAAATCTCTAAGGAAAGTTTTGTCTGAAAATAGTAATAATAATAATATGAAATCAATACTACAGTTTCTGCCCTTCATACGTGAGAATGACATGAATATCTTTTTCACGTAGTACATGAAGGGAGCGTCTACATGATTGTGTAGAAAGACTGAATGCTGAAAAAGCTTACTTCTTACCTCTATAGCTGATAGTACTATAGCTAATATTTTTTTTCCAATCACAGCATGTTATCCGTCCGAGTCTAAGTACATATATCTTATGTAAGAAAGTATGTGTGATGTAGTAAGTACTTAAAGTTTGCGGGTATAAACGCACCTATGTAATAATGTTTCATTCTTATTCATTCACGATTTTACTCGATATCGAGTTAATTTCAGTAATCGATTGACGAATTATTATTAGTTGATTGGTAGTATCAATGTATCGAATTGATAAAAAATTACATACTGTAGTGCGAAATGTAATAATATGTATAAAAGTATGAAATGAAGAGAGATTATAATTGTAAATTTATTTTATTTTGCTTTTGTTTTTGTTTAAAAGTGTAGGTAATAAGTGAAAGACTTATTAAAATGTTTTTTCTCGTAATATAATTATATAAGCATTCAGTAGAATCCAATGTGCAGTGATCGTAGATATGATTTCGCAAGAAAATACAGAGTACCAAGTCTACCCCTTGGCGTCCCGAATAAAAAATCTTTTGTTGTGTTTTGATATTTTGTATGTTTTTTTTTTTGTAAGTATTTTGTTTTTACTATTTTCATGTCAATGTGTCGTGGTGTGATGGAAGAAATCACTTTATAGTGATAATCTCGCCACTGCACATCGTCCTAGTTTCTAAAATTTTATATTATTTTGTTAACACTGTTATGTAATGATGATGTGCAAAAAGAATAAATAAATAAATAAATAAATAAAAAAAAGGTCTTCCACTCTTTTCGGCAAGTTGCCAGATATTTGTAATACGTCGCATTTTATGACATTTGACATCTTCAGTTCAGCGATGATGTAAGCCACCTATCCTGAATATCTTAACTTTGATAGCCACGAAATCATAAGTTGCATGTTTTCGCATGCAGTTAGTCCTTTGGATATCCCACTTCTGAAAAATTCCGTGATCGTATTAATATGCCTATAGAAGGAAAGGAAACTAAGTAGATTTAGGAGCATTTATTATATGTTGAAAATAGAATAATACAGAATTATAATTTGAATTAACAGTTTTCGCATGCAGTTAGTCCTTTGGATATCCCACTTGTGAAAAATTCCGTGATCGTATTAGTATGCCTATAGAAGGAAAGGAAACTAAGTAGATTTAGGAGCATTTATTATATGTTGAAAATAGAATAATACAGAATTATAATTTGAATTAACAGTTTTCGCATGCAGTTAGTCCTTTGGATATCCCACTTGTGAAAAATTCCGTGATCGTATTGGTATGTCTATAGAAGGAAAGGAAACTAAGTAGATTTAGGAGCATTTATTATAATGTTGAAAATAGAATAATACAGAATTATAATTTGAATTAACAGTTTTTCGATCAATTAAATTTCGAACATATGTAGACATTAAATTCAAACTAAGACGAGACATTTAAATCTGCTGGTTAGTTTTGCTCGATCGAGCATGTGGGCGCGTAGCGTTCCTAATGTTTTTTTTCTGCTTCGGCAAATCAGCATTAACCCAGATCCTTCCACAATCTCATATATATGTCCTGAAGGGGAATAACATTTCACACGAACGATTTCAAGGATATGAAGATATCTACATATAAACTTATTTTACAATAACAATATATTTAAGCACTTTTCAATTCTAAATTGTTTGAATATCTAGCGGAATAATATTATTCTATTTAAGAAATGTCTTCCTACAATCAAAATTTAGGTACCTATGTACCTGCTATATAACATAAATTTATTCAGGGTGCCTAAATACTGTGCACTCTAAGTACCTACCCAAAATATGTACCCAAAGATAAAGAAATATTTTACATACTTATGTAGATAAGTTTATACCTTGTAGTGAAAGTATCGTTCTGCCTACCCCACGAGGGAATCGGCGTGATAGTGTGTATGTACATATCTTATAATATAAAAATGATTTTCAAATTTACATACTAAACTTTCACCGGGCTATACTCTCCCATTTCAAGGAATTTGCGTTCCATTGACCTAACCATTACAAGATGAGGTATCTATTTGAAATAAAAACCCACTAAATGCCGTACTTTCTTTTTGAGAAGCGTGAAAAACAGCAAAAAAGAGTGTAAAAAAAAAGTGTGAATGAGATAAAAAATACGTTTTTTACGTCAGTTTGAAAGGGTAAGAAAATATTTTTACCGCCAAAATTGTGTATCATTATATTGCCATATTAAAATTAATTAAGAAAATATCGATAATTTATTTCGAGTAAATGTATCATTATAAATGTATGTTACATAAAATAGTTTAATTTGTGTTTTTTTTAATACTTTTGCAACATGTTTTACGCGAATTAACCAATATTTAAATAATTTGAACGTGTTAAATAAGATTACATAAACGAAAAAACATTATTTTTTGTTAACGGCAACATCGGCTGTTTAAATTCAGCCAATCACTTTTTGAATGTTTTTTAAATATTCTACATCAGCCAATCACGTCGCTCGATAATTTGACATATTGGAAATGCGAACGACGCCATATATATTTTGACAAAACAAAGACGCGATATGTCTATTTTGTAAAGTCTGCGTTCCGTACAGAATTATTTGTTTAATTATTACATTTTATAAAATAATGAACTTCATAGTATGATAATAAAATATGGTACATTATATTTTATTATGTACAAATGTGAGTGGTACCTCTGACACAATATTATGTACAGAGAAGCAAAGTGAACACTATAACAAATATTTTTGGACTAAATAAAAGGTAATAATAATGTTTATGTACACATTCATATAAAATCAATAGATATAATGAACCAAATAATTTGAAACATCAGTTTCTACGAAGAAATATTTGAGGTTATGTCTTAAAAACACAAGTAAATATACCATTTGTTACAGGAGTCAGTTTTGTTTTTAAACAACTCAAAATATGACACTGACATTAATAAACTGACATACAACTAAATTCTGAAGTGATGTACGATTTATGTTGGAGCTAGCCATTCGATATTATTATGAAATTATTTAATTGAGAGGTATTATTAAGTTTGTAGATGCGACATTGTGAAAAATCATAACATATTGTATTAATGGTGAATAATTTACAACAAGATATTAAAACTATGTTTGTTTTTACCTTTTTGCAGAAAAAATGCAATATGCACAATAATAAACATTGATTAAAACGATTCTGATGTTAAAGGATTATTCATTACCATGACAAGGACATTTGAGGGCTTAGAAAAGTTTACGAAATAAGTGCCAATGTAGGAAGCTGGTTCTGCCTTGTGATTGTAAGAGAACATTCATTATTATAAAGGTAAGAATTTATATGTTAATTTAAACACAACAGCACACGGAACTTAAGTCATAGTAACAAAAAAATAAGGCCAATTGCAGTGTTTTATACAAATTTAATTTATAAGACATTTAATACTTTCAACACACATATACTATATTCTATATTTATATAATAACAAGAATATATAGCCAGTTAATAGGAATAACTAATAAATAATCACTTTGGATTATATTATAATTAATGAAAATGTTACACTGTAAACTGAAGACATGAAACATACATTTCTAATAAAGTGTAACAAGATTGAATTATCACTAAATGAACCATAATTTTTGTAAAATCAGAATAAGAGAGTTATCTTAAATGTGTTATATAATAATTATATTAAATTCCTTTACAGATGCGACTGGTTATTTATTTCAATAACTAGAATGATAAAATCAAATATTTGGATGATCAAGAAGTGGAGATTTGGAAGCATTAACCAAGTGCTTGGCAACGTCTTGAAGACCTAGCATGGTACAGGAAGAAGAGAATTAAAAATAATACACAATTTTGTTATTTTACTCAAGAAGTGGAGATTGGGAAGCATTTGCTAAGTGCTTGGCAACGTCTTGAAGACCTAGAAAATTAAAAATAATAAATAATTTTATTATTTTACTCATTCACTGTGTCTAGGTAGTAGATTTAAATAAATCATATATATTTTTAATCTAATATATAAAATTAAATTTAGTTTTCTCTTTTTTATCAGTAGATAAATAAAATATGGCTTCTTTTTTAAGAATGATTTATTTTTTGTTCTACGTTGAGTATAGCATGGTGAGTAGGTAAGTATTGCAATGGCATACGTACAAGTACATATTATTTTATTACGTCAGCTTGATTAATCTGTATTAGATTGTATGAGCCTACTTAATAAGTAAACCTGTGTGAAGGAGGTGTTATGTACTGCTTACATGGAATTACTTACACTTATTCTAACATGTATATATTATTCTCAGATATATCTAATTATTAGGTATTAAAGTATTTGACATTTAAAAATATCTTTTTATTTTCCCAACATTTCCATTGACAACCAGCATGATTATAACATGCAGCTGGTAAACTGAATCCTTTATTTTTGTGATGTGCCCTATTGATATCACCCATCCTGATTGTCTAATCTTTATATCGACACGGAAGGGGCAACCTGCATGTTTATTACATGCACATGAATTGTGTAATTTCGAGCGGGTAATTTCAAGACTCCATACCCACTTATAATAAAAACCCACCAAATATAATATTTCCTTTTTAAGAAGTATTTAAAACTGCATTTAAGTATGGTAAAATAAAAAATACGTTTTTTGCATCTGTTGGAAAGTATAAAAACAATGTCATGTCAGTGAATAAAAACTGTCAACTTTTTCTTTCTTCTTTTCTTGGATGGCTTTTCACCCATTTAGAGTGTTATCTCCAGGAAACGGTCTGAACTCTTCTTTCTCTCAATAGAAGCAGAGTGTATCCTATAACACTGTCAACAAGATATTCAGTGTGACCCAGGATTGCCAAATTTATTGTGTGGCCATATATGATTTTCACTCTAACACGATATAAATCTTACTTTTCATTATTCTGTTTCATATTAAAATTCATACTTTTTCTTAAAGAATATTTACTCATCGAATACACCCTTTTTTACAATGTAACGGGTATTAGTACCGATAATTGCTTAAGTCAACACCAAATTACCGTACATCTAATACATAAAATTCTCGTATCACATTGTTTGTTATCATACTCCTCCGAAACGGCTTAACCGATTTTGATGTAATTTTGTGTGCTTATCGAGTAGGTCTGAAAATCGGGCAACATCTATTTCATACCCCTAAAAGTTAAGGGTGGTCCACCCCATTTTTTTTTAATTTAGGGCAATTTTTTTTATGGTGAGGCATTAAAAATACATACAGTCCTAAGTTTTCACCCTTCTACCATCAACCCCAATTTTTTAATAGCGATATAAGTACATAATTCAATCATTTTCAACTCCGGTCGATTACTGCAGTTATCCCCGCCAGGCGTCTTCTATACGTCTAAATAAAAAATACTTTAATAATTTGTCTACAACGCTTCATTCGTCTTTTAATTATTATAACATCCTCACACCTTTATAGGTAGTCTTAGTTATTTTTTATTGAACTCAAAATAATTTCCAAAAAATAATGCATAGGATGGCAAAACAACGTTTGCTGGGTCAGCTAGTTATGTATAAATTATACCTTATATGGGTAGGTCTTGATTTTCAATAAATGTTCATTGGCTGACATGGTTAATACATTAAAATTATATTAACATTAATTACTAACAGATACATTTTTTATCTTAATGAACATTTTCATTCACCCCCTCTACAAAATCATATTAATCCAAAAATTGAATGAATGAATTACTCTTAATCAACGCTGAAATTAATTCTTTATGCCGGGGGCCCAAACGTTGACGTTCACTGTGAAAAAACAAGAAATAGCTGAATTTATAAAAAAAAACAATGACTACTTTTAACTACCTACCTTTTTATAAAATGACAAATTGATATAAAATCTGTGTATAGAGACAGCGTCGCCTTATTCGGTAGTGCCCCAGACGGGACTTGAACCCGCAACCTACTATCAAAAAAGCATAAAATAACTTTTAGTGAATCGTGACTTTTTTCGAATTAAAACAAACTGTTCTGGGTTTTACGTTGGTATGAAAATAATTATTGAGACACTACGGTTTTTCTTGAATTAAAATTTATATTCTTTCACTTTGAAAATATGAAACCTTTCAGAATGTTATTACATAATTTAATAATTCTCGCCACATCTAGATGGATGTGTACTTATATTAGATAGGAATTTATGAGAACTTAAAGAGTTTCGCAAAGTTTTTAATTTGGTTAGCACCTACGCTCTGCATTCTTGATAACTTAATGTAATTTACCGCTTGTATACTGTACCAATCTACCAACAACCGATGGTATTTTCTACCACTACATAGTTTAATAAGGAAAAGCTTTTATGCTTAAGTTTTCCGCAGATTTAAAGTATATATTAAGTATAATTTTTTTAAAAAAAAAAAGATATATCTGGGTTTTGTTATAAACCCAAATACAACTTTATACACCTTCCACAGTAAGCTAGAAGCTTGTGTCGTGTAAGGGGAGTTTGCCGGCACCTGGGATCGAACCGCGGACCCCTTGTTCAAGAGGCCGAGACTCTACCTCCAGGCTACCGACGAACTCAATCTAATAATAAGATGGATATTACTAATCGAAGATTTCAAAGTTTTAACGACGTTTTTGTTTTCAAACAAAGAATAAAATAAGTTGATCTTAAAAAAAAATCATAATTTCAGTTTGGAAAAGGGTGCTCATTAAAAAAAGCCTGTGAGCAGACAACCTGTTTTGCAATAAGAGCGTTTAATACTTATTTTCTCATTTGTTGTCAAGTGATAAGTAAAAGCTATTAGTATAGAAATAGAAAATCCGATTAGAAATAATATTTGAAATATTTATGTCATGCCCTATACAAATTTTGTGTCTTTCTTACTTAATAAAATTGTAACGAAAGTTTTCTATTTAACTTCCATACGAACATTACTCTCTACATAGTTTGACATTTTCTAATATTATATTTATAATTACCTATTGTGATTAGGTGTTTGTAATTAAATTATTTAAGGTTATAAATAATAAAATACCTTTCTTATTATGTACATATTATATAGATTATAGTAATATAATACC
The DNA here is from genome assembly GCA_947579605.1 of Athripsodes cinereus. NCBI lineage: Eukaryota > Metazoa > Arthropoda > Insecta > Trichoptera > Leptoceridae > Athripsodes > Athripsodes cinereus. The sequence continues at coordinate 6,181,704 of OX388312.1, read as the reverse complement.
TAATATATTTAGTACCCCGATCCCTGTCATGTTGTAATGAATTGCAAGGCAGCCAACCCTTCATAATAAAGCGTCGACAGGGTTATCCAGGCTGCTTTATTTTATTGTTAATAAGTCAATTCAAGAAATGGAGCCTGTCATATAAATCCTAGTCCTTTAACATTCACCTACAATAATAACATACGGACACGACGAAGCCTACTTTACTAACTAGACTCTGGCTTTATTCAGACAACGGGATTTGTATCGTGGATAATTTTTAGAAAAATCGTACCACCACAATCGCACGAAGTGTTTTCAAATCATACCACCTAACGAAAATCACCGAACTTAAAACCAATATTTTGATAAAACATACATTTTTATATTTTTTTTTCTTCTACTGCCTTTGGAGCACATGATTAGAACGGGCTACACCACGATATAATATATATTATATCAATCTTCTGATTTTGAAGTCATTAATATAGAGATTTATATTAAGATTTATTTGCCCTTTGACGCTTGTCTCTATTATATCTTAGAGCAGAATGAGGTATTCCTTTTGAATGAAGTTAAGCATCAATGAAGGGCCTGTTCAAATAACCTGTCTGTCAAATTCCTATAAAATATATTATTATACAATAGATTTGATCTGATAGTATTGGATACATAGATTATTGAAACCGACCGTAAGTCAATTTTTCTTCAATATTTCTCATATTACAAAATTTGTTGTTTCATCAGTCATCCAACAACTCAACGTATCGTTTGAGTATTATTACTATTATTGAGATATTAAGTTATCCGATAAATTTGCGATGCGTTTCACTTCATATGAATATCCCCCATTCTTTCACTGGATATTTCTTTCTGAATCCCTTTCAGTGTAGGTATAAAGTAGCTGTGAATATTTATTGCCTAGACCATGCTGTATGTCTTATTAACATTTAACATGGGATAAATCTGCTGAGATAACAAAAGTCGTTGAGAAAATAAAACTCTTAAAATAAATTCACATTTTTTTATCCCTTTTTTATATATCACTATTAATCTGCGAGAATAACTTTTAAATTCAATACTAACAATTCAATACGTAAGTAGGTTAGTAAAAGTATTACAAGAATTTCTATCTTACCAGTAACTTTGTATTTCTATCTTATTAGACCTAGTAGGTACAGTGATATAGGTTCATACTTCTACGTACTTTCTTATATCGATAAACAGTTTCTTTTCCTTTTAGTTTAGACTTTTGATTGTTCTGTGAAACCCTCAAAGTAGGTACCTACCTTCTCCCCATTTTTTTTCTCAACTGATAGGTATTTATCAATATTATAAAAAACGTAAGTTTTACTTTATAAAGTTTATAATAAAATAGTGAAAAATGCCGTATTTAAAAAAAAAAACGATTGATTTAGATTTGAAAGAAGTCAAAATTACAGCCTCATTTAAATCTCTATATTCATCTTGAAACAGAAATAAATTAACGAACGGATTTGAATATCATCACCCTATTATAGCCGCTGGTAGGTAATCAATTATCTATGTGAAATAAAATAGAAAATCTTAATTTTAAATGGTTGCTTAATTGTCCAATAAGTAAAAGATTTTATATCACAATAATCTTTGTCTATCTCACAAAGGAATACAAATAAAAATATTAACAGGTGAGTTCAAGGAAAGATCCACATAAATATTTATTTTGTCTTGTATACAATGCGACGTTCCTAAATGTAAATAAAACAGGTAAATGAAGTGAAAATAACGTAAAGATTTTCAGAAAAAAGAGAGAAAAATGAAAATATGCTTTTATTTAAAATAAGCATCAAAGCTTGGTACCCTATAAAGCTCGCGCTCGAACTAATCAGCGGAAATTAGAGTTGAACGTAAAAGCTCATTACCTCATTCTTATCTCAATATTCTTGCCATTATCGTATGTTTTTATAATACTTTACACAATTTAACACAAATTTATGATTCTTTCAACACAAAAACTATTATTTTAGTCAAATTAAGATGTAATCAAGATAATCTTATTAATTTTATAACACAATTAAGCCGGGAAACTTTGTCAGGGGAGAAATTTTCAAACTTAAGACTAAAAATAATAATACAATAAGAAATAATTATTGTCGATGATTAAATTTGATCATTACTTACTTATTTCAATTTAAGAAATTATTTTAAGTTTTTGATTATCGTTTGTTTGTCAAATTGATTGATTACTTGTATTGTATTGCGGTAACTTTTTCAAATCTATCAAACGGACCGTACACAATGAATTATTTATTCTTTGTGATAAGGAAACAATAAAAGATGTTTGTAGGTAATTGAAAGATAAAGATAGATTTGGAAAGTTTTTTTTTAATTTATCGAGTTTATTGAAATATTTTTATTGAATGTGTCTTTTAAGTGACTCTCGCAGTTTACCAATTGAAAGTTTTAAAAAATTGTTTAATTAACAAGATTTGATTAAAAATCAATTCGTTCAATACAGTGCAAGCTGTGTTTTTGTTATAGCAAAAGAAAGGTAGGTATCTACTTTTGATGATCTCATTGATTCGAACCACAGATCTTTCACGTGAAAGCCCAAAGATTTTTTATAGGGGTACTGACTTATTTAAATTTTAAACCTTCAGTATCAATTATTGAAGCTTCAAGATTTTTAGAATTTGGATATTATTTTTAAAAAACATCATTAATAAAGCATTCTACATCTACAATTTATTTATCGGTGATACTGCTTCCTATCCTGTATGTCTCATTTTTTAATGGCGTAGAGAGGACAACTTGCATGTTTATAAGATGAAAATAATCTGCTACTTTACTTGTGGGATATGTTGTGATTGTAAAGATAGATAGAGAGAAATATTTATTCATTATAATCTGTTGAAATATATGTTTTTTTCTGTTTATGTACGGCATTTGTGACAGTATAAAAAACATTCGTGAGTCATTAAACACAATAATTTATTATGTAGTATTTTTATAATGGTCATAAATTACCATTTTATTGGAAAACTCCAACACCCTTATAAAAATGCCATCAAAATATTATTATTGTATGTATGAATACATATATTGTGATTTATTTACTTACATTTTTTGTGACTTACATACAAAATATTATGTGTAGAGGATTTCTAATATTTAATTTTTGAAATGAATGAACAAGTACAAGTAGTAGTGTAGGTAATTTTATAATTTCTCTAAACTTTATAGTCACTATCTGTCTGTAGTAACACTTACAAAACGGCTGTGCATAATAATTTTTTCTTCCATGAAATTCCTAAATTTAATAGATCTTTCACTTCTTATGTAAGTTTTTGATTGTCCTATAAAAGGCAGATAGTCTTTATACATCATGTATGTATGCTGAAATATCTTCTTTCCCGAATATTTCAGGAGTCAAAGGAAGGGTATTTTATTTGTAAGGCGATGACAATTATGAATAAAAACACAAAAACTGTGTAGGTACAGTTAACCAGTACCACAAAACCAGAATTGAAATCTCTGACTCACCATGTAGAAGCTTTGATAAAAGTTTTTATAAGCATGAAGTGGGCAATCTGTATGTTATATGCAGTCGACTGCAGTGATTTTTGCCGCCAACGCCTCATCTTTTGTGAGCATTTTAGAGATCTGAGGCCGTAAACAAACCGTACATAGCGATCGACTACCGACGAACTTTTCGACAATCTTCCTACATGTACCATGTAATTATGCGATATTGTTGCGGTTATAGTCGATTGCCAAATGCGTGTTTGTCTAGGGGGTCTGGTGAGAAGTCTTAAAATTTTCTGCATTTATGGAGCATTGCAGAAGTTGATTGGTGGGGCATTGTTTCAATTACAGAAAAAATAATTTATTCACCGACGGTTCTTCATGGAAGTGAATTATTTATGGAAATGAAAATAAATTTGTATAATCATTCTACAGGTGACTTTTTATTTGCGAACTGGCTTTCAAAAGATTCCACTCTCATCGTCAAGTTTTGTTGGTAAACAATAGAACTTTGATTTTATAATTTTGGTCTTATAAACTACACGTTCACACACAAAAAAATGTTGGGAGCAGATCGCTGGATAGATTTTTAAAGTGACTATTCTTCAATACGGTTAAGAAATATTGGTCTACCGGCTACCCCACTTTTGGATGATACCGTGGTGGTATAGATAGACAAATCACGCAGATGGCATTTATTATTCATTCGACATTCTTCTCATGTTAGGTATTGTTTAACATTTTATTAGTGCTCAAATTGAATATTAGATAATATGAGTGATATGTGACAGCACAATACTCTCAAAATACCGGGTACAAAATAGCAGTACATGTACCGGAAAGTGGTTAGTTAATAATATCTAATTTGGTCGGTACTGCTTCCTAGTAGTAGTAGGTATGTAGAGATAGTAGGAATAGTACCTACCTAGTTGATTTTGTACGAGTGTTTCGCCTACGGTATTCTGTTCACATCAAACCATTTTGATGTGGTGGAGTATCCTTTTGATAACAAAGTAATTTAATTAATTATGTATCTATGTGTTATTTCGTGGTTTGTTCATATTGCGCAAGTAGGTACCTACTTACGTACTTTCAATTATTTCTTTATACACAAATAGTTAAACAGACACTTTTTCTATTATCACTACTACGGCTATAGGAAATTATGTGTGCATATGAAATGCATACATTCGTGTCTGTTTTTAATAGGTTTATTTGAATGATCTCTAAATTTTCATGAACTTATTGTCACATATACATTCATATCTTTAGTTTATCACCTGCTTTTAACAAGACCCTCAAATACTTACAGAGACTGAGAGACGAGTCCTATTACAGCGACGATTGCTTTTATTTTACATATTTGCTGGAAGGAAATGAATGTAACAAGTCCAAGACAGAAGAGAATGGATTGTTGAAGGGGCGATTAATGTTCTTAGATTGACCCAAATTAAAAAAAGAGGGTGACTCAATTTATCAAAAAATTAAATAATAAAACTTAAGATCGTCGAATTGATTAAGCTAGTAATCATAACAATTCGCTTTGTTGTCCTTAAGTTGTGGAATAATAGGCAAATTTTAGCAGGTTTAGACCTGCTTATCAATCACCTTCTACAACTAAACATCCTATTGTTATTGTTATAATTTACTTTAATAACATTACCTGGAAAGTAATAGTTTATAATATGGCGGAACTAAACTTTTAATGTATTGTACTATACCCTCATGCCATGTCCCAGATACGGTAGGCAGAGAGAACAGAATGCCATTATAGATCTTTCCTTACACACTTCTTTCGCTTCCTCTATATTCATCCAGTTTCTCATACATGCACGCCGATTTCTCTTACTCAACACGCGGCCGTCCTTCCAAGAACCACGTGATCAAGTCACGTGGTTCTTGGACGTCCACGCTTCCTCACACTCCCTTTTTCAGAAAAATACATCCTCTTTGTCATCCTTTCATCGTGCATTCGCTCAACATGTCCAAACCATCTTAATTTGTTTACACGCACTCTGTCCACAACACTCCTCTCACATCCGCTCATTCTCCTGATTTATGTGCCTCATGTAATTACAGTCATGCTTAAGTAATAAAAAAAATCATAACATTGTCTTTAATATCACAATTTTGTGCCCATAATAATTCAAATAAATACTCAACTTCTCAAATGTCTACCTAATTTTCAATTTGATATTGAAATTGCAGTTGAGAATCGTCGCAAGATATCAATATAGTTTTGGTTCAGGAATTTAGTTTTGGTACAAAGAAAATTAATGATATTTCCACTTTTGCGTCGTGAAAGTCTTAAAAAATTACAGTCACACATGCAATTGTTTAGACATATTTTGGTATTTTGCATATATGAAAAATACAAAGTTATAAACATGCTATCCTTTTTTGTTTACATGAAAAGCACCCCACTGATAGCAGTACCAGACTATACTCGTAAGTATACTTATATATTATATTTGTAATTATGTATTGTTATTGTGACTGACATAATATCTTTGAAATTCATTACGAATAATGTAGGCAATTGGTTATAACCTCGAGATAAATTAGCCGTTAGCGAACGCACCGGTGAAAATTTATATGTAGCATTGAAAATTATAATAGTAACAAAACACAATTGTTGTTGGTAGCCACTATACGAAACTAATGTTTCCTACATTGTTGTACATACATTGTCATACAAAATATTACGTCACCTGTGAAATGTTTCTCTCCATGGGAAATTTGTACTAACAAATTATATCTGATTAATAAATAAATAAATACCTTTAAGTGAGAAAGCCATATATATGAAAAATTAAAACATACAGTTTGTAAAATAATAATAATAATATGACTATACCGCCGTACTGTGATAATATCACTTCAAGGGCGCATAACATTATTTAGGATCAACATCCACGTCCATTTTTTAAAAAAAACTACATAGCACCAATAAAAAAATTGTCTACAGAAAGATAAAAAATCATAATAATATAATTAAAAAAATAGTGGTTATATGTACTTCTTGTGGGATATATTATTTTAAAGGTATGTAAGTCTTGATGATTAGAAAATGAGTGGATGCAAGAAGAGTGTTGCGATGCAAGAAGATTGATATGTTTGTGAGATGTTTGTCCAAGTACAGATTTAACTAGTTAGGCATCATCAATTTAGTAGGTAAATATGTAAATTGTAAATATTAAGATGTAAATAAAAGTCTATAAAAAAGTCTATAGTGTTGTGGATAGAATGCGCGTGAATAAGCTATGGTGATTTGGACATGTTGGACGAATGAAAGAGGTAAGAATAACAAAAAGAATATTCTTGTCTGAAAGAAATGGCGTGAGGAAGCGCGGACGTCCGAAAACTACGTGGCTTGATCACGTGAATCAAATTCTTAAGGACGGCCGTGTGTTGAGTAAGAGGAACCGAATGGAGGAAGGGAAGGAAGTGTGTAAGGATATATCTATTTGGCGTTCCGTCCTTTCTGCCTACCCCACTTGGGACACGGCGCGGCGTGAGGGTATAGTAAAGTATAGTATAGCTAGAAGATTATTTTTTTTACAGTCTCAAATTCACCCCCAAAACATTCTTAGAGTAAACATAATTTTTGTTGTGTATAAACATAATTCCTATACAATGAAAATAATTGATAATATTTTTTGTAAACGTAAATAAAGGTTTTCAATGTATTTGTATACACTTAACTAGGTATATCTATCTTTGCATTGTTACAAATAATAATTTTCAATTTCAAAATGTATTATACCGCCGACTAGTGTGACATTAGACTTCTAAGTGCTCTTAGTTTTGTTTAAACTTTGTGTATTGTGAAACTTCTGAGTGGGACCTTTATAATATTATTATTAAGTAAGAAGGATGTTTGGAAGATATTTAATAAATAAATAGAATTGAGGAGCTGAATAAGAAGAAATACGTATTTAATATTTGTTTTAAACAAACAAATGGAATGAAATATATCTGGAAGTGAAGAGATATCATATTGAATTTGTTAATAAGCTCGATTTCTCCAGGACTGGATTATGTAAATAGAGACAGATTCCATTTTAAGTGTGTTAGTTTCCCTACTTTTAAATACTTTACTGGATTCCTACTTCGGTTACATTACCATCAGAAGTAGGAAGTCTAAAAGGAAATTAAATTTTGTAAGCATCACTTTGCGCTTAACCAAAACGCGTAAGTTCTCTTGTGTTTTCGAGTTTGTGGTGAAACTATGTTATTATTTAAAGTCTAAACAAAATTTCATAAGATCAAAAATAATTCTAAGTAAGTAATTAAGTTCCAAACAGAGAACATTTTTTTTTTATTGAGATATCTTGAAGTCATCAAGTAATTTTAAGATCCAACCGGTTTCAAAAGCATACCAATTATTAGTGGTAATCTAAAGATATTTATAATTCAATAATTTTGGTGTTTTTACTTTTGAAATCCATTTGAATTTATTATAAAATGCAGAAACACAATTATTTCTCCATTTTGAGGTAATCTATCATAATTGCAAAAAAAAAAACGAGAAAATAAAATAATCAAAACGAGAATGGGTGGCCTTGCTGAATTGAAGGTGCTTTTTTTTTTATATAAGTACATGTTTCATAAATATTTTCTTTTATTTGCAAACTCATAGAAAGGGTAAAAGACCTTTTCCTTGACAGTGATTCTATTAAGTTGATGCAGCATCCAATTTATATGCATCACACAATTACCTAATGAATAGCAGAATGTTTGGAAAGTTAAAAGATTTTTTCACACAAAGTCTAATCCTACAATTCACTTCTATTCTATCCTAATATTATAATAATATTTCAAAGTTTATGGGTAAAAACGGCACAACAACCCATTTTTTTTTCCAAAAAAGTACTTGTAAAGCTTTCACACACAAAAGGCTATGGCTTAACTCGCCCACAAAGGAATTAGCATAATAAAATCCGTGCACCACACACATGCTCAAACACACACTCCTACCAATTCATCATTATATAATTAAAATATTATTATTATTATAATTGTGCCCACAAGTTTTCTGAAATAAGAACTAACAAAAATTATAGATGTGTGTAGAGGAGTAGGTAGCCAAAATAATTTATGGAGTGTAAAGCCTTTTTCCTGTCAACTTTCGTGAAATCGTACCTTTTAAATATTCTTCATACTTCTGGTGAATTATGAATTATTTATCGGTACATAATGTACAAGGATTGCCATTGGACTTAGTTTTGGAGTCAACAATTTAAAGAGGCTGAAATATGAAAATACATGTTTAAGGAAGAACATTGGAATATATATGTTTTCGCAGTTTTTTGGATTCTTCACACCTTCATGAGTGAAGAAATTAATAATATTTTTCAACAGACACCTCAGCTGCTAAATTAAGACATTGTAAAAAACTCCCTTTTTCGAAGGAAACAGGAAAGGTGTTCTGATGCCTACGAATTGGTTTAAGCTGGTTCAAGTGCACTTTACCTAAAGTACATTCACCAATCTCACTACTTCCGGTTATGTTTGAAATTTGTTACTACTATATCTGATACTACATAAAAAGGAGTTTTCTGAAATGTACGGTAAATGTTTTGTAATGTTCTCGACAAAATTGAATGTTCATTGATAAATTTTAGGAATGCCATTATTTTTAACTGCATTATTAAGGGATATAAGATGTGTTTTTGGTAGATATTCAACACGGTTATTCAACAAAGCATTTGTCGAATTGACAAAAACGTCGTATTTATATATATGCATTGAAAATCTTCCTCAGAATTGACGAAAACGTTTCGAAAATTATTGCGAAGAAGCAAAAACTTTTTCAGGATAATAATTCAATTTTTATTTTATTCAAATATATTACCAAAATGTATTTTTGATGTTTGTTTTTAAAAGAAAAATATCTCTGTCATACCTATATTATTTTGCAAACGATATTAGTTACTATTTAAAGCATTTTTCTTAGTAGGTACACCAGCTATTACAAAAACATTCCAATTAATAGCGATTAGGCATTGTTGTTAAATAAGTACTTATAATAAATTATAAAACACATAATAATAAACAAATGAAACATAAATTACTTTCTGTGTTGATGACAGTATTTTAACCTAGTAATTATTATTAGATATAATAAATCAAATCTAACATAATGATATATTTTACCCTCTCGTTACCGCTGTGCATGTACAGGCATATAAACAATTTTATTTATTTTAGTTCACCTAGTTTGAAAAGAATGTGTTGTTTATGCTCAAATTATTTTTAAAGGACGATTTTATGTGGCAAAACAATCATCTTTCAGTTGTATTCATTAATTGACGAATTATGTATTTCCAATGTGGTTTTCATGGTGATAGTCTCAATCAAGTTGTTGTTTTCCTGGTATGTCATGTCTGGTTTTGTTTCCTGAATATGATTCGCCATTCATATCCTGAAGATGATGCCAGCATGTGCACCGAAACGTCGAAGCAACAAAACCAGACATGGCAAACCCAGAAAACTGCAACCAGATATCTATTGCCAAACTTCGTATTTTATTATATTTCTTCCGCAATTTTCACGTAAATGAATTTTGATTAGAAAATAGAAACACATGTTATCATTTTACGAATCAATAGTGTCTGTTTTTTTTTAGTTTAATCAACATATTTTGCTTTAATATTTGTGACAAAAAAGTAAAGTCTTCATAGATTTTTAACATGTTCTCAAATTGTCAATACCCTTGTACAATAACACTGGTCTTTTTCAAAAACAGTAAGAAATCAAAAAAAAAAAAAAAACAAAAAATAAACTTAATATGAATATAAAGAAAAAGTCCTGATTTAGTCTGGTAGTGAGAGGGATAATTATCAAACATTTATACTTGTACATTTATCAAATATTATTATGAAATATAGTCGAATATTCATCAGGTTAATAATAGTAATACAAAATTTAAGTCACAGTAATACTCGTAGGTATTATAATTATTATTTTTGTTAATGTTTTCCTTGCGTAAAAATATTATTATTTTATTCATCTCTTTAACAATGGTTAGTCTGGGGTGTGCATGTGTACGTGTGTAGGTGGGAAAAATTATAGGTACGTTATAAATAATATTTCTACGTAATAATACATACACGGTGCTCGTACATACTCATTCAATGTTATTTTTTGTGCAGAGTCGAAACGTTATATTATGTGACTCGTGCGTAATTATTATTTTCATTGTATGGGGAATCTTACACGATAAATAGATACATACTGTATGGGGAACCTTGCACGATAAATAAGGGTGTCTATAAAGGGGGTGGGGGGCATATAAATTATTATATTTTTATGTACCTATATGAATAAGTTGTTGAAATTTCTATTAAATGCCTGTTGGTAGGTACACATTGATGTAAATAAATCATCACCATCATCATCTCCGTCGGTCCCTCAATCCTGAGGATCGTGACCATCATGCTTCGTTCTGTAGACCATCTGTCTGCATGTTGAGCGATCCTCCGCCATGTGCAAGGTTCTGTGTGGCCTCCTTTATTTGGTCGCTCCATCTTATTGGCACTCTGCCCCTTCCCCTCCTCCCTTCTACAACCCCAGTCATAATTACTTTTTCCAGGTTGGCATGCTCTCTTATAGCAATGTGCCCGAAATATCGCAAAACGCGCTGTCTGCAAATCGTTGAGGGTCGCGCCGAAATGTTTAGCTCCCTGAGTATGGACTCATTAGTCCTGTGTTCGGTCCAATGCACTCGGAGCAATTTCTTCCAGCACCACATCTCAAACGCATCGATCTTTGCGCGTTCGCTAGCTCGCAGCATCCACGTTTCAGCTCCGTATAAAAATATGCTAAATACCAAGGTCTTGACCAGTCTTATCTTTGTGTTTCTCATAATTTCACGGCTTTTCCAAATTTTATCAAGACGATCCATTGCGTTCTTTGCCATCTGTGTGCGGCGGTTCACTTCTTGGTCGCTTGTGCCTCTATTATTTATGAGAGAACCTAGATATATAAATTCGTTGACAAAGTCAATTCTGGAGACCTTCTCTTTTCCGGAAACTACAAGAGATTATTTTTTTTATAAGAAACAAAAACTGTATAGAAATAATAAAAAAAAATGGAAACCGAGTTTCCATATTCAAACAATATCTCCCGAAGTGTGGATAGACCACTGTTGAGATTAGGAGACGACCTTGTTTGACATGTTTGTGAAAATGTGTACATAAAACGCATATAGGTAATAAGAAGATATTTTAAGATAAAACAAGAAGAATAAAATAAATTAATAAATACATAAGATAAATTCTTCAGAATTGGACGGAAAGAAGCTGAAAAGAACGAAAGGAAAGTAAATTTGTTTGTGTATTAGTTTCATGATCGTTTACCTCGCGTAGATTCTCCTGAATTCATATAATAATGCACAGAAAAATTCCATGATGTGGATCATTGCTTCTACATAGTGGTTGATCTTTATCTGTATATTTATTATAATAATATACAGTCATAACTGTACTTATAATACTAAAACTACACAAAACATACTTAGAACATAAACAATCAACATTGAACAAAAAGCAATGGAAAACAAAACTAGACAACATTATATTTGCCATGTCATGTTTGCAGTCTGTTTATTTTAGATCTTCTTCAATATTTTAAGTGCACTCATGGCGAGCATTTACTGCAAGCAACACATTTTTTTTCAGAATGTATGCAAAAATTATCTTTAGATCTCTTATCCAGGATAAATAGTTGTAATTCTACGACCACTACATGATGTCCTTCACCACTCTCTTCAAATCGTATTTTGCTTCATAATCTGCTTAATTTTCCCGTTTCCTTTAAAAAATTGTCAACGAAGGTGAATCTACCTACCTTACTTTTCAGAATGGCAGGGTCGACTCTGAAATAAAATGAAATATATTTTATTATTATCAAGATTTATATATACAGATATTATGACGATATCGTATTTCATGTTGAAAATTACTAATTTATTTTGTGTTTTTCATGGGCTGTATTGTATAATTAAGTCATTAAAAAACAACACAATTTTGTTATTACCCTTCACTAAATTTTACCCACGACTTAGGGATGACTTACAAATATTTAATTTTAAATAAAACAAACTTCTATCGAGATCGCGTAGCTGTATTTTTTTATTTCTAAAATCTAATATTCATTATGAGACAATGGATTTTACAAGTTCTTTAACTAGTGGAGGTTTACACTTTACAAGTTCTTTAACTAGGTAAGATATGCTGACGACATAGCACTGCTCGCAGACTCCGAGATGGAGCTGAACGAAGCCTTAGGAAAAATGGAAAGTATTCTGTTGTCAAAGTACACCATGAAAATAAATAAAGAAAAAACAAAATGTATGGTCGTTGGAAAAGAGGAAGCGACTGCGAACATTGCCTTAAATGGAGTGAGCATCAAACAAGTAAGTGAATTCGTGTACCTGGGCAGCAGAATAAACCAGGATGGACGCTCCAAAGCAGAAATTGTAAGCAGAATAAACCAGGCAAGGATTGCCTTCAACAAAAAATCGAAGATATTGGAATCCCCAAATATCGACTTAAGCGTAAGGAAGAACCTTACAAAAGCCTTTGTATGGAGCATTCTGCTTTATGGTTGTGAGACATGGACCATCAGCAAGAGTGAAAGCGGACGGTTGGCGGCCTTTGAAATATGGTGCTACAGACACATGCTTAAGATCCATTGGTCGGAGCACGTCGAAAACGAAGAAGTATTAACTAGGGTAGGCGAAAAAAGGCAACTCCTTAAGAGAATCAGCCAACAACGAGCTAACTGGATTGGCTACAACATCAGGCACCCAGGACTACTCATCGCCATCGCGGAGGGTAAGACCGAGGGGACAAATGGCAGAGGCCGACCAAGAGACGCATATATTATGGACCAACTGAAGAGGGATTTGAACTGTGGCTCATACGTAGAGCTGAAAAGACTGGCTGAGAATAGAGACGAATGGAGAAGAAAAACCAAACTCGTTGCAGACCAATCCAATGGATTGTAACTCATTATATATAACTAGTGGAGGGTGTTTTTTTTCATTATTTTTATGACAATATTAATGTATTTTAACATTTGAAACACACATTAACAACTAAATACTGTTCATATCTGTCAATATCATCCCGTCCTCTACCTTATATTGGGTGACCAAAAAACTCATTGCATGTAAAGCAAATTTACGGAAACATTTAATAAATTAATTAATGTTGATGTTTTTCTTTATATTGCATATGCAAGTTATCTTTTAATAATATGAAATAATAATCAACCATAAAGAGAATTGTAAATACCTGTGTACCTACTATTTAAAATTATCTGTGACTTAGGAAAAATTGGCAATACCTACATATCTTGAAAATTAAACATGACATTAGACATTATTAGAAATTGTTTAGAATATTTACTTATGTATTTATTGTGTAACTTGATATGGGTACAAAGCGCAGATGTCATAACCAATAGATTATTAATTTTTTGTCGATTGGTGGACATTATATCGTGACAGTGAGAAAAGCGGAAAAGATTTTTCACAACGTAACATTGTATTAACATGGCTCTCCAATCGGGATGTGTAATTGGTTATTAGAAATTTCCTATTGCCTTCATTACAAAGTGCTTATTCTTCTCCTTTTTCATTTACTTATAGGCCTCAGGGATTTTTTGTTTCAGAGACACCTTCCTAGCAAGTGGATTCCCAACTGTTTCATTATCTTTTTGATGGTCTTCCAAGTGGGAAAGTTCTGTAAGTTTACCAAGGAGAGCGACGTATGGAAAATTGAAAAAAATGCTTCTGAAAATTTATAAAAATCACTTCCTTTGCTCGGAAACGAAATGCTTAGAACTTAAGAACTAAAACTATAACTACAAATATTTTTGTATGATCCATCGAATTGATAAGCTTCATTTCACATTCCTTTAGTTTAGATGACGTAGATTCAAAGGTACGGTGTTGAAATAATTTGTAGCTTCACCCATGATGTATTTATACTACACTTAATTTAAAAATAGCGGCCAAAAGCCACACACACTTTATTATTGAGATACCTACCTACTTTAGCTTGTATTTAATTTAAATAATTACATTAAGGACCATGAGAACTTATCACTTTTTTTCTGTTACAATCACGTCATCCTTCAGAACTAAGCTAGTCAATTGACTTGCCGTTTGTTAAATTTTATCAAAAATATTACAGTCAATAGAGATACATTTTAGCCTGTCAAGCATCCTTTTTTGTAAGGTACGTGTTAGGTTGAAATTTTCTCTATTGCTTATAATCTATCTACTAAAACTACGTGAATTCGTAATGTGATAAAATGATCACGTTATGCCTCACTCGTTTTTTTCTGCAAATCATACTTATTCACAGCAAATCCTCGTCTCCCCACTGCTGAATATAATTCTCTTTAAGTCTTTTGACCAACACGATGCCACTGCTTCGTCACCAACCCATTTCATATGAGGTCTTTCTAAATTTGCTTCTTCCCCTTTTTCATAATATGGTCTCAATTTCAGAATACTTAGAGTCCACCTGCCAACTCATACCAACATTTCATTTTGTATATCTTCTTCTTCTTCTTCCTCGTGTGATAGATCATCGATCTGTTGTTTCGGAAGTGATTCCCTCTTGTGACCCTGAGGACCAGCTATCTTTCCATCTCTTTGGTGGTCTTCCTCGCAAACGTGAGCCAGCCGGTGTCTTCTTTGCAGCAATGTGGGCGATCCTGTTTTCAGCCATCCTGTCTATATGGTCTCTCCAGAATCGTCTCCTCTTCCTACTCCATCTCACTATGTCCTCCGTGTCGCATATCCTTCTAATCTCAGTATTTCTAATTCTATCTCTGAGAGTTTTTCCCGCGATAGCACGTAAGGTTTTCATCTCAGATGTTCTGAGTAAGCTTTTTGTATATCCATTTACTTATTCTAGAAATTACACTAAGATACATTAAATTTATTGCACACTCACTCTGATTTTTAGCTCAAACCATAACTGCATAATTTAGAATATTGTACTACTTGCTGCAAACATACTTAACACTTGGGAACATGAGCGATCTTTTCTCTTGCTTCTTTTATATTCCTGTTGTAATAATAATAATATAACGTTAATCTTGTTGAAGGATCGCATTAAGAAAATAACTAGTTTACAGTCTGGTAACACATTGTCCATCCAGGAGTTCAAAATATTAACACATTCTCTTTTTTAAAGTATTTTTTTTTCAAGAAGATGAATAATAATGTGAATTTCTTTATTTCCTTCTAAGCTTTCTTTTACATTGACGATCACTCTTGCAAAAAGGTACCCCCCATTCCTGCGTTGTTATTTATTTATTACTTTTATTTTTCCTTGTAAATTATGTAGTTACGATATTTCAAATCAATACGAAGTATCATAAAATTATCAGTTAGGTATACAATTCAATATACAGAAGACGAGTTTTTCGCTAGAATGTTTATCGTTAGTGGGAAGAGTTTCTCCACACTCCAGCATAGCTATCAATAAGGTTTTCCGTCTACCAAGACGACTTCAATCTTTTCTCACAGTCGTTTAATAATATATATGATTAGATTATCACATGAAAATACGAGTGTATTGATTGTATTTAAATAAAACTTGATTAAAGTAAATTAGAAATAAATATATAAAATAAGTCAAAACTCGGTAACGAGTGACCAGAGGTCCTAGAAGTAGCAGCGAAGATATCTCAGGAGAAAGTACTCAAAGTCTATAAGCCAAAGATCTATAAAGGATCAAAAGAGGGTGGTAGACACCTTTAAAAATATAATGATTTGTTGACCGACACCTATGTGTCTCATTATCAATTTGTTGTGTATAATTTTTTTCTTGCAAGTAATTTTCTACATCTTTCCATTTGAATTCGTAGTAACATAATTTAATACATAGGTAATTGATCGTATTCAACTATTTGTTAAATATTATTTCACAAACGTATAAATGTAAATTATCTATGAGCAAATTTTTATTTCAAAAGAATGCTTATAGTGGGATGAAATAAATTCTGTATAATAATATCAAATAAAATAAACAAATAAAAACAAGATAAATGGAGTTTATAAAAACAACATTGTAGAATGCTTTGTAGATCGAATATCATTTTGTTTTGTATAAAAATGTTATTATTTTAATATTAAAATACAAATTGCAGAATAATTCTGTGTTGATGTTGTTTCGAGAAAAACGAGGTATTTTATATCAAAGAGTGGAAAAGTAATAATGAAATATTGTTTCATAGAATATTAAGTTGCAATATCGAAAAGATTATATAATTCAAACATACGTTTTTAAAATCTTCAGACAGATTTATTTTAGAATCTTCATAAACTATTTTAAGATTATTTTTTTTCAAATAACGTAAGTAGGTACCTACTCGTATTCGTGGTGTTACTGAAATGTCATAGATTTTTTCATTCTCGCTTTCAAGGTCTGCAAGTGTGGCGTTATGGCGTTCACGATCAAAAGACCATCAAAAAGTTGTACTTACTTACTTTACTTACTTTTCGTATGGCCCGGTGTTGATGAATGATATTGTACTTAAGGATGGTACATTAGTCATCAGAATCACCAGAAAAAAAAAATTATAGTTACAGAACGATGATCTACACGTATGTAGGTATGCTTTAAATGGAAGAAAAAGAAACGTGTGTTAGAAAAAGAAAAACATTTAATTATAATTATCGCATAGCTAACTTTTTGATTCAGCGATAAAAAAATCCAATTGTAAGTTCATTAACATGCAGTTAGATCATTGGTTACTTCATTTTGGAAAATATGAAAATGAAATGGAATCAGTTCGCAAATAAGTTGTCTGTGTCTGTGGGATTAAAATTTAATCATTCTGGATAGGAGACACAACAACTACCTTACGGCTGATATCAAATTGCCAACAATCTGTCAAAATTGCCGAATATGTTCATGTATTGCGGCGTACAGACAGCTGAATGCGAACGTCAATCATTAAGCATCAAGCAAAATTCTAAAATCTCTCGGCGATAATTCAAAGCATTCTCCGAGAAATATTCGAACGAATGCCTTCTTTACCCATCCATGAGACGTAACGAAGGCATTCGTTCGAATATTTCTTCGGAGAATGCTTTGAATTGTCGCCGAAAGATTTTACTATTTTGCTTGATGCTTGATGATTGGCGTTCGCAATGCTCGCATCCAGCTGTACGCCGCCTTATCATGAACATCTGCCTTTTTCAATATCCCAATAACGACTTTATTTTAGTTCTTCGTTTTGGAAACGTGATGTCACAACTCGTGATGTCAGTTTTTAACAACTCGAAGTTGTTATCTCTTGAATAATTGAAAACCAAAACACTCAAAAACTAGCTGAAAGAAGTAGAAAATAAAAAAATATCTAATAATGACCAATTGTTGTTAACTCCTACCGCTAATCCACACACGTCTCGTATCTTAATTCACTCTTGGGAAATGACCATCGTACAACTTACATCAGTCCAACTATCGCCTGTCTGTACTCTCGCTAACTACATATCTCCTAATAACTGCACCGAACGAGAATCTACCTTCATTATAATTATAATATATAAAATACATAATATATATCAACTATCTATCTCTCAACAACTTTATATATTCCAAATTATCTCTTTTGTAGGTAAAACGTTATGTGACAAAACAATAAATTGCCTATGTAAGATTCGATAATTTTCACATTGAATTACTGAATCGTTCACAAGAAAAATCTTGTCTCCTTTCGATCTCGGACTACCAATTCCTTTTTCTTTTGAAGTGGATTCCAAAATTGTCTAATACATATGTCCAAGCTCTTCCAGTTCTTTATGATATCTATATTTGGATTATTTGGAAAAGATCACGCTTTTGCGACATACTCGCGATCTGTTTATTGATTAAGTTTAACATGAATTGTTTACAATCAATGTAGGTACCTACAGTTTAAAATCAATAAATTAACAAAAACTAATCCTTTTCTTAGCATTCTCATTGACTTTTTCTCTCGTATTTCAGAGTAAGTGAACTGAGCTCTTAAATTTTCTATATGCCAATTGTCTTTCACGTCAGACAATGATTTTAACTTGAAGTTACATAGGTATATATCAAAAAGCGAAAAGATCCCATTACTAAATAAGAATTTTTAAATGATAGAGTATTACAGTTTAGAATTATGAAAAATCAATGCAATAAACAAATTAAGGGTAGAAAACAATGACGCTTAAAGCATAGATACTATTTGGACATCAGAGGTGCACCAGTGCATCACAAATGCTTACAGAAGATAGAAAAAATTACTTTAGGGCGACAACGAGATTCAAAATTCACGGTCTTATGACACGACTAATATTTATAAACAACACACTTTTACGAGCTGCTTCCGAAAGACAAGTACAACTGCTGATACAAAGGTAAATTACTTACTTAATCAGTTAAGAAACTCTGTATATTGAACCCATTACAAATTATGTAACTACCTACTGTTATTACTGTTATCTATAAATCAAGAGACATCGAAGGAGTGTAGTCAAAAGATTCCACACGCGGGGGTATTTTGGCCGGCCAGCCCTTCAGGCTGCCCACTATGGCACCTTCGGTGTGGACAAGATTTGTTTAGTGTAGTATTTCGGATAAATGGAAGTCCCCAGACTTCTGCGGTATCCGGGTGGACGGTGGGTCCTTCAATGTTATCTATAAATTTATACCTTTATTCTTCTTATTTAACTGTCATCTGTTTTCATTTTTATAATTTTTTTTCATATTGTACGAGTCATCTAAATTCAAAATGCATATTTCCACCTCTGTCATATCGCTGTGAATTAGAAATTTTTATTCCATGAAACTCTACACAGCAATTTGCAACATAACTCTGTAACATAATCTTTAAAATGAACATCCCATCAATCTTCGGAATAGTACTCAGATATTTTTAGCATGAATATACAACATGCAGTTGAAAATATGAAACAAGAGTTAAGTTATTATACTCTGAGGTATAAAATTTTGTGAAAATCATTCTGCAAACATTATGTTAGCCGTTGAGTACCACGTACTAGACAGACATATTAATGTAAGTTATTTTATAGGAATGCACATTGCTATTTTTTAGATGCTATTTTTAGGTAGCACAAAATCAGTATCACGTTTTTCTTGGAAAAATAACACATTCATTATCAGCTGTTAATATAAGAAATTTCACAATGCTTTTTTATTTCCATATATGTAGTTTAATAATAAATAAATGTTTAAGTTACATGTTTTATATTTAAATGGTTTATTATTATTAAAACGACTGAAAAAATAAGTGATTCTAATTATTTCAGGCAAAATTCGTTCAATTGTTCATATTTATTTACAATCCAAACACGAAACAAGACATGAAAAATGATCAAAAATAGTTAGTTATAAATGAAACCAGATATCAAGTTTTTCTACTGTTGACTTTTTTAATTGTCAAATTTCAAGTCATTAATATGAACTTCCACCAAGAAGCGTTGGTCGATAAATTACACTTGATCTAAAATAGGTATTAATGTGTGAAAAGACCACGAACAGATGATGTAAGACAAACCGCAGGAGTAATATGAAAGCGGTGTTCTCTGAATAAAAAAGGAAAGGACGAAAGCGAGGCCTGTGTCCAAAGATGAACCGAGATAATTAATTAACCTTAAACACTCCAAAAAATTATACCTACTTGAAAACAATTTAATCTGGACCTTACTTTAATAAGGAAGAAAATAAACCAAATGTATCTTAAGAAAGTCTCTATAAAGAATCTTATCATCGTTGATCACTCACTCTCGAGGATTAAAGGCTAATCTGAATTATCCACTATACCTACAACCTATATACTTTTGTGGATGAATCAAAAATGTGTAAAAGTTTTCTAGTCCATGAGGAGTTGGAGGATTAAGACTGTATTAAGAACAAGATCACGAATATAGACAACTTACTTAGGAACAACTGAAGTTTTCCCTTATACATATAGTATGTTTTGTTCTTCGCCTGGATATGTTTTTATCACCTAGGTATAATAATTATATTATCTTGCGGAAAACCACTGCTTAAACCTGTGTTTTGAGTCTTACGAAAATATAAACGCATTGTGAAGAAATAATTACTTATATGAATATCGAAATATTATTCTGATATTGTACTTTGTGATTTTTAATATTTACGTAAGCACACACATGTGGATTAAATATCTTAAGTCCATCCCATTTCCCTTTAATGCTTCTTCTATGAGCGCAAAGCAGAAACCAGCCTCTTCCATTCAGAGCATCGCTATGGATATTGAATCGTCTGGTTCCATGAGATCTCAGTGTCTTGATATTTTTGTTACATTAACGGTGTACTATAATAATGCATGGTTATAAATTGAGATATAACCCACTCTTTTCGAAGTTTTTTGGGTGCTTACTAATGGACCGAGATTTGTAGAGCATCACACAGAAAAAACTTATAAATGCGCCTTGCAGACGTATGTTTCAGCGAAAAAACAAAGAATTAAATTTATGAACTCCACGGAGTCCTCAGTAAAAAAATAAGTTTCTAACTCTTTTTTGTGAGTCTTCGAATATCTATCTTTCAAATGACAAATAATCGTAAAACTTCACGTAGTTAGAAAATTAGCATCTACGATTCAATGATGACGCATTCCACTCATCCTGAAAGTTTAATTTTTGAATAACAATCTGCATCTTGCAATTAGACCGCTTGTTACTCCACTTGTGGCATATGCCGTGAGTAATAGTTTAATATTATTAAAAATTTGTAACGAAAATTCGCAAAAAAAAACAAAATATTGAAAAATAGAAATAAAATGTAATGAATAGAGCCTTGTTGCTTTTTTCTCTCCCCTCCTTTTTTTCATGTCTCAAGATGGCGGCAGCAGTAGACCCTCTTAGTGACTTCTGTCCTGTGTCTTGCGTAGAGCGTCCGAAACCGAAGATCTCGTTATTTTTTGGATCATATCCCTCCACTACGTTGATGCACGACCACGCGACTAGATTCATATTATTTTTTACAGGTACTAAGTACCTACTCCTAAAATTATGAAAAATAACCATTATATTTCCTATCGTTCTGATGAAAATTAATGAATAAATTTATTTTTCGTTTGAAATGACAATAAGTGACGATATAATTGTTAAATTATTTTTGGTTATTAAACTGTAATATTATTTGTTTATTTATCTATAAATTAAATTAACAACATGTTTCATTATTCAACTTAATCATGCTTGAGGGCTACATATTGATAAAACAAAATTACCATAATTTTTCAATATAGGTATTTAATTTTCAATTGAAATAAGAGGGTATCTTTTCCCGGATTATTTTTGTTCCCGGGAAATTTTAAAATGAATTTCCCGGGAATCCCGGAAAATTCATTATTATATTTATAAATATTCAATTTTCAACAAATTTGGTATAAAAACTCTCATAACTTGTTGACCCTTGCAAACATTTTGATTTGATAAACAAAAATCAAATTTTTGTTACCAATATAAGAAATTTGCTTAAAAAAAACTAAATAGCTGACTGACGAGATTTATTTAGGTAGGTACTCTATGTTATATCAAAATAAAAATTGTTTACAAAATATATAAACTTTTAATTTTTGATCATCCTATCAAGCAAAAAAATGTTATGGATTTCGGCAAAGCTTTTTAAAGATTTTTGACTTTAAAAAATGAGAAATTTCGACAAAAAAGATTTATTATATCGGTTAATATCCATGAATAAAACAAAAAAAATGACAGTTGGCTCCACTAATAATTTTAAGAACTATCTAACTTTTCGAAATATGTAAAAAAAAACATGAAAAATTGTAGGATTCTTATACATTGTCGGCCAAACACACCTCCGATTTCGAATTATATTTAGAATAATAAAATTATGCTTCTTTCAAACAAATACATTGAAGCGTTAATTATTTTTTTTTAAAGTATAACACTTATACTGGTAATTAATATTATTTTTCATATTTTCATATCAAAATATTCGTCAGCTTCTACAAGTTTATCACGACTATTACAGTTAACTAAACAAAGATTTCGGTATCGGTATGGCAATCTGCATGACTAATAATTTGTATTTTTTCCCGGGAAAGGATTCGTTTTTTTCCCGGGAAACGGGAAATAAAAATTAGAGGGGTTCCCGCACGGGAATTCCCGGGAGTAACCCTCTAATTGAAATTAATATAATTAAAATAGGGGTGAGTAGCTATGTTTAAAAATATCACCGTTTATATTAATATTTACCTACAATATCCTCAAACATCAAAATGAATAGTCTAGTGTCACGTTTCTTCAATATAATTGAAATTCTCTTCAAATATGAAACGGATCTATTGTGTAGTGACGTTGATAATTTTAGAAAACACTCGTTATACAGACGTAGTTTTAGAATGCACGTTTTCCTTTAAAATACTTGTACTTTTTAACGATCCAATTTATGATGCTCCGTGGAGCAATCGGCAAAAAATAGGTCTCCTATTCTTTTCCGTAAATTTTCGGGTGTCCTTTAAAAGGCAGGTGTACTAAAAACTAAAGGCATTTTACTTTTTAAATTCATCAATGAAGTTTACCACCAATCTTTAATGTATTATTTTTGTTAGTACATAGAGGACAGCATGCATGTTTATTACATGAATCTGGTACGCTGGCTACCCCACTTATGGGATATGCCATAATGGTAGGTATTTATAAGATGCGAAAGTTATCCCAGCTGTCTTTTAACAAAATACCTACCCAGCCAGCAGGGAGAGCAAGCGGAACATTCCAAGAAATCAAATTATACTACCACGGTGAATTTCGTATAGTTAGCGGGTAATCTTTACGTAATAAAAAATATGAAAATATTCTCTCCGTACCAATAAAAATGGACATTCAGGATGGTTAGCACGCCTCATCGCTAGCTGTAGTTGTAAATTTTCTCATGTGTCAAGAAAACTAACAGAAAAAATTGTTAGGCAGATTGTTTACCGGAAACTAAAATGAAGCTCGGACGGAGTGTATAAAGCTCCAAGAATTCATTCACATAATAATATAAGGAAAAATATATCAACCGAAGGAGCTAAAACCATAATTAACTCATTCGTCGTATCACGATTGGATTACTGCAATGGCATCCTCGAAAATCTTCCACAATATCAACTCCAGAGGATTCAGTCCGTTTTTAATGCGGCTGCACGTTTCATTTATCAACTGAATCGCTCTTCACACATATCTGCCACCCTTCAATCTCTTCACTGGCTCAGATGTCCGGAGAGAGTTGAATTTAATGTGTGTTTGACAGTATTTAAGGCACTTCATGCTTTGGCCCCAGAATATATCATGGAACTCTGTGGTGGACAGGCGTTAAGTCATAGACAGACAACACTTAGGTCTTGTCAAGATATAACAACTAAATTGGAGGTGACCAGTACTGTATCGAAACCAGTGTACGTGGAGCGTGCTTTTGCAATATCTGCACCTGTAGTCTGGAATAGGCTTCCACAAACGATCAGAGAAACTCAGGACATATCTCGTTTCAAGAACCAACTGAAAACTTATCTATTCAAGAAATCTCACGGAATAATTCAAGCACAACCTTAGTTAGCAAAGAGCGCCCTTGAGGTGGTTTTTTTCACAAAACGGCGCTTTACAAATCATCCAAATAATAATAAAAAACAAATCAAAAGTCTACTTTGAAAGAAATAGATTTAAAAAATCAGTGCGTAAAAAATAATCTAATACGAAATATATGTATTATCGAAAAACTAAAAAATGTGAATGTATTTTTAAAAAAAAGCTTGCTTATAAAAAGCTTTTCCCTTTCAAATTATTAATATTGTAATTATTTTCCAATTCTCCTTTTATTTATATTTACCCATAATATTAATTTTTCAGATAATGAAATAACAAACAAGTGATTTAACAATATTGGTATTATTTCAAGTTGAATAAATAATAATTAAAATTATTATTCTACATACTTCCTACATTATAAATATTTATTTACTCATACTAGGTACTTAGTTTGTTTATGAAAAATATTAATAAAATATAATTATTGCTATTATTGTTTAATTTATTTGCGGAACATGTTTATACATAATATATCGGTTCGTCATATTGGAAACAATAAGTTAACTAATAACGGTTAATTTGCTCCGTTTTGATAATTTGTGATAAATTTATTATTAATTTCAATTACCTACCTACACTAAAAACACGTGTTTTGTAAAAAAAAACTATGATCATTATTCCTGGATGCCATCTCTTTGATTTTCACATACCTTATCTTATTCTTTTTACGTAAAACGATAACGTTGAGTTTCTTAGTAAACCACTCAGTATAGTATTGTGCGTCGTGATTTCTTCGTTTGCATTTAAGTCTTTTTATATTAATTCCTGAATTCTCAAGCTGAGTACCTGTTTTGCTTTTGTTATATATTTATAGAACATTAAGATTTAGGTTCTTTCCCTTATTACTGCATAACTTTAATAGACTTTTTATGAAGGGCAGCTCCCGCCACATACCTCGTGCCGTACTTGGAGATATGTATCTCCATAACGACACACCCATGCACAAACAGGATTTAATGTCGGGTTAAAGCGAGAAATGCTGCCCCGAGGGAGTACCTACTCTAGATTATGCGGCCACACACCAAAAATTTGGCGCAAAAAGGGAAGGGAAGAAATGGGCATATGCCTTCTTCTCCATGCAGTATCGTTAGTTATTTGAAGGGGATATGACTTTTATAGACTACTACTACCACTAACTACTAACACATTACGAGATTGCCAATAAGTAGTGTAACCGGGAGACGAGCCGCGTGCAATAAACATACAAGCCGTCCTCTCCATGTCAACAAAAATTTAAACATTCAGGATGGATGGCAAATCTCATCGCTGAATTTAAGATGTAAAATGTCTTTAATTTTAGAACACCACCTTTTACAGGATACTTGTATACTTACGGAAAATTTTGGGAGACCTATTCTCCACGGAATAATTTTAATAGAAATAATTAAAAAAATCAATAATTTATTGAACACATAATGAATCAAAACAGATACAACAATATTTAATTGAAACTTTTATCCAAATATATCCCCCTTTTAGAGACAAAGGAAAAGATAGAACTCGAAGAGGGTAATAATTAAACCTTTATCCAAAATAATGTATAACTAAACGCTTAGAGAAAAATGTATTTTTTACAGCATCAACTAATTCTAGTTCGATCGTTTATGTACCTATCTAAACTAATACATAGAATGTTTGTTTTATTTAGACAAAGAACATCTCGCTTAGGACGCGGATTGCGGGCTCAAATCCTGTTTGAGAAACTAACAAATAAGATGACGTTGTATTTTGTAAGAACTATGCAATTTGTTTTATAAAAAATACATTATATTAAATTAACAAACATAATAAAAGGCGGCCGGCAATATGTATTTGCGGGGGTTCGGTAAAAAAAAAACACCTATCTTATTCCTTAGAAAGAAATTCTACCCTGCTCTCTTTACCATTAGCGAACACTTCAGTTACTAAAGGTTAATCTCTGGTATTTTCTGTGTTCTGCGTTTAATTCACCCATTTTAATAGTTATCTATAAGCTAAAACAATAATATATTAATTTTATTTAGGTATATTGTAGATTCTTTAAATTGCGTGTAATATTTTGATATAAGCGCGCCTTATTATAAAGTTAGTTCAAAACAGCTGATTGACAATATTTTTGATGGGTGCAACATGTCCTTATCCAAAACCAAGATTCACGTATCGGTGATGTTAGAAGACTATATATTGATTACAATGTGTGCTATTATAACATTGTCAAGTTTAAAGTTTCAACTGTTTATCATCAAAGACACATGAAGTAGTCACGTTGCATCTTCATTATTGCAAGAGATGAAGTGGACAAAATGTTAACATCAACTACCGAAGTAAACATCTCAATAACTTTACATATTAGGAATAATAATATATTATATTTTGTGAAGTGTTACGAGTTACTTTAAAGGAAATCTCTCCAAATAAGGAGGCAACCTCTATAATAATGCACATCTCTGATATGGGTTTTCTGGATGGTTTCCCGTTATCGTACAAAGGCAAATGCTGGAGATGTTTGATATAAGACCGTCCACAGCGGCTCACAATTATTATAATATGTATGGTTGACGATACATGATAATAACACATCTTTTTAATTTTTAACTATTCTGTTTTCTGTTTGTCACATACTTAACTTGTAATGAAGCTTCACTTTACTTTTGCCTGACGATGAGAGCGGAAGCTCTTGAAAGCCGGCTCGCAAAAATAAATAAAGTCAATAGTGGAATAACTATATATTGTGTTTCATTTTATAAATTATGGAAATCTCTCCCTTTGAGATGGGACATTTCTAACCTGCATTAAATACAAGAATGTACATAGGAGTTCCTCTTCTAAGGACGGAGCATTTTTTAATTGTTACAACTATGTATCATGACGTGTGGACTATTGATATCTTCTATATATATAAAAGAAAGTCGTGTTAGTTACACCATTTATAACTCAAGAATGGCTATTTGAATGATCTTTGATTTGTTGGATTCTTCTCCGCCCCGACTAGCCGATAGGCTATTAAAATATCTTACAAATTCGCGGGAAAAAAATTACGAAGAAAATTATTTACGCCATACATTTTTAATTTCAATAAAAAAACAATATGGAGAATTACACAAAATCAACGATGAAGTTTTTTTACAGATTGGCCTTTTTATATAATAATTTTGTATACATTTTCAAATTAGAATCGTTATCCATACAATTTAACATTTGTGGTTCTAAAATTTCATTTTAGAAAAAATCATGGAAAGAAGTTTTATAAATTTAAAATGAATAGGTATCTACTTAAAAAAATACCTACCAGTTTAAATAAATATAGTGAAAATAAAACAGTGTTTTTAATTATTTATAAATCACGTACAGCAGATAATTTATAAACAAATCTGAGTTCAACATAAATGAATTTTATTTTTTTACACTATACGACGATACACTTGGACAATTACGGGAGTTTGTAAAGAGATAAAAAATCATTCATTGATTGTTAGGCGTTCGCTGGGTCAGCTAGTGATTTATAAAGAGACATATTATTTTCAGTTATTATTATGATTCCACGTAGAGTTCGAGTCTTAGAAAATTATGATACCTATTAATTGAACGCCGAGTTTATTTTTAAATGTTTCGAGTCTAAGATGATGTTCAATGGTTGTATGATTAATGGGGTTTTGATGTCTTGTTAGTATAAGGTGTTATTACCATCGAATTAGTCTATTGTGTATCAACGAATTATATTGAAGACAGCAAATAATATTCATACGAAATCTCATTTTATTGACACACAGTTCGATGAACGTGAGACAGGTATGATATATGTGGTTGTGTGTAAGGCTCGTCTTAATATGATTTGATTGTATTATTATACTCAAGGATATTTGAGTATAATAATATATGAGATATTACCTACTGCTGATTTCTTTAACTATAAACAATCTTAAAGAGAGCTTTTAATTATTTATTATCATCTTAAAAAAACAGGGGATAATCAATTAATTAAGAAAAAATCACTTTTAGGAGCAGGTTTTTTCATGTATGTGGAAGCCAGCTGACCAAATGTTCCCATATAAAAATATGCATTTCGTTCTATCCGAGACAATAAAAGTCAAAAACATTAAAAAAAGAATAACACTCCTCACCTCTGAACCGAAGATGCTGGATATTTTATACGTGATACTTCACGGATACCTGTCATTTACAGGATACTCTTAAACTTACAAAAAAGTGCAAGAAACATTTCCTTTGCTGAAAACTTCACGGAAAATAGTTAACGTGCCTGCTTATATAATCTTTAAGTGGTTACATTAATTAAAAATTGCAAGGTATATAGGTATGCATTTTCTCTGAAACACAATTATTTGAAGACCAGACCAGACTGAATTGTTTTAATTAAGTTTGAGAAAACATTTTCGTGTAAAAATACACAATATAAATATATTAAATGGAACAGAAACGCTTAAATATATCTACAAAACTTAACTACGTACTATTTGTTAATTTTTTTTATTAAAACAACGTGTGAAATTTTATAAGAGTTTTCTCATGACTTGAAGCTTTGAACGACTCTATAATGCTATCTTATTGTTATCTTATTTGTGTCTTGTATATAGATATCTAATTCTTATCTGTATATAAATATTATATTTTTCTAGAGAAAATTGATTTAAATATTGATATGGTCACAGTTTATTCCGTACATTCATTTTACAACAAAACATTCATTTTACAACACTTTTATTGCTCAATAAAGTGTTCCCTGATTCTATTTAAGAAAATGTTATGTATGTTTGCCTGAGGATGGGGGCAAAATATTTGAAAGTTTTCTTATTAATCAAGTTTCGTGGGAGCTTTGAACATCTTTGAAATAACCCTATGATGAGAACGAAGGCATCTAAAAGCCTTAGTTAGGTTAGTTGGAAGACATTGCATTTTAGCGATAAACTCGCCCTCTGTACATTGAACTGTTATTTTTATGATACTATTTTACTATGTAGGTAATATTGTAACCAATGTACAGTGAAGAATAAAATAAATAAATATATAAATAAAAGCTGATTAAGGATTACACTAGTCATATTTAAGTAAGTTATGAATAAGATGCCGATAATTAATATTAATAAATTAATATTAATAAATTATTATTAATAAGATAAGTTATAAATCCCAGATGCCGGCAAACTCCCCTTTCACGGCACAAGCTTTAAGCTTAGTGTGAAAGGTGTATAAGGTTGTATTTGGGTTTATAACAAATCCCAGATATATCTTTTTTTAAAAAAAAAGTACCAAATTTCGTATCTGCATATTATTGTTTTCAACGAATATTCTAGCATATAGAAAATATTTTTTTTTCCTATTTATGTAATGTATTATTACCTAGAAAATAAATTAAACTTTGTATTGATATTCAATGCTCTATTTAACTTCATTATTCACGAGTCTGTCGCCTAAAAGTGAACCACTTTTATTTTATTCCTAAGTTTAAAAAAATAAATATACAAAGATATAAGATGAATTAAATTGCGTCGGAAGAAGAAAGAGAGAATGTTTAATAATTCTTCCTATGAAACTTTTATGCAAAGGTTGTTTAAACAAACATCTCATAAAATTGTGAATACTCAATGCGGGCTGAAAGAAAGTTTTCAATTCTTCATGTTTAACTTTTATCTAATACTCTTATTTATATCTTGAACTTTCCCTAAAGCTCTATACAGACTGTAAAATATACGTCGCATACCACTCGTAAACTTTTGTCTTCTTCCTTTTATGACAATGAAATAAAATATTCACTGTTAACTGTACGATACAAGTGTACAGTTACAACTTCCATGTTTATTTGAATAGTGTCGTATTATTTTAATCTCAAAATGGTGTACGATATCAAAAATATTTGTCAAAATTAACTGTTGTTAGATAATTCATATTAATCAAATATTATTTATTGAATCGGTTGATTAAAACATACCTATAATATAATAATTATACGAACTAACTAGACCGGCCACAACATCATGCACCCAGGCCTACTCATCACCGTCGTGGAGGGTAAGAGCGAATGCAGAAATGGTCGAGGCCGACCAAGAGAAACCTGTATATTGACTAAGTGAAGCATAAAATAGAAAGAAAGGGAGGAAAAAATCAAAACTCGTTGTGAACCGGAGTCTGCCTTTCTTCTTTTGTTTCGCCACTTGGTTCTGTCGAGTGCATCCTCGTGGGAAACATCGCAGTTCTGCATGTCATGTCTCAGTGTTTCAAGCCATCTGCGCTTTGGCCTTCCTCTTGGTCAATCCAATGGATTTTAACTCACTTAATAAAATTATAAATTGACGAGATTGTAACACAATCAAGTTTACATATATCTAAATAATGTGTGAATATGTATGAAATATTTTCGGTTATGTGGCAACTTACAAAAAAAGTATTTGTAATTCTATAAATACACACATGATGTTGCTTATATTATTTTGAAGGCAAATCTTTGATTTTTCATATTATTTTTAGCTGTGTACGTATCTCAAGGCAAAAATTTTGCTTGCTTGGCTAGTTGAAGAATCTAATCGGAAAGCTTCCGCTTCCGATGTGTGTTGTTTTGTGTGGAAAGGCTTTATTCAAATATCAAAATTATAGAAATAATGTCTTTGTAGGTACTATTATTATTATGGATATTGTACCTACTAAATTTAACAAAAATGTAAGAAGTAAAAACTTCTACAGAGCTTTAACATGAACGGATGGAAAATTTGCAAATTTGTTCATGGATGTTTGATATTCAAATTTAATCTGGTGTGTCACAAATTTGGAGAAATAGAAACTGAAATTTTCAGAAAGGAAATTATAATATTGAAATGATGGCGTATTGTCACTGGCTGAATAAAATTATTTTTAAGTACCTATCCATCTATTATAAAACATTTGATTGTTTAAAATATAAAGATATTATCATTATTCAAGGTTTCCAAGATTGAAATATTTTTAATGTTTTATGGAAATAATTTATATACATTTATACATCGGTCAAATGAGAGTAGTAAAAATGCATCGCAACTCATGATAATGATTAAAAATAAACATTAATATACCTACTTAATTATAATTTGTTTGCTTGATTTTTTGTACCTATACATTTGTTGTGGGAAGGCGGCAGATGTTCTGACTGAGAAATATCCGAGAGAGGACCGGAGTTCGGAGGGTGGAAGAGCTGTTCCGGCTGGCAGAGGATAGAGAGGCCTACGCCAGGGTGATAGCCGATGTCGGGGGGAACTGACATGGCACTTTGAGAAGAAGAAGATATAATTGTTGATCATAGAAAATGTCCATACAACTTCGCTTTCCCGGTGTTAATTTCATCATGAGCAAGTTGCACTTGAGTCCGGCAATACAAAATATTTTTGATCACTCAGAACGTTGAATAGACATTTTCTCAAATTTGTTCTATTTTTTCTATAGTAATACCATAAATGGGGTAACCAGCGAACTAGCTAACATGCAGATTGTCCTTCTCGTTTCAATAAAAATAAAACCTCCAGGATGGGTGGGATACCGATAACTATCGAGTTAAATAAATTTGCTACTTTTAAGTACCATACCACATTTCCCCAACCTTGAGTGTTAATCTTACAAAGTCCATCCTATCTTGTCCAAGTTGGTTGAGTTCCATAATTGTACATAGTATTTTACATTGAATAGCCATGAAGTTATATTTCATAGTTTTAGTATTTAACAGCAAATTTATTTTATTTAAAATGCTTTTAGAACTTATTGTCTATATCTTGCACTGGATAATTTATTCTCGGTCAGTGCCTGGGGTTGTTTATTAAATAATCATAATTTAGATGGGCAGAATCAGCTGATGGTTTTTAAAATAATACGCAGATTCAAAAAGTTCTAAAATTTCTAGAAGCAGTCTGTATAGTGATCCTAAAATAAAAGGAAAAAAGTTATTTTCAGAATATTCAAAAATAATATTATTTGGCATAATTTTATTTTGTTTACTTGAATGCAAATTAGTTGATATCTAAAATTATAGAAAATTTTAAATTCTGAAAAGATAATACAATACAACGACAAAAGTTTTTTTATAGGATTCGTTCATTTTGTAAGATACTTTTAGGTAAACAAGAGAGGTGC
This sequence comes from Athripsodes cinereus, assembly GCA_947579605.1. Lineage (NCBI taxonomy): Eukaryota > Metazoa > Arthropoda > Insecta > Trichoptera > Leptoceridae > Athripsodes > Athripsodes cinereus. The sequence goes on along the minus strand of OX388312.1, from coordinate 6,149,492 downwards.
TCTTGATACGGTCTTTTTTATAACATTGATTATGTACCTATGCGGCATTTTACTAAAATAAGACTGCACTTTTAAGTTAAGCTAAAATGTACCTTCCTCCGTGCCAATAAAACAATAATATTCAGCATCAAATCAGAGGCCTGAGTCAATAACACATTTTCACGTTACGGTTTCGTTCCGTTAACGTTCGAGTATAGACGAAGTTGCAAGCAAGTGTCAATTTCGTTGCTATGATACACAATAGTAACGAAAATTAACACTTTGGCACAACATCGTCTGCATTAGAACGCTAACGAAACGAAAACGTAACGTGAAAATGTGTTATTGACTCAGGCCTCAGATCATTGTTAACCGATTCATTTTGTCGTCATAATTTTAAGTAGGTATTTTTTTTTATATTATCTTATTGTATATTTATTTTATTTATGTTTATATCTTTATATAAATAATTGTGTTTATGTGTGTAAAATTATTTTATTTATTATATTGATGGGTTTATTAGAAAATATCTCTTCTGCGATGTACCCGCCCGTTGCACAATATAATTTGTCTGTATCACATTATACCTATAAATATATTTTTATTTATACATACGTACATCCACGGCGTTAGACTTTAACATATTATATTATACAGAAAAACAAAACATAATTCTCATTCACAACTCAGTTGGAGTAAGACAGGAATAAAAAATTCTGAAGAACTAAATATAATTGGGAATCAAACTATAACAATTATAAAATTAGTCATATCAAATCAATTAGAAAATTAGTCATGAAATTTTTAAAATATAATATAATTACTCTGTAATTATGTATCTCTTGTGCAATAAAGTTTTTTTTTATTATTATTATAATTACCACATCGCTTCAATCATTTCTAAGATACTAGAAATTGTACCAGATTCTAGACTGAGACGACAAGATGTCGCGTCGGGAGTAACTCTGCAAACTGATATACCTAGATTTATTAAGTATATTAGTATCATACATATAAGTACTCCAACGTGTTTAGAATATTGATAAGTCCTTAGAAAAATGCGATTGTTTCAAAGGATTAAAAACATCACGTAGGGCAATATTCAATAACCCTACTCCAAATTACATGTACCTATAGATAGATCCTTCATTCAGAAAGGATGCACGCTATGAAGTTGATAAGCCACAGTGCGCCTCTTGTCAAGCGAATACTAAATACATATAATAATATGAGACTAACATACGCTACTGAGCATTCTGAAGAGTTCTGAAGATCCCTAGAAGAGTTTTAGAAGTGATAGACTAGAGCATAACGCTCTTCATACTGTTCATTGTCATATAAAATGGTGCCTACATTACCCATCGGTTGGATGAATTTTCAGCGAGTACCTACCTACCTACGTTGTCTTGAAAATTTCACATTTTTTTATGAAGATGAGTACCTATCCATTTTGATATCGATTTTGTGTTTTCTCTTCCGTATTTTAAATTGTTTGGTTTAAATAAAGTTTTTTTTTTAAGCTTTGTCTTAATGTGAAAATTATAGAATATGTTTTCAGTTGTGATATGGCCGTAGCAAAAAAATTCATTTACTGGGCTGAAAAAGGTTCCGTTCTCCATGTTCAGCTAAAATAAAATTACTGGGATTTTTTTCTCCCAGAGAATAATTATGTATTAAGAAATTTATTTAAAATTTATACAATCACAATATATGTACCTACCTACAAATGATTTTGATATTGAAGATCTTTCCATCGATCTACAAGCATTACTTAAATTCATGTTATTTAATTACAACTTTTAGGTGTAAACATATTATTGGCGCAAAGGTTCTCCTTTCTCTTCGTACCCATCCTCAAAGTCTTAATTTTTTTGTTTGCTTGTGTGTTTATTACATGCATCTTGTCTGCTGGCTGCCCCACATAGTTTCAACAACAACAAAAAATGAGACATTTAAGAAGGGTGGAAAACCTCATCAAATTTCAATTTTTAAAATGTCTTTATTTTTTCGAACACTTGCATTTTACATGATATTCGAAAACTAAGGGAACCAATCTTAAGGAAAAAGTAGGAAACCAATTCTTTGCAGGATGTTCCACCGAGTAAATAGTATAGTACCTAGTAGTAGTTTTCATATTGTTTATCAATATTTTTTTAATTTAACACATTATCTACAATTTTATCTACGTTATCAAATAATGAGTGTAAAAGACCTCACAAAGAGAAAATATAAATATCTTAGTAAGTAGGAAACGTTTTTTTTTTTAATTATATCACAATTTTGTGTTATGTAAAGTTCATACTTTTGATGAAACCTTTTAACACCCCTCGCGATGCAGTGTGAACTGTGCATTATGATATTATTTACTAGTTTTTATAGCCGTTGCAGTTCAGAACAATAAATTATGATAAAGTTCATGGATAACGATTTTATAACATGAAATGGTAAAAAATATTCTTCGTCTTCAGAGCAATAATGTAACAATAATAACAATTGGACAATTTATGTATACATATATGGCGCCGTTTAGGTAATGATCCGTGACCATCTATCTCAAAGGCGTCGTGACTTCTGACTTTTGGTCCTAAATGTGATGATGATACTGAGGTCTTTCTGCAGGTTTGGAGGTATTGGGTATATTAGGTTCTACAAGTGTATTATAACTGTATTACCACTTACATTATCATGGAATGCATTTCTTATGAACTTCTTTCAATAGTACCTATTCTTTACACCTCAGGAGGGCGCAAACAAGCATTTTACGTTTGGATGGTTCTGTGCTTATAATGTCACCTCAGTATTACGTTCTGTGTTAATTATGTCATATGTCACCTGGATGTTTTGTGAAAGAACGCCATACTAAATAATGTCGAAAAACTGGACGAATAGGTAAATTTAAAATATTCTAATACAGTTGTCACAGAAACTATGCATTCGTGAAATAGGATCAGTGTTATTGGTCATTATTTCAATGAATGACTCTGCATCGCCTTTACATTCAAACTTAATAAAATATTTTGTAATAATAATATGCACGTATGTAGGTATGTAGTGTGTATTTAAATCCCATACCGCAACACGGCATAAAGACTCATTTACACATGGCGTATTTCATAGTCGGTTGAGTTTCAATAATAATAATAACAGGTTGAGTATGCAAATATTTTCATAATGCTCAAACGACTAGGTTACACACTGCATACTACGAGTATTTATGCTAGTGGATACAGTTAAAAGTAGTTATTATTATAATGCCTATCAGGGAGAGAAAATCTGATTGACGTGAGAAGGCCAGTGAATGTTGGAAACAACAGTATGAATAGCAGCCGAACCAAACAATATTGAGAATAGTATAAAAAAATACGTTTTATTTATTTTATAAGTACCTACTAAAACATATGTCGATAGTTTCATAAAACCTCGTAAGTGTATTTTTTTTTCTAAAATGAGATATCATTGATTCTGAGACAGCGTGTGCGTAACAGTGGTATACGAAAGAAATGTGGATTGAAAGTTGGTGTAATTACAAGGATGAATGTAAATAAGTTAAGATGGTTTGGGCATGTGGAAAGAACGAATGTGGACAGAATGACCGAGAAGATATTGAGTTCGTCGGTAGCCTGGAGGTAGAGTCTCGGCCTTATGAACATGGGGTCCGGGGTTCGATCCCAGGTGCCGGCAAACTCCCCTTTCACGACACAAGCTTTTAGCTTACTGTGAAAGGTGTATAAGGTTGTATTTGGGTTTATAACAAAACCCAGATATAAGGTTTTAACTTAAAAAAAAGTATATTTGGCTGAGAGGAATGGTGCTCGGAGACGTGAACGTCCGAGGATCAAATAGGAAGAGCATTTAAATCAAATCCTATAAGACGGTCACGTGTTGAGCACATTGAACAGGAGAGCATGCATGAGGAATTGTATTACGGTGACGGAAGCGATAGATGTATACAAGGATTGAAGGAAGTGGCTCTCGATCCTTTCTGCCTACCCCGCGTGGGAAGCGGCATGATGGTATGTATATATATTTAGTTACAATCCATTGGATTGGTCTGCAACGAGTTTGGTTTTTCTTCTCCATTCCTCCCTATTCTCAGCCAGTCTTTTAAGCTCTACGTATGAGCCACAGTTCATGTCCCTCTTCAGTTGGTCCATATATGCGTCTCTTGGTCGGCCTCTGCCATTTGTTCCCTCGGTCTTACCCTCCGCGATGGCGATGAGTAGTCCTGGGTGCCTGATGTTGTGGCCAATCCAGTTAGCTCGTTGTTGGCTGATTCTCTTAAGGAGTTGCCTTTTTTCGCCTACCCTGGTTAAGACTTCTTCGTTTTCGACGTGCTCCGACCAATGGATCTTAAGCATGCGTCTGTAGCACCACATCTCAAAGGCCGCCAACCGTCCGCTTTCACTCTTGCTGATGGTCCATGTCTCACAACCATAAAGCAGAATGCTCCATACAAAGGCTTTAGTAAGGTTCTTCCTTACGCTTAAGTCGATATTTGGGGATTCCAATATCTTCGATTTTTTGTTGAAGGCAATCCTTGCCTGGTTTATTCTGCTTACAATTTCTGCTTTGGAGCGTCCATCCTGGTTTATTCTGCTGCCCAGGTACACGAATTCACTTACTTGTTTGATGCTCACTCCATTTAATGCAATGTTCGCAGTCGCTTCCTCTCTTCCAACGACCATACATTTTGTTTTTTCTTTATTTATTTTCATGTTGTACTTTGACAACAGTATACTTTCCAATTTTCCTAAAGCTTCGTTCAGCTCCATCTCGGAGTCTGCGAGCAGTGCTATGTCGTCAGCATATCTTATCATGTCGACCTTTTTCCCATTTATTTTTACTCCTGTCCAGTTCTTCATTTCTTCTCTCAGTTCATCAATGGCTCGCTGTATATAGCAGTTAAAGAGAGCTGGCGACATTGAGCATCCTTGTCTTACGCCTTGTTCGACCCTTGCTTCTGCACAGCTCTCTCCGCTTTTAATCACAGCCATTTCGTTCTTGTATAAGCTCCAGATTGCTCTTCTATCCTTAAAACTCATTCCTATCTGGTTGAGGGTGTTAAAAAGTTGTTCCCATTCTACTTTATCGAATGCTTTTTCAAGGTCGATGAATGCTATATATGTGTTTTTATTAATTGTTATTCTCTTTTCTAGAGTAAGTCTGAGACTCAGGATTGCATCTCTTGTGCCTGTCTCTTTGCGGAATCCAAATTGATCTTCTGAAAGTGTTTCGTTGATTTTATTTTCCGCCCTTTTCATTATAATGTTGGTGAGTATCTTAGAAGCGTGTGATATCATGCTTAAGGTTCTGTGTTGTTCACACTTTGTCGTGCCTGCTTTCTTAGGAAGCGCTCGTATCAGACATTTGGCAAAGTCCTCAGGTATCTCTCCTGTGTTGTATATTTTGCAGACAAGCTTATACAATGTATCAAGCATGCCTTTTCCTGCGCATTTAAGCAGCTCTGATGGAATCAGGTCAATACCTGGTGCTTTGCCGTCTTTCAACTTTGCTAATGCAATATCAAATTCACTTCTTAAGATGTCATCTCCATTATTTTCTACGTCATATTCTGCTTCTAGTGCTTTGCTTTCCTTGACTATGGTATGTATGTATGTAGAAATTGATAAAAGTATTTGTCTAGTCAAGCCGCATCTACCGATGAAGTAACATGAACGCTGAGATATTGAAAACTTATTCAAAGAAATTATATATTTAACGTGCTGTTTTTTTTTAGAACGAAAATTCACATGTATGTATATAAAACAACATTCTCTGAATTTTTTTGAGTCAAGATAAAAAATGCAATAATATACTTATTTATTTATCGTGTTGAAATCCAGAATAAAAAACAATCCAACTAATCAACAGTGCCGTGCAAAACGCACAGCACGTGAAGATACGTCAAAAATATTCTCCATAGTGCATGTGGCTAGGCACAATGGTCACTCCAAAAAGTATGGCATGGGCTGTGCTGCATCATGTATGTATATATATAATGAGTTACAATCCATTGGATTGGTCTGCAACGAGTTTGGTCTTTCTTCTCCATTCGTCTCTATTCTCCGCCAGTCTTTTCAGCTCCACGTACGAGCCACAGTTCATATCACTCTTCAGTTGGTCCATATATGCGTCTCTTGGTCGGCCTCTGCCATTTGTCCCGTCGGTCTTACCCTCCGCGATGGCTATGAGTAGTCCTGGGTGCCTGATGTTGTGGCCAATCCAGTTAGCTCGTTGTTGGCTGATTCTCTTAAGGAGTTGCCTTTTTTCGCCTACCCTGGTTAATACTTCTTCATTTTCGACGTGCTCCGACCAATGGATCTTAAGCATGCGTCTGTAGCACATATGGTATAATATACCAAAGAACTTCTATGACACCTAGCACGTAACGAATCAATCACGTTTGAAAATGTCATCCAGCAAAACGGTTTTTGTTTCATCTCTTGTAAAATCTTGAAAGAATGCATATAAGAGGTTTCATGAAAGCACCGACGAAATACAATATACTGATCCCGTATCCCATGATACAGATCAACTCTTACATATTTATTTTACTTCCTTCAGATTTATACAATTTCATATACTTACATATTATGTTTTCTCATACATCTTCAATAAAGTAAAATTTAACTGATAGTATAGTATAGTATAAATTAAAGTTAATTCAAGAGATTTGTAAACTCATTCACATTTTTCAAGATATTTGAAATTTCTAAAAAACAATTTACCTTTTTTTACAGGTAAAGGAATAAACATGTATCCTCCTAGTGACAACACATGGACTGGAAACCATATCGCTTACTGCAGCAAGTGTCCACAAGCTAAAATGTTCACAAAGATTTATGGAAAGACGAATGTTAGGGGTGATTCCGAGAGATAAAATTAGAAACGAAGACATCAGACACCAGCTAACAAAAGTCACAGATATTATGGATCGTGTTGCAAAGCTTAAGTGGCAATGGGCGGATCATGTTGCAAGACGAAACGACGGTAGATGGACTCCTAGAATCCTCAAATGGCGACCATGGAGTAACAAAAGAAGCATCGGCAGACCAAAAAAGAGATGGACTGATGACATTACTCCAATCGTGGGAAGGAAATGGATACAGAGGGCACAGGACCGCGACGTTCGGAAGAGTTTGGAAGAGGCCTTTATCCAGCAGTGGAGAGATGGCTGACTAGTAAGTAAGTAAAAGGAATAAACAACAATACTTTATCATTATTCTCAAATCAACATTTTGCCTAAACTTACATCTCTCACAACGACATCTACATATATCTGGGTTAAATATTATAATAGTTGATAGTAGTATAATGCATATTCAGTATGTATTTTTCATATACATGCTAACTTTAATAATATTATTTAAATGGAAATACGTAGGTTATATTACTAAAACCACTGCTAAAATGTTTTACTATTAGATTTTCAAAACGCTAACTTTCTGCGTCGCCGACTGTAAACGAGAGGTCGGAAAATCAAATCCAAGTTTGATGGTTGGTTACCCCTAACAGTTTTAACTTTGAATAACATGACATCGGATGGTGAACCATTTGGCACGCGTACCAACATACATTGTATGTAAAAATTAACCTTCATGCGTACATTCATACTCGTTATGTTATGTTTAATACTGTTTCTTTTTAATTAACATAATATTTGTACCTTCTTATAAAAATATCATTTTTTGTGTAGGTATTTTTTACATTTTACAATAAGAGACACCATAAAATAAAATGATGATTTTATATTTTCCCACTACCAGGATTGCGCAGAAGTCTGGGGGCTTCAGTTTATCCGAATTCTACACTACACAAATCTTGTACACACCGAAGGCGCCATAGTGGGCAGCTTGAGAGACTGACCGGCCGCCAGAAACAACCAAACCACCATTACCTCCACGTGTGGAATCTTTTGACTACACTCCTTTGATATAACTCTAGACGGAGAAGCAAATAGTCCATAAATCCATATAAGATATTATAAAACAAACAATAAATTAACAAAGTCATTATCTTAACCCAGAAAGCAAATCAATATTTAAAACAACGTAACAAAAAAGTCAGTTTTACAATAAAAACATGTTAATCTTGTAGATTTCCTCATAGCTGAAGGCTATACTACTCTGACAAACATACTCACCTGCGTCATCTTCTGCTATCCTCGGCACTATCATTAATCTATAGACTGAGAGAGCCATGGTCTTATTTCGTTGACTTGCAATTCTCTCTTTACGTAGACCCTGACCCGGCATTGTTCCTGACACATTTTTTTCTATACTTAGGATACATAATAAAAATTATATGAAATGACAAAAATTATAAAATAGGTACTCGACAAAAAGCATTAAAAAATAACATGTACCTAATCGTAAATACTTCCAGCTTCCGCTAACGTTATGAATGTAGATGTTTTGTATTAACAATTATTCAATTTAACCAATACGCTATACACAAGATTCTAACGCTATGCAATTCAACTGAATTCCATGGAGTTTTGTCGATAAGCTAAATATTGCCAGTGTTACCAATAAATTATTATACCAACACTCAAATAGCAATATAATAATAATCATTATCAAACAATTGCAGGTAGAAACAACATGGTGTTAATTGTGACACATGAATTCTAATAATATCAATAGGATTGTGTTATCTAATAATAGCTATTTGAGAAATTCATAAATTAAATTTGTACATATGATGTACCTACATACAACCATGCAATTACTTTGCTTCCTTTGCGGGTTAGGCAGAAAGGATCGAGCAACGCTTGCTCATATCCTTGAATACGCCTTTTGTTTACGTAACTTTCATACAATTTCTCATGCATGTTCTTAATAATAATAAACTTTATTGTACAAAATATATGAATACAAATGATAAGGTAACATGGTATAAACGAATAATTTTGCACAACGGGCGAGTTTATCGCAGGGACGCGATATCTTCCAACTAACCCAAAGTTCTTCTTTTCAATAATACCTATCCTCAATACGTATCGATCGGCCATGTCTCCGAGTACCATTTCTTTAAGGTATGTTTTTTAATATTTTCTATGTCATTCAATCTTTATTCATTCCATCCACATGCCCAAATGTAAATTTTTCACAAAGTTTTTTCTTGTAAACTATTCTAGCTTTTAAAAAATATATGCTTTAAATTGACTAAACAATAACAGCACACTACGAGTGTGAGGTAAAATATAGAGTTTTAACAAAAAATTTATTACAGTCGGCTATTCATTTTTTTAAAATAACCATGAATATAATTTTCAGCAATATCTTTGACATGATAATATTTCAAGCAAATTTTAAAATATCGGTGAGTAGGTAGGTACCTACATGTTTTTTTTATTAAATGTCAAAAATTTTAGACAATAACTGAGTAAACTCGCTTGGGACTATAAACTTTATCCCTATAGGTACCTACGACAAGATAAATAATATGACTATACCATAGAAATACTTACCTAAGTTGTATTTTTTTTTTAATTCTCACCCTATTAACAATGTGTGCCGGTGTGGCGCGGAGGAAGCTTGCCTTTAAGTCACGAGGTCCCGGGTTCGATTCCCGGCCAGGGCAAAATGAAGAATGACCTTTTTCAAATTGTCCTGGGTTTGGGTGTTACATGTATATGTGTTTAGTGAATTGTATATATATGTGTATCGTCGTGTTGGTACCCATAATACAAGATTCATATCTTAGTTTGGGACTTGTTCGATCTGTGTGAATTGTCTATGCATGTTATGTTATGTACCAGAAATTGAATAAGTTTGGTACACTAACACCCAATTTTTTAATGTGCCATAAGGATGACGCCTATCCTGAACAAGCATTCGAAAACTGAAGCTTTGAAAGCCGGATTGCTACTAATAAAGTCACAATGGATCTACTGAATAAGTGTTTCATTAAAAAATACTAAAAATAAAATTTCACCATGAACCGTCGGTCGAAAGTATCGACTTTATTCAGGTAATCCCCGGGCTATCCCTTTTACAAAAAAATACCCTAATGGTAAAAATATTATAAAAGATTTAATGTGGTAAAAAAATATTTTCATAAACCTAATAGGTCGCAAAATTCTGTATAAATTAATGAAAAACGATATTAATGCTGATACAAAATCATTAATGTGGTTATTTTTCAATCTATTAAAAATTCATATCGTCGACGCTGTAGCCGTTGTATAGAGTTACCATATAAATTTATGTTTCGTCGTTTTTATGCTAATGGAAATATTACCACTAGAATATACGTATATAAGAGGAGATCAATGACGTACTTTCCAGACATGCAAAAATCACGTCTACAATGGAGTTCATTTTAATATATCTGAATAGCGGAGCGAACGTCACTATGAAACGAGATGTCATTTTTCAGTTTAGTCTCTCTATTTTTTTCTAATAAAATTACATTTATTAAAACATCAACAAAAGTTTGTCAACTTTTATCAATTCCTATACTGAATTGAACATTTTAGTGGTAGTTGGTTATAGATTGTGTGTTTCTTTGAAATATCTATACCAAATTATGAGCTGAGAGCAAAAAAAGAAAGATTTACCAATTTTTTAAAATACTCATTACTTAAGCATGACCAACAGAAATGATTATTTCCGCCACTGGAATTTGTAGGTAATACGTAATAGAAACAAATGTGTGGAGATTGTGTAGGTATATATATTGTGAACTAGCAACATGTTCATACAATTGTAATTTTAACACGTTTCAAAATATTTTTAAAATATTTGTTACTTTGGGTCATCGTTATAATTTTTTTTCGTTAATGTGTTATTAAGACGGTAGATGGCGGTAATGGTCCTAAATTAATTTGATTTTTTAAATCCTTTTTGTTGATTGTTCATGATTGTGACGAATGACTAAATTTTTTTTTCAGTTAGGTTGATATTTTAATATGTTCTGGGTTTCAATCACTACCAGAAAAGAGTGAAAAACCTACCGAGGATAACCTGGGAACTAACATTATTTATTTATTTATTCAGATATTCACGGCCGAAGCCTTTTACATGTAAAAAACTAGTATAGGTACATACAATACATGCATACAAAAAATATTTTTCTTTTAAAAAAGACACAAATCAATTAATTAGACACAAAACAAGAGTACAATTAAGTAAATAATAGAACAACGTTGACTCAATTTAAAAAAAAAAAAAAAAAAATTTGGTCAAGAAATTAAATTCAAAAAAATTATTTTAAAATTGAAATGATATAAATATTAAATGTCAAACAGAAAAACAAATGGGCAGTTAGTTAAAAAAATCGCAAATTTATGATAATATTATGTTATCTGTAGTGAAAACTTTAGGTGAATATCAAAATGTGTAAGACTAGTGATGTGAGAAGAGAAATTTCTCCGAGAATTTCTCCTCTGATGGAAGAGAAATTTCTCTCCATATTTTTTCTAAGTGGTATTATGACCTTTCCCCCAGTACAATTCGCAGCCAACCAGATTGATTCAAAAATTTGTGGGGGCTGATTAAGGCTCAAATCAGAGGTTATTAACACTTTTTTCCATGTACGTACCAGCAATTTTTTTAACTTTTAAATTGTCTCAACATTTGTTCATTGTTATTGATTGATTGAATAAAGTATTTATTATTATTTTACTGTTAAATAACAATAAAAAATCTCTACTTTGAGAAATTTTCCGAGAAATTTCTTGCAAAATAATTTCTTGAGAATTCCACAACACTATGTAAGAGTTCATTTCTTATGGGTTTTGTATTACGTAATTTTGCAATTTTGGTCTGCACAACGTTGGCTATCACTTTGGCCCAGACCTCATTGTCCTTTATTGATTGAAACAACTATTCCAATCTTTGGATTCCCATTCATTCATTAATTTTTCTTTCAGCCCAAACATTCTTCTTCTAGTCACGATAAAAATCAAAATACTCAATAAATATAGATTAATCTATTAACGGAATATTCTACCAGAACAGCCTTCATAGTAGAATAGCAATAAAAAATATTATACCTACTACAAAGCAAAAAAATAATCGACTATAACAACAGTCTATGAGAAACGAAAACATGGAAACTGAAACTACAGGGGATCCTTAGTGGATAGCATGACGTATTTTCGAATAAACCCGCGCAGTGTAGGTAGGTACTCCGAATCATAGAAGAAACTAAATTCAACACATCAACTATATTCCCTATTGTAATTATGGAATCGATTAATTGACGCGTAATAATTAAAGTTCGTCGGTAGCCTGGAGGTAGAGTCTCGGCCTCGTGAAAGTGGGGTCCGTGGTTCGATACCAGGTGCCGGCAAACTCCCCTTTCACGACACAAGCTTTTAGTAGCTTACTGTGGAAGGTGTATAAGGTTGTATTTGGGTTTAAAACAAAACCCAGATATATCTTTTTTTTTAAAAAAAAAAAGAACAGCACAGAACAATGCCTGACTTCTGGTGCTACGATTCAGGACGAGCAATTTTACTAAACTAAGCAACTCTTAAATATTCACAAAATGTTGAAAAAAACACGTTGTTATAACTATAATACATCTACGTACTTACATATATTATATTTTATTGTATCGATTTATGAAGAAATATTCACTGAAATGTTTCACTATTAACACTAATTCATCTTCGAAGTTTATATTAAGAGTTTATCTACAAATAACATCAATATTCTTGTTGAACATTGGTATGTAGAATATCAACTGGTTCTATCAGGAATATAATTATGTACAGTGACAGGGTGTAATGTTGGTACACATGTTTGTATTCGTATATTTAATTCAACGTCGTCAATGGACACATTTCAAGTTGTGATCATAAAATATAATGACCATGATAATATAGAACATAAAGTAGCCGGTAAGTGATACAAGTTAGTACAGTATTTGGTATTAGTTAGTAAAGAAATGGATAATGACTTGGCCGAATAGCGAATAACGGATATTCGGTGAGATTCTAGTCTAGAGAGCCGATCTTTTAAATTTAGAGCAGAGGTTCGCAAAGGAGACGGTACCGCCCTGCAAAAGACGATGGAATCTTCAAAAAACTCTCATATTGTGTAGTTTATTTTGAAATGTATCATTGCCTAAGTTTGGTTCATGTGACATGTACCTAGAAGTCACGTTTTATTTTATTATGTTCTAGAGACAGCGTAAGGGGAGACACTTGACATTTTGATAGAGTGCGATATTTTTTTAGGTATCAAAAAAATATTTATTACAGGCACTTTCATAGGTAATAGATTGTCATTGAGAAATGAAAAAAATCTTTAAAAATTGACAATATATACCGAAAATAACGAAAAAAAAACAATTAATAATATATAATATCTATCTATCTATCTATCTATTCCCTCACGCCGTATCCCAAGTGGGATAGGCAGAGAGAACGGAACGCCAATTAGATATTTCGCCTCCTCCACAGTCATACAATTTCTCATGCACGCACGTCGATTTCTTTTACTCAAAACACGATCGTCCTTTAGGATTTGATCTACATGTTCAAGCCATGTATAAATAATAATTATTAGATATATGTCAAGTATTAATTTTAAGTACACGTGGTGTAGGTAGGTACCCATGCCAATGCGTTTTTTTTATATGTTTGTTTTAAAATCAAAACATTTCTAATTAATTGTGACATGTGATTTTGAGATGGCGACTGAGTAAAATGTTTCTCAATAGTTAATATTTTTACATTATGTCTATATTACTTGGTATCTGTCGTAAGTATTAAAATTTAAATTATTAAAAATGATAACACATACGTATATAAATTTGTATTTATTTTGGATGATATTAAGCAACTGATATTGCGCTGAAATCCGGTTTACCTTTTCATCCCTACTATGTATGTATGTAGTCAGTACTACTCGTTACAGGATGAAAGTGGGTGAACATTCTGAAAGTTAATAATATTTCGGGTCTTTCGGATAATGGAAATGAGAAAGGGTAGTCGTACTAATACTAATATAAATAGTATAGTACAATAGTATGTGATCGTTCATTAAGGAAACAGGAGAAATTTTAATAATAAAATTTCATAGTTGTTATTGGTAACTATTCGATCAGACGTGAGTAGGTATTCTATATTATTAACGAAGATTATAATGTTAAACTCACTGCTTATGAAATAAAAACAATTATCTATCTTATATTACTTACGATTAAGTTACTCAATCATACACTATTATCAAAGACAAGATTGTGATATTATTTTAATAAAAAATAAAGTAGGTACCTAGTATGTCAGCAGCAGTGGATACGAGAAAGAACAAATTCACAGAGTTTCAAAATTGTAGAGCTGAAGAGTATAGAAAAAGCTGAAAATAGTATAGATATAGAGTTGAAGAGTCACGTTTCTCAAATGACAGATGAAATGTGGATAAAGAAAATAATGAATTAAAAACCATGATTCGGACACAGAAGTGTGGGTAGGTTTAAATAAGATGGTATGAAGATATTATGAAAAATAACAGGTAGTCATTGGACGATGATGAAAACTGACAAAATATTGTGAATGTCCAAAAGGGAGGCCCTTTTCTAATACCGACTATTAAAAGGAGGTTGACTTGTAAAAATGCCTTCTTTTGTTGCATAAATATAAATTATGCAGCAATAGAAACTTTATAATGTTTGAATTCGACCGATCAAACTTATGTTGCTCCAACATACATAGTAGTAGGGCCAATTCTGAATCTTGATAAACTAACTAAACTAACTAATAATAGTTGACTAATATTAGTCATTATAGTTGAAATTCGTATTCAGTATTAGTTACGAACTATAAACAACTATAAACTCGATAACCACCAAGGGCAAACGGTTAAATCTATGGGACAAACAAATATTAGTCGGTGATGCCGCAACACGTTCCATTTTACACTTCTGGCAACAATTTAATAGTTGTCGCGCGTGAAAATTGTGAAATGACAGATTTGCCGGTATATTTTGACGTTCGCATTTGCGTCGGTGGTGGTATAATTTTACAATTTATAGATGCCAAGAGTTGCGAAAAATATCCATTTTTTACTTTTAATTGAAAAAACAACTTTAAACTTCCAAAATATAGCAATATTCTGCGGCAAAATGACAGCAACTAATAATATTCGCACATTAAAAGTCGCGAATAAAATTCTGCCAAATACAACTAGTTGTAGTTGTCAGATGTCAACTAAAATTTTGTTCTGAATACGAAATCCATAGATTCTCGAAATTTATAGTTGTACTAAGGTGTCAAAATGAACTAGCTAACTAAATAAGTTTTAGTGCGGAAAACTGTAACGAATTTGAACTACATAAATATTACATATTTATTTATTTATTTAAATTTTACAGGATACATACAGTTGATACAAAAAATACAATGGTCCATAACATATTTAGCAATAAACAAACCAGTGAAGATCCCTATATTACCCTTATGTGCTCTACAAAACATACATAACTAAACACAACAGATAGAATCAACAAACAACAATAATGCAATAGAATAGAGTAAATTATGTTAACAAAATTAATAGAATAATGCTCACAAAGCAATAATCGCAGGATTAAACAATAAAATAATAAGCAATAAAAACAATACAATGAGTCATGAAAAATAAAATTAAAAACATAAAAATATCATATAAAATCTCTCAAAATTTAAAATTCAAAATTTAAAATTCAACATCATTTAATTATGACTCAACTATCTCCTTACACTTAGTGCAACTAAACTATTTTATGATTCAGAATTGGCCATAGTGGTAAAACAACTCAACTAAAAAAGCCAATATATTCAAATTCGATCCATAACTAACCAAATGAAAATAATAGTAGTTTTTTCTAGTAAGACTTTTATTTATTTTCTGAGATTAACAATATGAGAATATTGTTACCTCAATACTAATTATTCTTTAATAATTAGTATTGAGGTAACAATATGAGAATATTGTTACCTCAATACTTATTATTCTTTAATAATTAACACCGTGGATTAAGTATTATGAGATACCTACCATTTCATTGATAAGATTAAAAATAATATTTAAGGAATTAAATACAACATATTAGGTAAAATTTATACTTGTGTACCTATTGATAAGATAACCTGATTAATGAAATTGTATCGGTAGCATTACAATGAATGTTATACTGGATTACCTAACAAATCCATTGTTGATCTAAATTACAATGAAGTGGGTAGTGTTCGTAGGTTTATTACTGATTGCTTCGATTGAAGGTAAAATGAACTATATATTTTATCTTATACCTACAGAAATTCAAAATTTTATTGTATATATTTTTTTATAAAACTATATTGTATACCTATAAAGTTTTTGTATTTAAATGTTGTTATGTAATTGATTCATAAATCATAAAGAGAACATTGTTATTTATTATGATTAATTCACAAAATCTTTTAAGACACTTATTTTCAAAACTTTGTATATTCCACTCTTGAGCCATACCTAGGTACTAAGACTCACAGCAATGTATTAGAATTCGGACAATATAGGCATTGACAAGGCGGCATTTCGTAATGATATGAAGTCCAGACGCCTTCCATATTCTATCAAAATTGTGTTAAATCCCCAATAGCAAGGAATTGTTAATTTCGTTAGGAGATCCCCTCTGGCGTAATGTTTGTTCCCTTGCTCACAATGATCTACTTCAATCATATTATTTTAGCAAAAGGCTTTGGTCCCGGGGAACAAGACTATGGTTATGTGACAGTACGTCCTGGTGCCCATATGTTCTGGTGGCTGTACCACACCACAGCCAATGTATCAAGCTCTACTGAAAGGCCTCTTATCATCTGGCTTCAGGGTGGCCCTGGGGGCTCTTCTACTGGATATGGAAACTTCGAAATCATCGGACCACTAGATCTGAACTTGCAACCAAGGAACTATACTTGGGTATGAATTAATTTCCATAATGTTCCTACTTATTTTGACAATTAATTATTTGAAATTTTGTCTACGTCAATATTTCGATACTCGTATTTCTATGGTTTTGCCAGTGAATTCATCGCAAAACATCCTTAAAATAAGAGTTTTCATCAATGTCTATTAACAAACTATCGTGAATGGGTTCATGCCTACAAAAACTTTTTAATTAATTGGTAGTTACATCTATGCAATTTACAAAATGAAAACCCATCTAAGGTTACTTTTACTGATTAAATTTTATTTAGTTCCTGTAACTGAAATCCATCGAACATTTTTTTTGTAAGACTCAATTTCTAAAATATTAATTTGTTATGTTTTGTTAATTTGACTCTTATAAAAAATAAGTACCTAATAATAAAATAAGTTGCCTTTTGATAACAATATATTTTTAATCCAAAAAAACAATTTAATTTACGAAGAAATGACAGCTAAAATACTTGATTGATTGGAGATAATGGTACATTTTAATTGTTATAAGCATACCAATAAATAAATTGATTTAAAAGATCTTTGACCTATCTCCCTGATTAAATTTTTAAAAATTAAGCTAATAAGTTATCCAATGTCAAATAATGGTAACCAATTTTAATATGTAGGTACATAGGTTTGAAATTCAGGTTATTTTTTTCTTTATTTTCACTTCATTCAAACTTCGTGAAGTAGGTTTATTATAATATGCTTTTCTCTTACTTAAATGAAGTTTTGCCATAATAATATTATATTAAACGCCTTATCCTAATAAATTGTTTTTTCCGATACCTACTTAATAAGTTATTTTGAAAATTTCAGGTGAAAGATTATAACCTCCTTTTGGTTGATAATCCAGTTGGTACAGGCTACAGTTATGTTGAAGACAAAAGCCTCCTTGCAACTGACAACAAACAAGTTGGTACGTACCTAATATTATGAATCACAATTCATCCACAATAAGTCTCCTACTCTTTTCAACAGGTTTTGCACTCTTTTCTGTAAGTTTTCATGTGTCCTTAATGCATTGTTTTTATGGTACGGTAGACACTTCTAATTTGGAGTAGGAAAATGTAATGAAAACAAGTAGATATGGAGCTGAAAAACCCATGGCACACCTGTTGGAGTGTGATATATTTTTAATCTCATTCCAACTGCTTTAAAAAAGCATCAACGTTGGAGAATAAAACCTAAATACATATATTATGGTTAATATTATACAAATAAATGCCACGGCAAGTACCTATGACATTCATGTTTATCACATGTAGTAAATTACTACCCTATTTAAAGAACATATTGACATTCAACAAATCTTTTATTTAGTTAATATTATCGACTGATGATACTAGTTGGAAGTTCATGTTTAATGAACAAAAATAATAATTAAAGACTGATTTTTCGTTAGCCTGATGATGAGAGCAGAAGCTCTTGAAAGAGGGCTTGTGATCAATAAAGTCACCGTGGAAGTACTAAATAAAATTGTTTTAATATTTTTTGATTAATCCTTTGTTTTGTTTTAAATATTGTGAGTGATGAAATCGAATTAACTAATAAAGAAAATGTATTTTATTTCAAGCTCGGGATTTGGTGACATTGATGCGAGGATTCTACAAAGAACTTCCACAATTTAAAAATGTCCCATTATACATATTTGGACAATCTTATGGAGGCAAAATGGCAGCAGATTTTACTCTTTTACTGTGGGAGGTAAGACATAAAAAATATCCTTGAATCACCTATACTATTCTTTAATCAAAAAAATATATTCATACATAAGCGTCGGTCACGTTGTTGGATTTAACCCGAGAATATTATACCTGAATCATTCATTTCTTTTCAGTATAGTATCAATGTATAAAGAAATAAATATTTTTCAACTACTAAAATAAGATTCAAATTTCAGGAACAAAACGCCGGAAGAATTGAATCAAACATTATGGGTTACGCGATGGGAAACGCTTGGATTGTTCCGGTGCAAGCCACATTAGCATGGGGACCGCTTTTGTATAGAACCAGCATTATAGATCAAGCTGGCTTAGACAAAATTCAATATGCAGCAGAAATGACCAAGTATTACTTTGATCTAGGATATTACTATTCTGCTACAGTTCAGTGGTCAAATACGCAAATGGTTGTCCTTCAAGAAAGTGACGGGGTTGATTTTTATAATATATTGAACAAGGAAAATATTTATGGCTCTCTCATAGGAAAATCATCTCATGGTAATTATTATTAAAATTCTCTTGTATTAGATACTTACAACAATTTACTGTCCTTAAATTTTGTAACCAGGGTTTATCTGTTGCTGGATAAAATTCTCTTCTGTTGTAAATTCTACCAATATATTCTATCTGAAACCCGCTATTCTGGTCTCTTTACATCACCAACTTGTTTTGTTTTCAGAAATCGCATTCGAAATTGCTACGAGAAGATCGTACAATAAGAAATCAGAATACAGTTTGTACTCTCTCATGAATGGGCCTGTAAAAGAAGCACTTGGAATACCTGAACACGTGGTTTGGGGTGAGCAAGCAAATGACGTGTTTTCTGCAATGTACACTGACTTCATGAAACCTGTTGTAAATGAAAGTAAGTTCATGAGTTATGCTATAAGAAGTGTTCTAATGCAATTCAGAATAAAGTAAACTGGAAATTCTGACGTTTGAAGATAAGTACCTACTTCACTAGACAAAGATGTCCCAACATCGGTGCAAAAAGTTACTGGGAATGATACAATTTTGATCCTACTAAAAATCCCGAATATAATTATACTTTAGTGAAAAATAACAGTGTTTTCAAATTAAGTTATTCTTCTTCTCTTTGGGAAATTATTGGTTTCAAATGATGGTGATGTTTTCCTCCTTAGTATTTATTTCCAAATGGCTCTGTCCCAGTGAATCATTCTGAGAGACATCGCGGTACTGCATGTTTACTAACCGCCTCCAACAAACTGCGTTTTATTTCTTTGAGTAATATTATGTAAAAGTGATACATACATATATCCACGCGTTAATTATTCAATCTTATTAGAATGAATAGTTAATTGTATGTCCCGTGGAGCACCCGGTAAAGAATTGGTCTCCCACTCTTTCTCGTAAGTTTTCGAGTGTCCTGTAAAAGGCAGGTATTCGAAAAAATTAAGACATTTTACATCTTAAATTCAGCGTTGAGGTTTGCCACCCATCCTGAATGTCTTGATTGTATGTTGGCACGAAGAGGACAGCATGCATGTTTATCATATGCAGCTGGTCTGCTGGCTACCCCACTTGTGGGATATGCCGTGATGGTATAGATAATTAGAAGTATAGAGTGCACTTTTATCTCTTTATTTACATATACTTATATGAATTTCTATTTCAGTTCAGCAAATTCTTGAAATACCACAAATCAAAACTGTCGTTTACAATGGAAATATCGATCTTATTTGCGATACAGCTGGTAAGAACCTTACTCTAATATTAAAACACATATTTTTTTTATCTATTTCTGTAGGCTTTCGTATCTGGTTGATAAATCGTTTTACTCTATTGACGAAATGATAAATGAATAATATTTCCTCATTGAATTAATACATATTTTAAAATTTGACGTTGTGGGTCCGGACTCTTTACAACCGTGACTTCATAAAATTATTTAATTTGATATTTTATTTGACTTTAATTCATTCTTTGATTGACTGTATTTGAAAATATGAAATTATGATTAATTATATAAAATGTATATATGACGAGTCCAAGTGCCTCCATAATAGGGGCCTAGGGACAATAAGAAACAATAAACATTTATCTTGACATTTTTAAATATTTAATTATTTACTTTTAGGTCAGAAGGAGTGGGTATATAACCTAACATGGAGCAGAGAAAGTGAATACAGGAGTGCTCGTAGACAAACAATGTGGCTGAATAAGAAAAAAGAAGGATATAAACGCATTGGAGGAGGATTTGCTTTCTTCTGGGTTAATGTTGCTGGACATAGCGTAAGTTTACACTTTTTTCCCCTTCCGAATTAAGTATTTACAAAGTAGGTAAAAAGTTACACCAAATTTTATTAAATAAGTGAATATTATGTGTCATTGAATACAATCGATACAAAATAGTAAATGTCAAGGATGGATGAATGAATTTGCATACTCTGCCTTCCAGAACACAGGCAATGTTGATAAGTGTGAGAGAATTTGGAGATTTTTGAAAAAAGCTAGATTCATGCATCAAGCATTGAACAAAGATCTCTCTCTTGATATTCCACAATCCTGTTGGACTTACCTAACTCTCTTTCAGTACAAATCCTCCTCTCTTCGTGTCATTAGTCCATCTGGAGCCTACTTATGCTTCATCGTTCTGTTCTAGACCTTCGTTAATGTACATCATAAAAACTTCGTTCATCTACTTGTGTAAAAAAATATCTTATTATCTCTTCTATTTGATTGGTTTATACAAATATAAACTTAAAAAAATATGTTTTATATTTTTATTTTTCACAGGCTCCAGCTGATAACCCTCCAGCACTGAGAGAAGTTCTAAGATACATGACTGGAATTTAAAAATCGATATTTTTTTTTACAAACTGTACTAAAATAAAATGTCTTTATGAAAAAAAAATAATGAAAATTTAATTAAAATATTTCTCGTTCTATACTTTTGATTATCAAAAATCCTGATTTCAAATTCCAAAAATCCCTTCGTGTGTACCTTTCCTATGATATACTTGGTTTGTAATTAATCTGTCTATTGATGTGAGAATGCGAGCAAGAATAATTCTAGCCCCTTCATAACGATAATGAAGTGATTTTATTGAAACACTTGAAAAACCGTTAAGTTCAATTTTGGTTCCTGAAAATAATTATTATTATTCAACGCACCGAAGATAAATTGATCCTTGTTTTGCAATAATTTCGAACTAATCCAGTAGGTACATTAAATAATTAGAATTTTTGATTCCTATGAGATCACTTAAACAAAAAAAATTGCCGTGTACTGAAAATGATCGCTTAAAAGGTAAGACTTTTTAAATAAGTTCATGTTATAAGCTTATAAAGAAAACTTTTGGAAGCTTTTATATGATTAAGTAATTCTTATAAAGTACTGAAATTTCATGTTTACTTCCATAACTTTTAAACAAATGAAATAATGAATAATTTATTAATGAATTTATTCTCTGAATGCACTTTTATGTATTTTTCGTCTAAAACAGGGCGAAGTAAATATTATTAAATATGATTGCAAAAACTTCATCAATTTAAATTGACTATGCAACTGACTTCAAGATTGTTAACGGATGTGAAAGGGCAGAATGTTGGTGAGCTGCCCCAGATCAATCTGACAACATAATTATCAAACAAGCTTGTTGGAAGAATTGATTTGTAGTTACTCAAGGTCCTAGATGCAAAAATGGAAAAAGATCTCCGTGGGAAATACATAGGTGCAATTAGCTCCTGATCGAATAAGGACAGTAATAATAAGCATAATTTATGTTCATGCACTAAAAAAATATGAAATCTTCTAAAAATTAATAATATGAACTAATGATAGCGTGTATAATTTTAATATATTATTTTCAAAAAGGAAATGATTCGATGAGTATGGGGATATGTTCAGATATCTCAAATGGAATCGAGTGTTTAAATTTTTTGTTCTTGATTTTAAATTAAAATCTTATATGAAACATGTACGAAGGTGGGCGTATCTGGTACTTACGCCAAATGAACATATGGAAGAAAATTGTATTCAGTATTTAAACCCTATAAATGTTAGGAAATTAAGTATGGAAGAAGATCACGTGGCCTCGTGTGTCATGTAAGCAGGCAACAACAGATTATTTCAAGAACACTTTATAAAATAAATTAGGTAATTAATGTTATTTCAATGATTTCTATAATTTAATTATTTTATTTGATTGCTATATTTGAAGATTCGTTTATATTTGAGTAACATATTATATTGTAATTCTGTGTTGTTAAGTAGCTGATAGCATGTTATCGATCAAAGATAGCACAGATTAATGATTTATAAATAAATTATTTTATTAAACAATAATCCACTACAAGACGCGAGAACGTATCCAAAATGAAGTGCGTATTGTTAGTGTGTTTAATATTTTTCTTTTCTTCAGTAGAAGGTAATGAGATATTGAAATTTTATTAAATTATATAATAATTAGGTATGTATCACTAAGGCTTTCAATTTCTTCCGTGTTTTGAAATGAAATTCAACATGAATTTCATTGTCGAACAGTGATTAGGACAAATCATCAAGTACTAATTTTTGTTCATAAACCTTTAGAATTGTTTAACGAATATCCAACTTTCCTTGCCAAAAAATATTTATAATGTTTTTTGTACATTAGTTGTATCCGTGGAATTCCCTTCCTTACTCTTTTCTGCTAGTTTTTCGTGTGTATATTGCTTTATTTAATTTGTTATATGAATGATGACGTGCAAGAAGAATAAAATAAATAAATAAAAATAATAGGCAGGTTTTTGTAAAATATCACATATAAGACGAGGTGGTAAACTACGTAACCCATCCTAAATAATTATCTTGTTTATTTATTATCGGCACAAGGAAATGATCTACATGTCTATTTCCTCCACTTATATAATTATACATATATATAGATACAATAGTAAAAATATACAGTACGCGATGTCAGTATTAATTTTCACACGTTGACAACGGGAAGCTTTCACAAAAAAAAAAAAATTGCTCAAAAAATAATACAGAAAATTAGAAAAATTATGATAGGTACTTTTTATATTTTAAAATGTGCATTTTTAAGGCTTTTATCACCATTTGAAAAGGCGATTTCGCACTTCGCCGCAAAAGGTCCACTCGTGTCGGATCAGCGTTTGACGTCATCAGCCGCTACAAAAAGTAATAAAAGTGAAATGTGGGCCAATACAACATAGCGCCTAGCGACGTCACAACGGGCTAATTCAATAACAGAAAATATGGATTTGAAAATAATTAATGAAAAGTTTTATTTTATCGTTTCTTATTGGGATAATCGTGATCAGCGTATATTTATTAAAATAAATTGATAACATTTATTCATATTCCTCACACATGCACGTTCCCCATTAAATCACATTTGGATTTGCAGCAAAGGAAGGTTTTGGTCCCGGGGAACAAGACTATGGCTATGTGACAGTACGTCCAGGTGCCCATATGTTCTGGTGGCTGTACCACACCACAGCCAATGTAACAGACTCTACTGAGAGGCCTCTTATCATCTGGCTTCAGGGCGGACCTGGGGGTTCTTCTACTGGATATGGAAACTTTGAAATAATTGGACCATTGGATCTCAATCTGGAACCAAGGAACTTTACTTGGGTAAAGAAATTACTTTTTTTCTGAGATATTCTTATTTGAAATGATTAAAGCAAATTCTACAAGTAAGTCTCACCATCAGTGGTTCATTATATACTAATTATGTATAGAATATTACCTGATGTGGGTGTTTTATGGGTAGAACAAAAATTCTTACATCAACCATGTCTAGAAAAAATTCTTCATCTCAAAGTTTTTCTTATGACTGAAATAGTAAATGTAAATTAATTTAAAAAGGTGATATTTTTATTAACTTTTTTACAAACCGTATTCATCATTCATCTTCCACAAATGTTTTTAGTTTTGTCTCTGGGCACATATGTACCTACCTCCTCTATGATTTTGTATTTTTGAATATACCTCCTCTACCATATATGTACCTCCTCTATGAATTTGTTTTCTATCCAAGATTCATTTTATTCTAAAGATTTTCCTAAGATTATTTTGCCTGAGGTCATACAGCTATTATTATTCATATTCTTGTTCACTACTCTCAAATTTCATTTGTTCACTAGCAATGGGAAATATCTGAAGAAGATAAATTCATAAAGGTTTTTTCTATAAACCGATTTCAAAATATACGACCAAAAAATTCTTATTATGAATCTAGTCTTTATAATATAAAACATCTATCATTTTCATATCATTATATGTAGTAGATAGTACCTTTATAAAATTCTGAATAAAAAATGAATCATGTAATATTAATTATGTTAATGTTTCCAAGTAAACCAGATATTTATAATAATCCAATCAGTATCAGTAATACATAAGTTAAACCTGCCTTATTCATTCTCAATGAAAATAATTCAAGTACCTTCTATTGATAATAATGGGTTTAACCAGTCTTCTGTTTTCCTAAACAACAATGGAATTCCAAGATAAAAAGTGATTATAACAACGTAAGCAATCAATCTCAATGAATCGTTAAGATTTTGTAGATAAAAATAATGAAGACAAAGATAATATTAGGATTACCGTTTTAACTAGTAAATCCCGATTACGTAAAATGTTTACCTAAAATTTATTCATTTGAAGAAAATGTATCAACCTACATAGACTTAATAAATAATGACATATTGATACCGGTTGAAAAACTGTTAGTCAGGTAATCAATTTGTTTGATTTTATCAACACTAACAATGTGGTTATCACGAAAATTTTTACAATATTTTGTAATAGTTACTATGTACTACACCACATAAATTTATAGATTTATATAGTGTAGTAGGTAGATTACCTACATAGTAAGGTAATCATCCTATAGATAAGCTTTTCTATTGATGTCATAAAAAATAGAAGATCCAGCATAGGTGGCACACACCATTTCATATTTCAATAGAAGTGTGCATTTATATGGAAGTGCCTGAAAGACACACATTATTTGATTCCCTATATAGACAATGCCATCATAATGACATTATAACCATATTGCAGCCCTAAGAAGTCAATTTGAAACCTTTTTCTTATGTAATGAAAGGTAGAATAATTGAAAGAAGTGACGGTGTTATAAAAGCTCATTCATAAACTCACTTTTTTACAGGTTAATGATTTCAATCTGCTCTTGATAGACAATCCTGTAGGAACTGGATACAGCTATGTAGAGCGAAGTGATTTGTATGCAAGAGATAACATGCAAGTTGGTGAGTTGAAGAATTAATATACAGTAGTGGCCATAAGTATGGAAACGCTTAACAAAAATGATCAAATTCAAGTATTTTTTTTCATTTTGTGAGGGCAACAAAAGAATAAATAAATATTAAAATGTTAAAATAATTACTTCAATATTTACAAAATAAATAAAAAAAGAGAATTTCAATCGTTAAGGGGCATCTCATAAGTTGCTGTTAAAACTCATGAATATTGGTGGTTGAAGTAAAACCTCCATTAAATGGTAAAAAAACGATGACTCATCCAAAAAATATTAGAATTATAAAAAGAATAATGCAAGTGACACATTTCAACCATAAGAATAAAATATTTTTTATGAATAAGTGCATTATAAACTTAACTTTTCTAGGAATTTAAACAAAATTCTAAGCGTTTCCATTCTTATGGCCACAACTGTAATTATCAAAATTAATACGAAATTAATTTTGATAATTATATGTTGGAAAAAAGTAATGTCTATTTTTTAATCTGAATGACTTCTATTTTATTCAAAGGTACAGATTCAATAAAAAATTTAATAAATTTAAAATGCATTTTTTTCTCTAACTTAAAATTACTTCGAGTAAAATTGAAATCAAGGGTTTCAATGTTACACACATATGTACATGAGAAAAAATAAAAAATGAAATCCGCTATGAAACTTTAACAACAAATAAACAACATAATAAATTGCTTGATATAAAACACCATTTTTTTTAATAAGCTTAAAATATAAGTGAAATTCATACAAAAGTAAATTTTCGTGTTTTACTTTCTAGCTAAAGATCTCGTGACATTGATGCAAGCATTCTACGAAGAGCTTCCACAATTCAGAAAAGTTCCTTTATATGTATTCGGTCAATCTTATGGTGGTAAAATGGCAGCAGATTTTGCGCTTTTGATGGCAAAGGTTTTTATATTTTTTACAATCCATTTCAAATTTTGGTAAGATAAGTGATGATTGGACAGTGGAAGTTTAATCTTATAGTTCTATTTCTTTTTTTTTTTTGACAAATAAAGAATGAGTAATGCACCAAGATATTTCAAAAAAAAATTAATAATTTGCTGTCACTTTGTAATAGAAAAAATAATTGTCGACGTAGAAAAAGAATTAATATTAAAGTTTGAACCTTTAAATAATATATTTTTATAATACATGCATATTTTTTTTGACAAATAAAGAATGAGTAAAGCACCAAGATATTTAAAAAAAAAAAAAATAATTTGCTGTCACTTTGTAATAGAAAAAATAATTGTCGACGTAGAAAAAGAATTAATATGAAAGTTTGAACCTTTAAATAATATATTTGTATAATACATGCATAGATTTAATTTATAGGAGCAAGAAGCTGGAAATATCGTCAGCAATATTTCTGGTTTTGCCATGGGAAATGCTTGGATTCATCCAGTAGAAGCCACCAAAGCATGGGGTCCATTGTTGTACCGTACAAGTTTGGTTGATAGAGCTGGTTTGGATAAAATCAATGCGGCTGCAATCAGAACAGAAGAGTTGATGAACAACGGACAATTCGCTTCAGCTACCAATCAATGGAGAGCGACTCAACAAGTTGTCTTGAGAGAAACTGATGGAGTCGATTTTTACAATATTATGAATAAGGATGATCTTTATGGAGCTTCAAAATCATATGATGTTGACGGTGAGTTTTGCAAATTGACAAATCACATTATTACTTAATAAAAAAATGTTAAGTTTTCATTGCAAAAAATACCTAAATATAACCGTAGGGAATATGAATTTCCAAATAGGTATATATATTGATTGACGTCATCTACTTGTATTTTAAATAATTATAATAATGACATATTTTTATTATGATAAAACTGTCATAATTTTTGTTTCATTTACAAGTGAAGTCATCAAAACTTACACTCCTATTGAAGGCAATATTGGTTTAGACCAAAATCATTTTGAACATTTTATAAAACCGCATTCTTTCAAGTTATCCGTCAAAAATATTTAGAAGTTAATATAAAAAAAGTTTTTGATTATTGATATAATATTTGTAAATATTGAATTTAAAAGAAAAATCTCAATCACTGACACGTTTTTATTACAGATATTCCTGTAGACATTTCACTAAGAAATTCTTCACTTTACAAAAAAACTTTGTGGAGTTTGGATGCCCTTATGAAAGGACCAGTGAAGAAAGCATTGAATATCCCAGACACAGTTGTATGGGGAAGTCAATCTGGAGCTGTATTCAGCGCCATGAATGTTGATTTCATGAAACCTGTAGTATCCGTTAGTAAGTTGACTGAAAAATACAAATTTGATACTAAATAATATTATTTTTGAGAAATTGTGGTCTCTTAAAAGGTACACACAACAAATAACTTAATTATACAATTTTAAAGACTACGAAATCTCCTTTTGAAGCGGAATAGTTTCCGGATGCTTACATTTCGGCTTAAGCCGGAGCCTTTATTACACTTTGCCTATGAAATCAAATCAACAATATTCTACTCTACGTCAAATCATAATGTAGACGTCCAGTGAGATAAAATTAATTTGTAACAAATGCTTTTTTTCAGTTTCGGAATATCTGAACACAACATCACTGAAAGCTTTGGTTTACAATGGCAACCTTGATTTGATTTGTGACACAGCCGGTAAACGAATAATTTACATTATTTTAATTTATGATGTTTTATAAAAATGCACTTTTTATTATAATATAAAATCCACAATTCAATTACAACTAAAAGCAAGATAAGAGGCTCATGAAAACTTATATTTCTCTTGGGTGTATATGATTTTTATCATAGTGATTACGAAAAAAGTAAAACAAAAAGCGTTAACTCATTTGGAGAATATTCTGGTATCATGATGGTAGATATTTTAATATTCTATATCTGTTCATAAAAGACAAAAAATAAGAATGCGTGAGAAAAATGCGAATGTTCTCAATGAAAAACATCAGAGAATGAAAATACTTTCTATTGCTTTATCCTACACGCGTTCTATCCACAACACTCCTCTTGCATCCACTCATCCTTCAAAGAAATTAACTTTGTTTTTTCTAATCGATTCCACTGTCTGCTGCAATTACTTTGAAAAAAAAATCATCAAACTACTATAACAAAATCATGGAATGTTTTTAATATTGAGTTCGTCGGTAGCCTGGAGGTAGAGTCTCGGCCTCGTGAACATGGGGTTCGTGGTTCGATACCTGGTGCCGGCAAACTCCCCTTTCACGACACAAGCTTTTAGTTGCTTACTGTGAAAGGTGTATAAGGTTGTATTTGGGTTTATAACAAAAACCCAGATATATCTTTTAAAAAAAAAAATAAAAATTTTTTTTACTGGCTTTCAGGTCAGAAGGAATGGATTGATACTCTAAGATGGACAAGAGAACAAGAATACAGAAAGGCTCCAAGAGAGACAATGTGGATAAAAAATCTCAGAGAAGGCTACAAACGGGAGGGAGGAGGGTTTTATTTCTTCTGGGTCAATGTGGCTGGACACAGTGTAAGTTTCATTTTTATTTGTTAAGTAGCATTTATTGAAATGCAGTCACGAATCAACTTATTCACATTTACCCGTACCCTTTACCCTCTATAAAGCGATTACTCAGTTAATGAAGAATAGCTTAGAATGAAAAAGGCTTGTTTTGTCTTATCGAGAAAATTAATTGATTGCTTTATTGTAGATACTTGTATGTTCTTTTTTTTTAAATTTTCAGGCCCCAGCTGACAATCCACCAGCTTTGAGAGAGGTCTTGAGATCTATTACTGGCTTCTGATTTGCTTAAATCTATAAATTTATAATAAAATACACTGAACTTATCAAAATGATCATTTTTATTATTTTTTTTACTTCGATATAGAACTCCCAGATTCATTAATAAAGATATATGTATAAGTTTAGTTTACCTGTTTTTTAGCAATTTTTTTTAGGTTTGATCAAGATGAAATTGTATAATTCCTTCATCTCCAATTATTTTACATTAGTTTCCTGTACAAGATTGGTTTTCATAAATTCGTTCATATATATGTATATGATATTTGCATTGCATGGAGAGGGTGATCTGCATACATATTATTTACTATGCTTTAACGTAGGTAATATTATTAAAATCCAGGGATTATCTATAGATATTTTCGATGAAAAAGTAGAGTATTGTCATAATCTGTCAAAAGTAAAAATGCCCCATTAATTTTGGCGCCCAACGTGAGGCTCGATATATTCACAAACAAAACAAGGATTACAACATGTATTATTAAAACTAAACGCTCAAATAACAATGTCAGGCACAAAAAAAAACTGTTATTTTTCAAACAATGAAAATCTTGTGTATAAAAATATTTTCTGTCTTAGGAAAGTTCAAAAATAAACCAAGTGTGTTTTATCATTATTTTGTAGGATCATCCTACTTTTATTATTTTGATATTGTAAGATTTGTGTTATATAATGAAAAAGAAATTTTACGTTTTAACACAAAAACATCATTCTTCGCTTTAGTAGCAAATTCATGAAGTAAATACAATGATAACAGTACCTACAAAAGGAGAAGAAACCGAAATGTTCCTCTCTTACAGTATAATCTCCCAAATAAATATTTAAGTCTGAACATATAATTATATGTAAATATATGTTCTTACTCTTTTTATGTCCTCTATACTGACATATTTGATAACATTTTGTGATGTCAAATTACCCTATATTCAAACATCTTTCCTTGCATAGTTTTTCGACACTATATTTTTTTGTTCTAATTTTCATGGCAAATGAAATATACAGGGTAAAGTTGATATTTTCAACCGACAGTAGTTAGGTACTTGATGGAAATTCATGTTGAATTAATTATAAATAAAACACTTATTTATAGTATATCCACAGTTACTTTTTATTGGACGCGAGCTGTCTTTCAAGAGTTTCCGCTCTCGTCATCAGGCTAGCCAAATGTAAAGAAATTACAAGTTGGTGACGAATATAATTATATAATATGTTATTGGATAGCAAAACAAAAGTGTTGATTAAGACAGTGGTAACTAAGTGGTTATTAAGTGATTTGTAATTAAATATACAGGGTTCATTTTGCAAGAAACTCCATCTCGTCGTCTTTTCTTTACTGTTTTTTTTCCTCCACTTTTAATCTAATTCAATGTTTTTTTTTTGTTCAAAACCAAGACCGTATCAGAAGAGATACATGCTTTGAATAGTTCAGAATAATGAAATAACAATTGTCAATAATTACTTTGATCAGAATAAATTCTAAACCAGCAATAAACTAGCATAACGGTTTATTATTTTCTTTAATGATACATATATGAAAAACTTTGTTCAAATACGTTCTGCTACAAGAAGTTCTTATTATCAATTTTTTGTTTATGTAACTGAAAGAAAGGGAAGTGAGGAAGCGCGGACGTCCAAAAATCACGTGGCTTGATCACGTGGACCAAATTCTTAAGGCCGGACGCGTATTGAGTAAGAGAAATCGGCGTGCATGTATGAGAAACTGAATGAGTGTAGAGGAAGCGAAAGAAGTATGTAAGGAGAGATCTATATGGCGTTCCGTTTTCTCTGCCTACCCCTCCTGGGACATGGCTTGAGTGTATAGTATAGTATAGTATAGTAGTATAGTAATTGAAACAAGCGTTTCTTTTTACTATAAATGATTGATCACGAAAGAGATATTTTTCGACTTATCAGGTCATCATCAATCGATAGTGACAATACAATAATTTAAAATTTAGGTAATAAAAATAAAAAAAATGTAACACTGTATAATACGGTGGAACGAAATTTTTTTTTCTCGAATTTTGATTTGGAATAGTTGTATTGAGTTGCCTTTTGCCATCAATAGCCTGCATTAAAAATATAAATATTATCAGACAACGGTAAGAGCCCCCGACAAGACATCGAATATTTTCAAAAAAGACAATTTAGGGGCTATTTGCGCGGCCTACAAAACAATACAGAACTTATTAAAATAGGTTTGTTTTATGCAAAAACATATTCAAATATAGTTAACTAGCAGTTGCAATCAAATATTTCATCATTTTAATATACTTTGGTACTGGGACAGTTGCGGGACAAAGCGGGGGCAGCACGCTTCGATCAACGAATTTGCAATGTTTCGTTTCAACTAGTGTCGATAATATTGTCTCAAGGTGGAAGGTAGCCCGTCAATTATTTTCACCAGTAGGTACCTACTAGTTGATGTACCTACGTTTTTTAAGTGTATAAATATGACTTCTACAAGACAAAAGTTAAAATGTCCGATATTTGGTGAAAGTGCAGAGTTCAAGGAAAATATCCTACTTACGTATGAGAATTTGATGAAATTCTTTGAATGGGTTCGACAAGACTTTAAAATAAAGGACAACACAACAAAACATTTTTGGAAAAGTGCCGAAACAGTTGAAACACAAATTGAAGAATTAGGTATAAATAAAATCTTCTATTTCAATTGTTACACACAAACGAGTTTTACAGTTACTTAAAAAATATCACTCAAAATGTTTGATTTGATTTGTTTGATTTTGTTTGAAATTTGAAAAAGTCTTTGAAGAAACTAAAGGTAAAGAAAAGTAAAAGAATTCAGAGTACAAAGTGGAAAGCTTTTTGACATAGCTGCATGTAAATGTAAAGAATTTGTAAACTGTACTTGTTTGAGAGAAAATAAGTGCCAAAAGAGGAACAAAATATTTTTAGAAGACCAACGCACTAACAGACTAATGGTTTTAGGAGGAAAGGATCTTACCTAGAGTAAAAAATTGCAGAAAATATGATTACGTGCTCCTAAACAAGAAATCAGGCATAATTCAAATACAAGAATTAAAGAAATTTCCTTTACTTTATATAGGCTAAATAGGTCTGAAGTTAGTTCTAATGTTGACCTTCCTTCTTGTTCGTCGGCCGCAGATGGTCTTGATACCGCGAACAAAGTGGATCAAAAGCCTATAAAGCTCACGGATGCCAGTCTTCATAGTTTGACGATTGTATGCGATAGATACGGAGTATCAGACCGAGCTGCGGCGGTTATCGTATCATAAATGTTCTATATTCTGCTTCTGATGCCGACTCTGAGGCGCACTCAACTAACAGTGCGAGAAATATTGAAAGAGCTATCCACGGCTTTTTGACGACTGAAAATATATCACCAGAGAGTATAATTACTGTTGGATGTGATGGAACAACCACAAATACAGGGAATGTGGGAGGCGTGATTGGTTTTTTGGAAAAAAGACTATCTCAACCATTGCATTGGATAATTTGTCTCTTATACGCCAATGAGTTGCTATTGACGCTTTGTTTTCCTATTTGGATAGCCCTACAGCAGGATCTAAATCATTTGCAGGTCAAATTGGTATAGCATTAAAGATGGTTCAAAACATTTATGGAAGCTCATTAACAGCACTAGTTATTTGTCGAACGAATTGTTAGCGATTGTGGACTCTGTTTTATTTCGGAGCAGCTACTTTGCTCATCCAGAAAACTTGTTGTTGAGTACGATAACAGATACGCGTAAGCACATTAGAGAACTAGCTGCCAGACGCATTTTAAAAGCTCGTCAAGTGAATAAAAAATCTGTTTCGCGCACGTTTGAGGTGCCAAAAGTGGACTTAAATACAAGTTCTTACATAGACTTGATAAACACGCAACAAAATAAATACAAAACCTCAATACTGATGAATATTTCCGATAAGCAGTTAAAACATCTTATTGAAAATGGAGGAGATTCGGTTTTGGAGTTAATGAGACTGCCTTACCACACCCAGGCTGTGGAATGATCAGTAAAAGATGTGATAGAAGCAGCTCTACGTGTATGCGATAAGACAAGAAGATAGGGTTTTGTAAAATCTAAATTAGCGTCTCGAAAGCTCATGCCAAATTTTGAGACGAAAAAGGATTTTTGTTATGAAAAATCGCTTTATTCATACCGACACAACTTTCTGAAACTGTGTATATTTTTAAAATAAATGATTCTATTAACTAAAATGTACTTAAATCTTATCATTTATATGCGTAACATATTATATTAAGTTAATATTTTGTTAATAGGGTGTACTTAACAAAGCGTCTGTAAAACTTAAAAATTGAAATTTCAAGTCTATGGCGGGACCTCTTACTGTTGAGCTAGAAATTCCAAATTAATGGGTGTTATTTACAATTATATAAGGCAACTTTTGCCTGGTATTCCAATTCGATATTCGAAAAAAAAATTTTTTTCATACAAAAGTGTTCCACCCTACTGTATAACTTTCACTATTTAATATTTTGCTTAAAAGCTTTTCGGACATACGTCCATCTTCAGTAATAAATATCTTATAACTAATGAAAAAAGTTAATACTTTTGGGTTAGTTGGAAGAGATCGCGCCTTTGCGATAAACTCGCCCTCTGTATATTGATTGTATTTAATTTGAATGTATACCTTTTATGTAATTGTTTTTTATCAATGTACTTACAGTAAAGAATGAATAAATAAATAAATAAATAAAAAAGAATGGCCGCATTTAATTCAATGATACACCGATTGTTATCCATTCCTTTATCATCCGACAATTATAACGAAGAATTAAAAACAATTTTAGATATTGCAAATAACAATGGTTACAAAAAGTGTGATATTATGAAAATATTACATAAAAAAGAAAGAAATGTTCTTACATACAAATATATTTATCCTAAAACACAACCACAGTCAAATGAAGAATTAACATATAAAAGAATTGAATTTATGGGACAGATAACATATAACGCTTTAAATACTTGTAAAAAAACAACTTTTAAACCAGCATTTTATACTTCAAACAACATTGGGAGAAACATTTTCAATACAAAATCTAAAATCAATAAACTCGATCATAGTGGTATCTATAAATTACAATGTAATGATTGCCCCAAATATTATATTGGCCAAACTGGAAGAAAAATCTTATCGAGATATAAAGAACATAGAATGGCTCTGAATACAATTAAAGTCAATTCAGAAATGGCGGACCATGCCAAAGAATCGGGTCATTCTTTCAATCAGGAAGGATTAAAAGTTTTATATACATGCAAAAAAGGACATAAAATGAATATTCTAGAAGCAGTGGAAATTAACAAAAATAATGATAATAATATTATTAATATACAAATACCTCCTCTCATTTCTCCTTTAACCCACCCTTTCACTACCTCTACCCATTCATTACCTTGAACCAACACCTCTACCAATAACTACACAGATCCTTATTATAATTCCATTAACCCCGCCCACCCCCCTACTCTCAATTATTTATAATGTTTAACGTGTTGTTTCTTTTTGTCTTTTTTCATTAGTTATATGATATTTATTACTGAAGATGGACGTATGTCCGAAAAGCTTTTAAGCAAAATATTAAATAGTGAAAGTTATACAGTGTTACATTTTTTATTTTTATTACCTAAATTTTAAAAATGAGCTTTCATAGTGTTACCTCTTCAAAAATAGAAAAGTTACAATAATTTAAGGTAGAAAGAAACATTTGTTTTAATTAACCTAATTATTGAATTTACTTAACTTCGTGTGGACTGACACAATTTATAAATGTTATGTTTGTTTCCTCAGCTAATCCGGGCGTAAAGTTAGTTGGAAAATATCACGTATATTCGTGGCGAGTGGAGTAGGTACCTACATAAATTTGACTACAAAAAGTGAAATAATAAGACATCCAAGTCACGTGCTCTTCTCGCTGTGTGTTGTATAATATTATAATACACATAGAAGCATTGAAAGGAAGATGAGACACCATCAAAACTAATTCAAACTGGGAAATCCTTCAGAAGTAATCTCCAACACCCATACTATCATTCTAATTCTTCTGAGAAGTATGTAACTAATACATATCTACTTTCAGTCGTTGGAATTATTACGCCGAAGTAAGTAAACCATAAAGCACTTGAACACTTATTCATAGCTCAGTGGTGGTATGTGTCAAACAATTATATGCTACCCACTCAGAGAAGAGTTCCCAATCTTTTAAGTTAATATTTATACGTTATAACCTAAATGCACTCAAAACATCCACACGTTAAAGACGTCTTCGCAAAACCGGATCAGATATCAATCAAGAAATAAAATATGGTTTTAGTCTAACAAGAACTTTATATAGTGATTCGAGTTTCAACATGTAATGTCTGTCTTTTTCAAACTCAAACACGGATCGAATATGTTTGAGTTGAAAGATCGAGATTGAAGGACACTCAGCGACTATCTGGAAAGGTTTAAATTTTGGGGGCTAAGAATCGTGAAATTCTTTCGTGATAGAACATAGTAGTAAAAAATATAATAGTTGTTTAAAAATAGTGAAAAGTGAAAAGAACGGCTTTCATTTAAGTTTTAAATTTTTTTTAGAACCTTTTGGTTCCACATGTTATAGGAACCTAAATATGGGATTCGAAAAAATTGGATTTTGGCACATGAAATGAATTTAAATTGATAAAAAACTAAGTACAGCTAAGTACCTACATTGAAAAACTTTGAAAGACATAATTAAAAAAAAAAGAAAGACATAAAAAAGACATAAGTTTAGTGCATTGTATATGTGTATCGCCGTGTTAGTACCCATAATACAAGATTCATATCTTAGTTTGGGACTAGCTCGGTCTGTGTGAATTGTCTATACGTGTTATGTTATGTTATGTTATGTTATGTTATGTTTAATAACTTTTCATTTAAGTACTCATCTACAGGAGAAGATAAGATTTTTCTTCAACAGCAATTAGCTATTTATTTTGCTTATCAATATAACAATGATTATATAATATAGTGGTGACAATGTTAATTCGTTTTGATTTTTTGTTTGAAGTCTAAATAAAAGAATTTAATGAAACAGTTAGGACTAACTTTAGTATGCCCATGCAGATGGTCTACCAGCAGCCTCACTTATAGATTTATAGGTATGCCTTTACGGTACAGAAACATTTTTTCCATCTAACCACACACATCTGATATTTCACTAAACTGGACACATATTGAAAATCTTTTACAGAAAGTCCAAAACCTACAAGAAAGATTAGGAGACATTCATATTTTTTGTTCCTGCAAGTGAGCCTTTTTTCTCACTAATTTGAAGTTTGGTGATATTGAAAATGTAAGTAGGTAGGTACCTGGCAAGTGTTTTTATTAAGAGTTTTTGGTGGTAACCATACGAAGTAAACGCGATGTGAAAGAAAATAAGAGAGTCGTAAAGTTTACTCAAAATGCAGGAATAATTTATGAGAATCCTAAGATACAGGTGGATTAGGAAATAGAAGCTCTATTTTCGTGAATAAGATGTTTTTCTTTAACCTAGGACCAAAAGATGTATTTTTATTTAAGAGAGGTAGGTATCTATGAGTAAACATAATACTGATACTCTGAATGAAGCCTACACTTCTTCAAGTGTGGGTCGAGTAATAAAAATAATAAATCTTTATTGCACGAAAAAGTATACAGTAAAAATGTATAAAACAACAATACCTACCAAACGAAAACAAAATATTTTCACAAAGACGAGTTTATTACTGAAGCGCGATATCTTCCAACTAGCCTATTAAGTAAAATCTTTCTACTAATAATATCCCATCAAGGCATTTCCCGCAAATAGGATAGCCAAAAAAGCAGCAAAAAAGTGAAAACAAATAGGAAATGATGATATAAATAACTAGAATAAAATATTTATATTCAATCAGATACTAACACAAATCCACGCATACAATAAAAAATCCAAGTACGATGATTATAAATATTTTTCTACTCTTGTTGAAAAAGATATTACATGATGAAACTAGAACAGTTAAGTAAAGTACTAGTTTAACTTTATTATCATATTTTATTTCTTGATTGCTATGGAGTTTTACAAAATAAATAACAAAAAATACGATAAATAACATTAGGTAAATAATTGTATTTAAGTTTTCCTGTATGTGACCCTTCTACTTCTTGTCGTTTTTGTTTAAAAACGAACAGAATAAGTTAAAATCAAAGAAAGTTTACACAATTGTACATTGATGGGAGCGGTTTGAAAACAAAAGTTTAAAAACATTTGCCTCTGAATATAACCCCATCTGGAATATTCGTTCCATCTCATGGCAAATAACCCTCTAATAGCATAATAAACTAGTTGTCCGCTGTTGAAACACACTGGACAACGACCAAGCAAATGAAGAAATATTATCTTATTCCACCCGAGATAAGAAAGTGTTAAATATATACCCACTACGTATACTAAGAATACAACCTATTCTAATATTTATTGTGAACGCAAATTGCTCCTGAACATACATCTCGTAATGCACTCCCGTCTGAGATTTATACTGTCTTCATTGAGCGCTAGTATTAAACTCTATTATTGCATAAGACTAAGCGTTTCTATCGTGTTGTATTTTTACAAGTCTTATTTATCTACTATCCACAATCCCTCCTTAAAGCATTTTTGGTGTTTGTGGATGTATGGGTATCTCGTTGGGAGCTTCTGCGTCAGCCGGGTTCACCCCCGCCTGACGCGGGAGAGTCTTAGGGTTGGTTTTTGCCCTTTGTGGCGTTGGCGTGATAGTGAACTCGTTTTCTCGTTGTATCGTCCTGTCTCCCTTGGTGGAGAGTAGGTTTGGGAGGTATGTCCCTTTTGGGAGGGTTTAATGTATTCACACCATTCGGCACTGGTGATTCTCAGGCTCGCGCCTTCTGAACGCCAAATAACAAGTTTCTGGACACCTCACTTCGGCTTTTGTTACTCAGCAAATTTTATATATCATATTTACTCGATGTTATCTACCTTATATTAATTGTACTTTATTTTGTCCTGTTTTATGCTTTTTTTATATAATTTTGTATTTTTTTTTATTCAATAAAATAAACATACTTTCAAAAGGGGCATTGAAGAGAGTGTAGTTTAAAAGATTCCCACGACGGCGGTTTTAGCCGGTCGGTCCTTCAGACCTGCCCAATGGCCCGCCCGTGAGGACAATTTTGGTTTGAATGTGCGGATAAATAGGAGTCTATGACTCCTGAAATATCCGGGTGTGAGGTGGGTCTCTCTTCAATCCCTCCGAGTGATGCGGGCAAACATTTGAGTTGATTAAGTTTGAGGTGCGGTCGTCGTATGACAAACTAGTTTTTCATTTTTGGGAGTCTTGTCTTCCTTAACGGAGAGTTGCATTGTTGGGATTCCCTTTATACAAAATAAATTTTATGATTTTTACTTTTATATAGGAAAAGTACGTAATTGTTATATTTTTGTTTTCCCAAATTTTCCATATTTTATTAAAAAAACAAAACAAAAATTTTCGTTTTGTGTTATTCCAATAAGCACAATGATTCACAAACCTGACGAATTTAACAAACTCCATAGAACTGTAATTAAGTTTTTCAAGACCGACAGTCGAATTCTTGTACGTTTATTTTACATTACGCAAAATGAATTATTAAAGTTCCATAGAATCATAACATTAATAATACTTGTAAAAAAGATTGTTGTTTTTTTCCCTTATAACAATGCTGTTAATATTCTACTTAATAGTATCAAACGAATGATGAATGAATGAGGTGAAAATAAAGATTAAGATAATAATAGTTCTTTACAAGGTATTGATGATTATTTGCTTTGGGGGAGCTTTTCTTATTAAATACCTTACAATTTGGGAAATAAATCTTACGGGAAAATTATTATCGTTGAATCGAAATGGTAGGAAAGGGAACGCGAAATAATAGCGACAAATTCACCAATTACATAATTGACAAAATAAATCTTTCCCTTTTATCGAGCCTAGACTTATGATCCTTCAGAAAAGCAATCAAGTACGTATTGTGGTTACAACTATTATGTACTATGGTTTAAGCACGGTTACTAATGACATGATCTAAATACGATTTTAACTTGTCTTGATCTAAAGCTCCACGATGCGTTAAGTGACTTCAGTCAATATATAAGTGCAAGTCAATCCCACGGAAGCTGAGAAGAGTCGCTTCAATATAAACGATAATAATAATTTTATTACGTAAGTAATTAGGTAAGTAATTAAGCTCCAGATAAAGACTCGACTGTCTGTAATATGTCAAAGACGTACCTATATTAAGTTTTTTCGGACATATTATTAGACGTGAGCCAGACAATCTGGAAAAAAAAATTGTCTGGTGGAGTCGAAGGAAGAAGAAGCAGAGGCCGAATACCGACAAGATGGTCAGATCATGTGAGAGATGCTGCAGGGGGTACAATGTGTGAGGCGTTTAGGCAGGCGGAGGACAGGGCACGGTGGAGGAGCTTGTCGCTTGGTTGGGGTCATGGTGGTCACGATCCTCAGAATTGAGGGACCTACTTAGAAAAAGAAGAAGAAGAATTAGGTATATGACATAACCCCACGTTTTTTTAGGAAATTAGAAGATTTTTTTTAAAAATTATAAGTATTACAACAATAATATTAAGGTCTAAACCAATGTCTGGTACATTCCTGGGGTTATATCACATAATGCAACCCCAAAACTCATGTAAATGTTTAAAACGACTTTTGTCAGTTACCGCGGGATTGGCGTGCGCGTATTTTTGACTATAGTTACTTCGCGCATCGTAGTTTTTAAGATTAGACAAGATTAAGATCGTATTTAGATCGTTTGATGAGTGGCCCTGCTGTACTTATATCATTTCCCGCGTTACTTTATTTAGTATAAGGTTACTTGACCTTGTCGTTTACCTCAATATTTGACATTGAAGGGTAACCTGAATTCAGTGGAAAGGTTCGAATTATAAGCAGCGATCGTGATGCTTTGGCTTAGATCGAAGCTTCTAGGAGATTTTTTTTAATTTTTCAATTTTTATAGTTTTTTAAAAGGTTAAATGATATAATTTTATCATTTCAACTTATTTAACTATACAATTTTATTCCATGCTGTTTTTCTCTTCACAATATTGATCTGTTGGTGTTATAAATGTATTATTTTAACATTTTTATATCATTGTTATTTTTCATTTTTTGTTCATACGAGGGCGGTCCGATAAGTACTTAGCCTACATAAGAAAAAATGAAAATTTTGGAAAAGTGGTGATTTATTTTTCAACATAGTCTTCTTTTAGCTCGATATACCTACTTGAACCAGCGATTCTCCAACTTCTTAAACCCGTCTAAAAAATACGTTTTCTCGAGGTCCACAAAGTAGGCTTCCGTGGTGGCAATGACCTCCTCATTCGACTCAAATTTCCACCCAGCGAGTGACTTTTTCAAGTTTGGAAACAAAAAGAAGTCGCACGGAGCCAAATCTAGAGAATACGGTGGATAGAGTAGCAGTCTGTAGCCCTATTCGACCAATTCGGCCGTGGTGACAACGGAGGCGTGAGCTGGTGCATTGTCACGATGGAAGATCACTTTTTCTTCGTCGAATGGGTCCGTTTTTTCTACAATTCGGCATCGAATTGGCCCAATAATTTGGCATAGTAGAGCCCTGTGATCGTTTTACCTTTCTCCAGGCAGTTGATGTAGATCACACCTTGCAAATCCCAGAAAACGGTGACTATCACCTTTCCGGTCGATAGGACAGTCTTCGCCTTCTTTGGAGCACGTTTGCCGGTTAAATTCACTGTTCCGACTATTACTTGGTCTTTAGCGTGTACCAGTGTATCAATGTTTTATCAATGGCTTCGAAACGATGCAGAAACTTCTTCGGATTGCTCTTAAATACCGTCAAAAACTGCTCTAAAATAGTCTCACGGTTGCGCTTGTTGTCCGGAGTGACAAAACGCGGCACCCATTGTGCCAACAGCTTTCTCATGTCCAAAATTTCATGAATGGTATAATCCATTTGATCTTTTGAGATGCCTATTATCTTAGCTATCTAACGCACCTTAAATCGGCGGTCTGCCATCACGATATCGTGGATTTTTGACACGTTATCCTCCGAGGTAACCGTTTTCGGGGCACCTAGGCGTGACTCGTAAAAAACCGACGTACGACCATGTCGAAACTCTTAAACCAATTTTTGACGATCGTTATCAAAGAACAAGAGTCACCGTACACAGCATCCAAGCGGTCATTGATTTCGCTGCGCGATTTCCCTTCCAAAAACAAGAATCGAATCACCGACCGATATTGCTCTTTTTCCATTTTTCGAAAATCCGTCGACCCGCCCGCTTCCACACGCGGTCAAAACAAAACCATAAGTCCAATTCGACTAAAATTTTGATAGTAGGTGTCTACAAAAATGCACTACACGATGGTAGGTATATTTTTCTTGTGATAGTGATGCCACTGGGCGGAGAGGCTAAGTACTTATCGGACCGCCTCGTATATCTAATAGTGTTGTTCGTACCCCTTTTTTTGTTCACATATCTAATGGGTCTGTGCCGTTTTTTTTATTTTTTTTAATAAATAACATGCAATCGTTAAAATAAATCATGCCACGTATGTACCTTATATGATACCATGTCTGTATATTCTTAATTTCTTTTTCTTATTTCAAAGTTTATTAAATAATTATTTGTGTGCTGCTTTTACATGCGAGGCTTTTTAAAAAAAAGCTTCTTTTAAAATCCGTATGGTATGTATTAAAAAATGTATGTAAAATATATTTGTTGACGATGAAGGATTGGTGTCAAGTTCATGAAATCGTAATATCAAAATATCATATTTT
This sequence comes from Athripsodes cinereus, assembly GCA_947579605.1. Classification (NCBI taxonomy): domain Eukaryota; kingdom Metazoa; phylum Arthropoda; class Insecta; order Trichoptera; family Leptoceridae; genus Athripsodes; species Athripsodes cinereus. The sequence goes on along the minus strand of OX388312.1, from coordinate 6,107,049 downwards.
CGTAGAAATGTAGATAATCTTAAAGAAACTTTGTAGGTACAAATACAAAATATTCAACAAGTTTGATCCACGAATACACTTTCAATAAAACAAATCAACTGAAATATTTGACTCTGATACTCTGGCTTAGAAATTTAAGACGTTGGCGTATTATGTAAGTATGATTTAAAATTATAGTTTTTGAAAAAAAAACTGTTAATTGCAGGTGTGATATTAAGATCTAATTATATAGAGTATTATCAGTTTAGTTCCTAAAATTTAGGACATTTTATTTTTCAATTGAATAAAAATTATTACAACAGTAATATTTCACACCTCACAACGGTCGCTTCAACAATCAACTACTCGTTTGCGAAAAGGTTTTCGAAGTCGAAAATTTTCTCACCCTTCTGATAGTAGATACAACGGCAGGTAAAATGTTAACCGGATTTTATTGTTGTTTTTGAAACAGTAATAATCTAATCAACAGGTTGACTTATCAAGCTATTTTGTGAATTGTGATTCTTCTTAATTCAATAATGAGTAATGACACCCCTCCTGGATGTCTCAAATTTTATTGGCACGGCGTGAACAACTTGCAGTTAGTCTTCTGGCAACCTCACTTGAAAGATGTATCGTTAACGATGAAAATTCTCATTTCTGCAAGTTACATCTATGTTTATCTGCTACATCTATGTGTGTCGCAGAATAGAAATAAGGCTATTGGTATCCTGCTGGTAGGTCTCGAACTTCTTAGTGGAAGGTTTAAATTTTACTTCCAATCTTAATCCAACTTACTCCGTTTTCATGATGCAAACTGTAAGCTAGTTTGGCAGCGTTTGGAGTGTTTTTGGACTAACGAAAAGTTACAAATCCATATAATAATGATATTTTATATTCATACACAACTTTGGAAAGATGGCCTTGCATTGCTTTAGTGCATGATAATTTTATGAAATTTATCTTAAACATATACAATCTTAATAAAAAGAAAATTAACGAGATCATGGGCTTACTATTCAAATATGACGTTATGATCTGATTTGATTTAATGATTTATAAAATTTTAATTTTTTAAAATTATTTTACTACCTATACTTGGGCGCAAAGCGCAGTAGACAAAATAAATCAGACATTGATATTATATTAATAAATACGAAATGCTGAAAAACGATTTCTTCCACGGTTTTCATATAATGTTTCTTGATTGGTGGACTATTTATCAGACTGGCAAAATTCATGAACTTTATCCATAGGCACCAAAAATGATCACTTAAGTAAGCCATCCTAGAGCCAATTTTTACCACACCTTTCTCACTGCTTCCAGTTAAATTTTGAACAATGTTACATTGTTAAAATACAGTTCTCCATTCGAGATGTCTGATTAATTAATTAAATTATGTCAGTCAACAAATTCCGGTTATTTTTTTAGTATTCCTCATACTTTAATACTTATTATTCATATACTTTTATACGGATGTGGGTAGTAATAATAATAATAATAATATCTACGATGTTGAGCACTAATTGCAAAACGAATATATAGCACGATAAATCCCTTTAATGGCTCGGTATAACTCTTTCTATAGCGTTGCCAAAAAGCCACATCTGGGTATACGGGAGGGTGTTTAATGATCACTCTCTCATACAAATTCGCGTGATAACAAATAAAACAGATTACTTCAGAAACCGGAAACTTCATACTAGAAAAGCATTTAGCATCAGCGTATATACTTTTGTATACAACACACATTTGAAATAAATTAATTTTTGAACTTTGTAATTTTCAAGCGTCTAGTGTACCTAGTTTACAGTGTATTAATATCCTTCCTCTGTAGTATACACACGTATAAGTATATATGGAAAAGAGAAACTTTACCATTTGAAAGGTTTCATCATGTGAAGCTTTTGTATTAAACACAAACTGTTAGTGGGTTTTTCGAAACGACAAGTATGTGCATAGGACAATAACGTATTTCTTTTAAAGCTTATTTAAAAATATTTTATGGAGTTAATTTTATTCATTTGTAAAAATATGGTACTTAATCAGTACAAGTGGAACCTAAAAGTAGAAACTTTGAAGGAAGTAAAATTTTAACAAGATTTTTATATAACTTTTTCAAGCAGTATATTTCTACACCCTCAATATTTTTAGTACTGGCTGTAACATCTCAATTTATTTGGAAAATTATTGACTAAATATATTTATTGCATAAAAGAAAATCATTTGTCATTGATTCTGCTTGTAATTATCGTCTTAGAAGACTTGCTCAATTCATATCGATTCATTGATAATGCATTTTTGGCTCATGCTTGTTTCTGTTTATTTTTCAGCAAATAATCAAACCTTTTATCAGCTCTGATTTTATATAGGTATAAATTATGGGTATTTTCTTTTTATTTCGTGCTTTATTTCAGGTAAACAAACAGTTAATCGATATACTTTACAAATATATGAATTTATTTAATTAGTAAACCAAAACAGTTAACAGTAATATAACATACAAACATTCATTGACACATGATATATCTATAAAAAAGTACATTATTAAATTTATAAAATTTTAAATAAAAAGCGCTCGTGAGAGAGAAAAATGAAGGGCAGCGTAAACGTGCAGTAGTTTGTTGTTGAAGTTTGAAAAATCAGCATGCAGCAGCCTGTTGTCTAAGTTTGAAAAATCTGTGACATGAATTTGGCCTTTGTATCTAAATGACTGTCCACCTGGAAAATACCATACTAGGCTGACCACTCACGTCACAAATTTAAGCAATCATACCCTTCCTTCTTTGAGAGAACTTTGCCATGACAAAGAAATGCATTTTTGATACAGTCTTATGCATAATAATAATTAGTTTTCATGACGAAACTTCTTCCTGTTGCCATAATAACTTATTCCTCTCCTTATTATGCTTTGTGCGAACTGACTTTTAAGAGCTTTGTAATCAATTATGTTGTCTTTTTCAGCGTGGATAATTTTCCCCAGCAAGTTGAAACAAGTAGCTTCTGAGTAAGTTCCTATGCTGAGACAATATTCCGTGTGCGGAAGGAAAAAGAGGATAAGTCAACTGATTAATCCTAAAATTGAGTTTAATGTATTTATCACTTATTAATATTGGTAACATGCAACTTGACAAAAAAAGTTGTGTCGATATTTTCACAATGTAACAGTGCTTATTTTGTACCATATTGTACTGTCGCGTAGATAAAATTTTAGTTCTCCTGTAGAGTCGTGTTTTTCGACTTATCCCTTTTTTCTTTATATTATTACTTTACTAAACGGTTTCTTAATCGTGCCATTCTTTCTAAATTTAGCAGGAAAGCACTAGAAAAAGTCCTAAGTTTAGGTATCATATATTTTTTTTTTATTTTAAATAATATTTTTTTCATTAATATAGCGACGGTATGAGGGTGTATTTAATAATTCAGTTGTTATGACAATTATAATAATTAGCGCAGTAAAATAAATGAACATAATAAGTACCTACAAAATATTTGATAATGATAAAAAATAATTAAAATTAGGTAAAAACTTAACGGCAGGATTAGGTACTCTTGACACAATCTAAATAAGATCTTTACTAAATGCGGGTTATTTGTTGACTTATGGAAGATGCCGTGATGAGATGGATGGAAAAATGATCTACGAGAACCTTTACATAATTATATTTGAGAACTTTCAATGCATTTTACAGAAAAGTGGGAGCTCATACTATTCCAGAAGCTCCACAGACGTTCAAGTGTAGGTACATGACACAATTCAATATATGTATTATTGCAAATGAGAATATCGACAAAAATTGCTTACCAAGTGAATATGATAATATATAAAACAAATAGAAACATAAGTACATACAACCCACACGAAGAGAATCCGTGAACTTCTTTAATATAAACAGTTCTATATTCGATACGATACGCTGCGCCGACTCAATCTAAATTTTTCTCTACGATAGATCGGTTCTCTGGGAATATAAATAAAAGTTTTTCCATTCTATATTCATAAGAATTACCTTCTCATATAAGATGTTACATACCTACGTACTTACCTACTAGTACCTACGCACACACCGATATAAAATCTCCACTCTTTCGATACAACAACTTTCAACCAGAGTTTATACCCTGCGTATATTTCTACCACGTTGTCTCTATAAAATCTTAAAATAAGACTTCTTTTCTTAGTGATGCCACGTGTGAATATGTTTTGGAAAAGTTCTGCTATAGAAATCCCTCAAAGAATGATTGCTATTACGTTATTTTTTCAAATATTTTCATTATAATGTAAAAAATGCGTACCTACTCATGACATTTTAATGAATATGAGCTTCATAAATGCCATGTGCTAAAAATTTTAATGTCATGTGTGTTGGATGATTTACACAGTGTCTTTTAATGGAGCATCCATCTCAAGGTCGCGGATCATGGTTTTATAAATATACCAAAGACAATGATGCTGTAGATTAATTCCGATTTCAATATTCTTATATAACCGTTCTAGCTCTTTTTGGCAATAATACAAAAACCTACATTCAATTACCACAATTTGCTTGACACACCGCAGTATCAGAAGAAATAAAAACACAGCTAATCTTGCTTTCATTATAAGCATAGTTTCTTTACAAATTCTTATGCTATGTAGTGTCATTCGAAATTCAAATACGTATCTAATTCAAAAGTTAATCACCATGAGTAGGTAATTTACAAAATTGTGACTTGAGTTTATTTACATTTAATTTTCAATAAATTCTCATTCATACATTCGAACAAACAAACAATTTTAAATATAACAGTTTTGTTTATTGCAGTGGAACAGTTTGAAAGCAAGATGTTGTTTTGTTCACAAGATTCATACATATTATATAAGCCAATAAATATCTTATTTATTTCTATGGTTTTTATCTTGATAAGCCATAGATAAAGTGGAATAAATATTGCTGCTCTGTTAGAATTATTACCATGTATTATTATTATCAAATATATATCAAACACAGAGGGGTAAATGAATGGATATTTATAGTGTTTGTGTAAAGATCAATGTGAAAGTTTATGAATAGAAATAAAAAAAAATCCAAAGCATTTTTTCTAATTCCTGAAGAATATTGAGTAATCTATAATGCTACTCATCGTAGTTCATGTTTGTTATAATAATTAATTATTAATTCGCCACTGTATTTACCATATTGTATCGTTATCATTGTGAAGATATTCGATTTTATGTAATAATGTTATTGTTATTACAAAATAATTGTTCAGAAAGTGTTATAATTCTTGAACGGTCCCTTTCGGTGATTTTTTCCACAAAACGGCGCATCTTAAAAAAATTATCTAGTTTATTAGTTATGCTATCTACTACTACTATACCATCATGGCATATCCTACAAGTGGGGTAGCCAGCAGATCAGCTGTATTTATTTATTTATTTACGGCTAATTAGCCACACACAATACACCGTTCCTATGACAACGATATCAGAGCGCAAGGAATGTCGTGGGAAGAGGTGACGCAATTGGCACAGAGACGCTCTGAATGGAGGAGGCTGGTTTCTGCCCTGTGCTCCCGAGAGGAGCGTTGAGGGCGATGATGATGATGATGATGAATTAGCCACAATTAACACAATATTTTTTTTACAATATCATAACAAAACAAAACATAGGTACCAAACACAATATTAATAAATCAATATTACAAACATATATAAAAAAAAACATGGGTTGGTATATAAAGGAGGAAGGGTTCCTGCTAAGATGTTGATTCCTGATTATTGTCCATATAAATGTGATTGTAATGTGCAAATAGATTAAACTTTAGTATGTGGATTGGATCATGGAACAAGTCTATTAAATTATTGAATTTATTTCCGAGAATGTGAAGGCGATTTATAATAGAATGTTTGTGATAGTTGGTCCTTGCCTGCGCTTCCTGAAATAACATATTTTGTCTTGTAGAACGGTTTGGTATATGAAAATAATTGATCATAATAAACATGAAAGCTGTCTTCTCCATGCCAATACAAAATCAAGACATTTAGGATAGGTGACAAACCTCGTCGCTGAATTGAAGTTATAAGATGTAAAATGTCTTAATTTTTTCGAATACCTGCTTTTTATAGGACACTCGCAACTTAAGGAGAAGAGTGGGAGACCAATTCTTTTCCTGGTGCTCCACGGGATAATATTATTATTATTTATTATAGATATTAGTGTGATCTGTGAGCCATTTCATTGATACTGCAAATCTTAACAATACATTATGTCATAGTATTTATAAAACTTTACAGTCTGCGGGTCAATGGTGACTAAAATCGAGGATCGACGCACACTTGTTTATAATTATTATGAACACCAAGAGTAGAGTTTTTGAGTAGTAGCCAAGAGCACGCAATATTTTGAAAGCCAAATATATCCAATACTAAACTCAAAGTTTACCGATAAAGGGATCAAGAGTTTAGCTTCTTCTTTTGCTTCAGTTAGGACTATGTCCTGTGATTCTCGGAGCCTGCTCCGGGGAGGTGGATGTCCAACTATCCCTCCATCGTTTAGGTGGTCTTCCTGAGTTTAGTACAACATTTAAATATTTTTACTCAATATTCTGGTTGTTGAGTACATTATATTATTATGTTGATACTTAGACATATCTGCAATAATGAGGAATATGTAGTATTTTACAGTTATTGGTAATTGCTATTTTTATTATCTTTCTTTACCAATAATAATACTTGATACTAATAATAGTGAAAATACTTCAGCGCTGTACTTATTTCCGGTGTATTGTTTCTTCCGATAACTAAATAAGAGGATACACATACATACCTATACTAGACATGAAATAAGTATCCGTCAAATATCCAGTATCCAGCCTTTTGAACCAATATTTATTATTCTTTTGGTTATTGAGCCGGTCTTTGCACTTTGTAGTATGCACGACATTGAAACAGAGAGCCCAACTAATTGTTTAGTTTGAAAAGCTCATCATCATCATCGCCCTCAACGCTCCACTTGGGAGCACAGGGCAGAAGTCAGCCTCCTCAGTCAGTCGCGCTCCGATGTCGTTATCATAGGTTCGGTTGAAAACCTAGGTCTAGGTCTAGGTCATACCCTCACGCCGTGTCCCAGATGGGGTAGGCAAAAAAAAACAGAATATCATGTTGATCTATCCTAACATACTTATTTCCCTTCATGTTAGTATAAGACGCTAACTATAACTAAATAACTCGCTCTATGCAAAACAAGTAAAGACAGTAATCGAACATTTTGCGGCAGACTTTTTGGTCATCTGACCCCCTAGACAAACACGCACTTGGCGATCGACTACAACCGAATTTTCGACTATAACCGCAACAATAACGCATAATTACACGGTACATGTAGGTAGATTGTCGAAAAATACACCAGTAGTCGATCGCTAAGTACGGTTTGTTTGTGATGTTTGGATGTTTGTGATCTCGACAGATATCCGATATACGACTTGTCGATCAAATTATCCGTTTTATCACTACCTCATACAAACCTAACCTTACACTGTTGTGCTGTATTCTGTTCTTTATCATTTTATTATTATCAAGCAACGTTGCAGAATTTAATTTATTGGACGGTAGGTATCTTATAAACGTTTGCAACATTTTAATCACGCTGTATTGAAAATATTATTATTTAAGTACCTATGTACCAACGAAGAGTTTTATTAATTACTAGCTTTTTTAACCGACAGTCTACGTGGACCACTTTAAACGGAAAAAAAATATTGAAAGTTGTATTTCAAATTCAGATTCATATATTTATATCAAAACGAGAATGATAGGTTTTTCTAATAAATGTTTATATTATGATATGATGTGTTTAAACTGCATACTAGGTACATATCCCCATGAATGCCTTTACACTTGATGAAGTCGGTATACCTAAGTTAAATTTTTAAATGCGTCAATATTTTAAATGTTCTATTAATTAATCAAAGTTTTATTTTTATAAACCTATGTACATATTGTCCCTCTTCTGACTAATAGTGTTGTATATGCTATAGTGTAAATTATTCAGGAGAGCGTTTTTAGTGTTTTGCCGTGCATATTTTCGCCTCTCACAGTATATGATACAGTGTAAATATATTACATTATTTTATTTGTTTTCTCATATCTCAGAATTATTTTTGTGACGAAATTTTGAGGCATTTGTAGATACGGCAACACATTTTATTTAGAGTAATTCGTAAATACAACAACAAATCAGAAAGCTGTTCCAGGATTAGATGGAAGAAATCAATATATAGTGATAATCTCGCCACTGCACATCATCACATTTTTTCTTGTGTATATTGCTTTATTTTATTTGTTATATGAATGATGATGTGCAAGAAGAATAAAATAAATAAATAAATATATGTGCCCTGCAAGTTCTCATCTTCAGTGAGAACATGCAGGCAAATATAAATACACATTTGTGATCATAACTCAATTTCACCTAAAATGTTAGATACGACAGTTAGTCAGAAGAGGGATGATATATTAATTGATTATTATAAAAAAATATGTTAAAACATTACTGTTGTAAAAGGCTATAAGTCGTTGACTATAGAAAGAAATAAACAAAAATAATATTTTCTTAAATGAACTCACACTTGCTCATTACATGAAAAAGTACCTTTAGGTATTTTTTTAATATTCATATTTAAACTTTTTGTCAGTACGGAAAATTTTTGTCAGTCATGTTTTAGATTTTACTCCTAATCCAAAGTTGTTGCTTAGATGATTTAATAATTTAAAAAAGATTACAAATTGTATTTCATCAAATTTTATCATTGAAGCACACGCTCGTTATTTTATTTACAGAATTTCTGATAAAGAGAACTTACATCCATACATTCATGCGAACAGACTTAAATGTTTATATGTCTCTTAAGACGTGATTATTATTTTGTAATATCAACAGCAAGTCTTTGAGATTTATAAGATTTTTTTTATATATTATATCGTCTGTGGATCTCTGAAACCTCACATGTGTCATTTTTTTCAGAAATGAAACAATATATCTCAATAGTATAGATGACCCGGTTGTGGACACATTAAGAAATTTTCGTCCGAACACTGAGCACTGCGAAGTTGTAGAAAGAGTTGGACACATTTTTATTTTTTCTCCTTGTAGCCCAATCATTATTCTCTTAGAAAAAAACAAACACAGTATATGACAATAGCCACATAAAAATAAAAAAAATAAAAACACCGGTTTTGGACACTTTACCCCGGTTTTGGACATGCGTTGTACCAGTTTTGGACACTTTATTGCACTTAGGTTTTTAACCTTTTAAATGTATATAAAATGAAAGAAATGGATTTGTAATACTATATTTTATTTAAATTATAAACTTAGGATATGAATTAACTCTATTTCTATAATTATGCTAAGGAAAAAGATTTTTTTCATCAATAATTATAAAAATATTAAACTTCTTCTACTATTCCATCACGGCATATCCCACAAGTGGGATAGCCAGCAGACCAGCCAAATGTAATTACCATATAGGTTGTCCTCTCAGTGCTAACATAAAATTAAGACATTCAGAATGATTGGCAAACGTCATCGCTGAATTTAAAATGAAAAATGTCTTTGTCCCAATACCCACCCGCCTTTTATAGGACACTTGAAAACTTACCAAAGAGAGTGGGAGATAAATTTTTGTCGGGTGCTCCACGGAATAATAAAAGTACCTAAAAGGTTTTATGAAAATTAAAAACAAAAATCAATCAAATTGAACACTATAATCATATTTAAGCCACTGAATCATACCAAATCGTATTCAAAGAGATCAATTTCAAATGACAAAAAGTAAATTAGTCTCCTTGTTGCTTATACAAAATTAAGGTTGAGGTATCATTTTAATGTTTCTTCTCCTTAAAATTTAAAATGATTCATTTTTCTATATTTTTAAAAAAGTGTCTAAAACAAAAACACTATGTGAGCCAGTTGTGGACATGTCTGTGTCCAAAACTAGAGCAATAGTTAAATTGCTGAACTAGTTGTGGACATGTAAGATTGTGATAAAACAAATGAGTGAGGTTATGAAATATTGTTGAAAGTATAGTGTCCACAACCAGGTCATCTACCCTACATACCTAATATCAAATTGATCGTTTCATTAAGTAACATCCTTTAAATATTATTTAATGGTTTGACTGTTAATATTAATATTTTCAACATAACAAACAATGACTTTATCGTCAGGATAAAGACTCTCCTTTAATTCTGTTGTTTTTTTTATAGTGTCTTCGAGTTTTATTTAATGGATTTCGCTTTTTTTCCAGCTGAGATCGCCTTAGCTAAAAGCAGTTATGTCTTAGTGCAGGGTAAGATAATAATAATTTACCGATGAAATAAACTATAGGTACGCTGAGATTCCCACGTACCTAATTGAAAGAAATTAAATATCCATCGTGCTGCTTTTTTTGATCATCATCATCATCATCATCTCTAGCCATCTCTCCACTGCTGGATGTAGGCCTCTTCCATATTCCTCCATCTTTTTCTCTCCTGCGCGACTGCTGTCCACCTCCTACCCGCGACATGGACGATATCGTCAAACCATCTTTTCTGCGGTCGACCCACTCCCCTTTTTTGATCCCACGGTCTCCAGTTCACGATTCTAGGTGTCCATCTTTCAGTTCCCTGTCTAGCCACATGACCCGCCCACTGCCATTTCAATTTTGTGACACGGTCCACCACATCGGCAACTTTTGTTCGGCGTCTGATTTCCACAATTGGTACTCTGTAATAATTCATGGAAACTCACATAAACCTACTAAAAAAAATTGTTATGAAAAAAATTTCAAAACATGTCTAGATTATCAATATAACTTCTTGAAAATTTCCAAAACACTTTCTTCGTAATGAATCAGACACATAGAAAACGGCATCCAGAATGACAGTTTTTTTATAACTCCTGCAAAATTTTGAAAAATTGCACATAGGAGGTTCCATGAATTAATCGACGATTTTCATAAGAGACACAGCTTTGATGTTCCTCAAGAAAATGATTATTTATTGATTAGGTACTTCATCAAATTTTAAAAGCCATTTTAATTTTTTTCAACATCTTTTACTTACTTATCACGTTTATGAAAATTTTGTTTTAAGCATTCTTTGAAGAGAAATTTTTTTTTTGTATTTTGCTGTTATTTCCTTAACTTAGACTCCACTATGAAAAAAACTCTTGTAATAATCTCTGTTTGGCTTTTTAAACCTAACACAACTAGCATATTCAACTTCTATAAGAAGGGTTTGCTCTACGTTGGTCTTAATATTCGGAACCATAACCAATAAAAACCTCAAGAATTAGATATTAAAAGAATGTTTGATAACTGTAATATTCACCAGCGCCATAAAGACTGTTAAATATCACACAGCAGCAATTATATTCATTCATTCATTGTAATTAGTTCTGTTGAAAATGTCAAGCTAACTTGACGAAAGCGCTTGAGTATTAATAAATCAATAGTGAAAAGTAAAACAGTGTTTTATTGATATCAAATATGTTTGAAATGTCTTTTCACAATGTGAACATACAAACTCTAGATCATTTTTCATTCATTCTAATAATTTCTTTACATATCCAGCGAATTAACTGTATCAAACATGCAAAGGTCACTGTGCCATTGATTACCAATCAATATTGATAAACATTCTGGAACAAACACACAGTAAAACTTACTGAAATAATAAAAATCTTTTTCTTTTGCTGAACTCTATGGAGTAATTATTTAAGGTAGGTACCTACATATCAAAATTCTCATTAAATAAAACTGTGAATAGTCCAATGAATACTTTAAAGGGAATGTTTTGGTTCATACCTAATTACCAACTATGCAGAACTTCTGTATATAAAACGTACACAGAATTAAAGTACTGAGTTGGTACTCATGTTCTTCAATAGTGAGCTTGTTACACGTACAAAATACATGCCGGCATATAGAAAGCAGTACATAGTAAATGCTAGAAGATGTCACAGTCACATTTATATACAGTATGTAGGCATGTACTAACCTACCCTTAACTAGAGACTGTTAAAATATCAGGGTGCATCATAGATATACGAATAAGAAACGGAATTGTTGACAGCAAGAAAATATGAACAACCTTAGTAAGAGTACTTAATATACCTATAAAAGGTACTCTAGTTTAACCTTGGAATGGTTCTTGTAGAGACCAAAGAAAAAATACGTAAATTATTTTCATAAATATTGTGACACATCTAAACTAAGAACTCTTAATTTCTATTACCTACATATTACAGCTTATCACTGGACATGGCCAGCTGAGAGGAAAACTTTTTGAGCTAGCCTTAACTGATAATCCATTATGCACATGTGGGACAGGAGCACAATTTGCGGAACATATCCTTTGGGAATGTCCTTTGCAAGAGTCCAAGCATCCATATGCAAGAGAGGAAATGATTCTGGGTATGAATGTTGACACTCTTCGATCCATCTGGTTTGGGGAAGTATTTTTAAATGCCACAAGCGCTTTACACTTCAAGGCATTCGTAGATGTGTGGGTTTGTGAAAGGTTAATAGATTTTCACCTAAACGGATAAATAGGAATCCTTGAACTCCTGAAATATCCGAGAAATAAAGTTATTTTAATAATACCTACATATTGGACAAACGAGTGGATATTTGAATTATCTTGCTTACATGAGAAAACGAATTGACTATAAAAACATGATTTTTAGGTTAAGAGATTAGAAAATGTTGACAATATGATGTTTATATGTATATTGTAGCCGGAAATCGATGATAAATTACTGATCTAATAAAACGTTTCTCAAAATAGAAAATAAATAACGGAAAATGTTTTAATATGACAAAAAATTTAAACAAGCATTCTTTTAATTCTTTCTGTATTCTTAATTCCCGGAAAAAATTTAGGACAGATCATCAAAAAAACAATTAAACAAAAAAATATCTTTCTCATTGTCATAAATGAATGAATGTAAATTGTACAGAGTTTCACATAAATTTAAATTACAGGTTTACACGTCATACTTCTACACATTCGTCACTCGGTGGCATAGACACAGTACGAGAAAGTTTAACTTAATTAAAACAAATAAAATGGTAATTATGCCAACTGAGACAAATGAACGTTCTACTAGTAAAAGGCGTTTCAAAAAGGAGGCCACATTATTCTTACTTCAGAGACTGTCTAAGATATCTACTAAAGGAGTTCTATTTGTGGTGCTAAAGAGTACAATGCCTTATAAATAATAATGTTATGTTTTATTTATCTGTTTATACTTAAATCCGTAAATCTTGCGTTCGCCTGTTAAAAAAGTACATAAATCTAATAACAAACGAGAAAATTACGCCCACGTCAAACCATACTGGAATGAATATTTCGAGTAAACTCTTACCAATTAAGTATCTGAATTTTTGAGAATTTTATGGATAGTGAAGTAAAAAACATTTTTATTCTATTCTTCTCAAGGTCATCCACTCGTTTGCGAGTGATTTAGGCCAAAAGAAAAAAAAACATAAAATACAATATCTAATACAGTCGCGCCCGGTTCATAAAAAAAAAAAACAGATTTGTTGGCGTGTTCCCTCTCATAATATCTAACAAAAAAAAAAAAATTTATACCTCACTAATAGCAGCAAACATACTTCATATACTTTATAAGTCTTTAACATTGCCATAATTTCTTATAATTAAATAAATCTAAATGTTAAGAGCCATTCCTTGACAAGCCTTTTTGTTGCAATTTTACTACCACATTTCTTAATAGATCTCGGCATCATATAGGTATCATTATAAAGCAATATAGGCACATTATATTCCAAAGTATTCGACTAAGTGCAGCACGCGCATTATTTAAGTGATGCGTTTGACGTCCCATCTGGGGAATTATCAAATAAGGACACATTATGTTGTGTTGTGTAAATTCACAAAAAAATAAACAGTTTATATATTATAAGTATGTAAAAACTATTCGTAGAATCCATAGTAAAACTCATAAACAATGTATTTATATCTGTAAAAATATTCCATTCTTCTTATATTTTTCATAGCCATAACAATAATAGAGCTTTATTTTCATGAAAAGTTATTTTGTCACTATGATAATATTGTTGGTATGTGGTAAAGCAATTTTAATTACAAGTAAGTAGTTTTATTTTGCAACGCTGAAAAAAACTGTTTATTTGAAGTTATTTGGAAGTCAAGTCATATCTTTGATTTTCTTTCCAAGCACTTTGTACGAGAACAAAAATAAAATGCCAATTTTAACTCGGTGTTTATAGTCTCAAAGAAAGTGTATTATTTGTTGTGGATAGGAACTATACGTACAGTAGGTACTCACAAGATAGGTGTTTCATTTTAGTGCTACCATCCCCACGTTGTTTTACGAACTATGCATGGTCGTGTTTGTGTAGAATAAGAATTCCAATAAGCTAAGAATTTATTGCTTGTATAGCTCGGCAAAGATAAAAGAGCTTAAAATGAAGAGCGTTATAAATTGCAGATAATTCTTGGAGGCAGTGAATTTCAATTTCTACGAAATAGTAACTCCTGGAATGAAACAACACTGTAGGTGGATGGACTATAAATTGATATGAAAAAATCTAAAGCCCTTCTTAAGATTGTTTTATTGCTCAAACAGGTCACTTAAATTTCCTTGAAATATGAAAGCAGCGTATACCTATCTTAATTTTTTTTTACTGATTTATTCACTTTTTATATATTCTTTAATTTATTATTTCTGACATGCAGTTTATCTGCTGGCTACCTCACTTATGGGGTATAACTTGATGGAATGGTTGGTGTGTTTATCATTGGAAGATTAATAAATTATTGTGTCCTGTTTTTTTTCCTACCTACCAGGATTTTAAATTATTTAATGTACTTTTTTCATTTGCTATAGATCTATTTTGGACAACCTTTTGATATTCAACTCATCCATTTAAAAGACACGGTGCAACTATATCTATCTTGCGGTTTATTTACAAGTTCCATGTGAAGACGTATGTGTGATATGTCTTATTATACGGCCGGGAGACATGGTGCCTATCTGAATGAGATAGAAAGAGATAACAAGCGTTTGAAATTTGGTCGTATTGAAAACTTCTGGGAATATTCTGAAAGAAACACATCTCAAATTACGAAGTTATGAACAGAATTCAAGGAGGAAGGCACCTGCTCAAGACCATTTTAAAAAGACATGTCAGATGAATTGGACGCATAAACCTTTTACAAAAAATAATAGAAATGATTGCTGAGCAGATATGTCATAGGGAGCGCCTACGACTAACTACGGATTTTACGACGAGCTAAAAAGGGTTGCACGAGAGAAAATGCAAACGAAAGATGCAGGGCTTTGCTCTATATTATCAATCAACAGGGTTGAGACCAGAGAAAAAGAGAACCTTGGTCTTTTTCATCTACTGCGAAATCATTCCTGACCAGCTTCATTATAACCTGTCAACCTTGTGTTTATCTATCTTTACTGTCGCAAAGTCTCCATTGAATGAAGCAACCAATTTGCTCACTGCATTTATGCAAATATACATAATTGTCATCCTCTCTGTATTATAAAAATAAAACGGAATAAGTGTTATTATTTACGATCAGTCACAATCTGGTCCCATAGTTAGATAAGCTATTTCAATCAGCTTGCAATTATAAAAAAATCTAATGTTAAATTCAACAGCACTGATGAAGGTTAAATTTTTCTTTTCTAAAGTAGATATATATTGGAATTTAAACCCGCGTTATTCCACATATTGTATAATTGTGAAATTAGTTTAATATTCACTAACGGTCGAGTAAAGGTTTAACCCCAAGTACGTATACAATAAGTACTTATCAAAATCTGCGTATTTCATATTGCTTGTAGGTGAGAAAGTAAGGAAATACCTTTGTACGTACCATACTACGTAACTCACGACAGGGAAGTTAGAAGTAAATGTGGGTCGGTGATAATTAAATCTACACAATTTGTACGTAGGTACTAATTACATACCACGCAAGGGTTTCTTATATATCTATCTCTACACACATGTATAATTATAATTATAACGTATGTATATGATAAGGTATGCGTAATAAATCACGGTTCTATATATACCTACGTATCTAGATATGCTGCAAATTTATTTATCCAGCTTTATGTACTGTTGTTAATGCTTTCAAGAGTTTTGATATATCTGACAGATAATTTTATTAAAACTTGAACACATACCTACATACTTATTTAAGTTATCTAAGATTTCATTGCTTCGGGCAACTAATTATTCTTCCATAGGTAATTATAAGTCTCGAATATTGGTGGGTTCTGCCTTCATCATACTTCTTCACCACATGTTCAGTGCGTCATTCTGAGTAACATAGCATTCCCGCAAATTCCATCTGCCAAGACCTCCCACCACTTGTGTTTGAGCCCACTTTTAGTCGTTGGACCCTATTAGACAAAATAATTATTTTCAAGAAATCTTATGGATTAAGCTGAATACCTATGTATATGTAACATCACTGCTAATATTTTGAAACGCTAGCGAATACTATAAAACATCCTACGCGGCCATGAGGTGGGTCTGTTCACAAAACGGTGCTATAAAAATCATCTGGATATTATTATTATTAGCTTAGACGTAAACATTTTTAGCTGAAACTTAATATTCAGACTTTCGTAGAATTGAATGATCTACTTTATTTCAAAAAACTGCTTCAAAAGTGAAGCTATAAGAAAACGAAAACTTTGACAGAAATTAGCGTAATGAGGTAAATATCCATGAGCTCGATGATTTTGAAACATTTGGTTATGAAATTATCCTTATGGGATCTTCTGCGTTCATTACTTATAGAAACAAGTAGGTACATTACGACGTGCATCGCCGCGGAATGTATCTTTGTGTAGAAGTGTTTCTGACAAAAAGCGGCAGTTCATCATATCACAACTTTATTTAAAACTTATTCATACAAATTCATGATGTGTTGTAGGCATTTTGATCATTATTTTATTAATTTTCAATAAATTCAAATTGAATCATTTTGAAAAGTTTGGATTCATCATGAAAACGATCCTAAGATACCCCAAAAAAAGATTTAATATAAACATATTCAATTCTATTCCATGGTAGCCATTTTTTTTGCACAGGACAGCTGTGCCCGTTTATAATATGCAGCTGGTCTGCTAGCTACCCCACTGGGATGTGCTGTAATAGGATAATAATAGTAGTAGAAGTAGTATTTATGAAATTTCCGAAAAAAGATTTTTGAAACTAGTGCGAATTTGACAAGTAAAGACAAAAGTGTAGAAAGAACACAGAATAAGACTTCAATAACTTTTGTCAATCATTTCTTGACAAATCAGTGACAGTTTTTAAAAAAAGAAAAAGGAGTTAGGTATACGAAATATTTTGTCACTTTCTTTATTACCAGCACTAAAAAAAATATTATTTTGTTCTTTGTAATTTCATTTTTGCTCAATGTTCTTTCATATCGTTCAATTTGACATATGACATGTATTGGTGGATATTCGGTCTGTTCTCTAGAATATAAACGGATGGTGTTATGCAACAATGTTGTAGGCCTGAGAATAAACTGAGACGTTGCGTGTTGGTGCATGTTTAGACAGCACTAGATATTTGTTTTATAGGTTGTGAGCTAACAAATTTAAGTGTTACAAAGGATATATTAACTCTAGTTGTTCAAATGTTGTTTCAGCAAATTGATAATAATGTATGTATATGACTAACATTTTGTGATAACATTTTTTCGATATTGTGGTTTAACACATTGTCGCATAGCACCATGCATATAAAAAGTAAGTAGCTAACACAATATTCCCTTTCTCTCTCTTTTCTTCTGATATAATATTATAACATTTTATTTCAGCTGAAATGGAAGTACAAAATGTGACAGCTTTAAATTGACATTGGCATTCAGCACCACTAGGGATAAGCTTTTTGTAAAAAAAAATTTTTTTTTACGTTTTTGTTTCTTGAATTTTATTATTCAAAAAAATATTCTCAAGTAATTAAAATTTACATAAAAAGAACTTAAGAAATCATTCAACTAGAGATTTCTTTGAAAAAAAAATGCCTCACGATAATGGCGCTGTTTTTTTTACACTTAGTAATGTGAGGAATTAGTTTTTCAAAAAACTGGCAGTTCAAGATTTAAACGAAAGCTTATGATGTCTGGGAATTTTACTACTATTACTGAAAGTATTGAACGCACGAAGTTTCTTTGGCCGAGAAGTCATGAAGCTCTGTCCCGTCGACGAAACTCTGAGGCGAACACTGCAACTAGCTTCCACCGCTGTCAACAAACTTGTAATAATCCAATAGGGCAAATACTTTTCCAAATTCGCAGATAGGAACTTCAGCGTTGCGGAGCTAACTGTTTGGAACCGATAACCAGTGGTTTTAAGACAGAACTAACCTACTTTCACATTAAGGATTAAGCTGAAAACATTGCTTTTCAGGAAAAGTCACGGCGCCCTTGAGATGGTCGCGTGTCATTAAACGGCACCAAATACAAATTATCCATATTTTTATCATTTAAAATCGAATATAATGTTATCTCCATTTTTTTACGATATCTAGGTGATTGGTGGGTCTCCTTCAATGCCTAAGGTGTACCTACACCTAAGGCCATTACACCCATTGATCAGCCTAAGCAAATTCGTATGCTTGTCTTTTTTTATTATTACTCATCTTATTAGATCATCGAATACTTAATATGAAAACCAGAATACCTAAAGTCCATTAGAAAGTTAACATGTACCTATACTAGCAGCCCTGAAACCGAAGCAAAACTTATTTATTTCAAAGCGAATAGGTAACTTAGTAATAATGTATAATGTCCGCAGTAATCTCAAAGAGAACTGACAGTCTTAAATATTTCTACAACTCGATAAAACTCCATTCCAAATGTGTATGTAAGTAGGTACTCTATCTGAAAACAATTTTCAATATCTGAAAACAATATTATTTTCAAATGTCCATCGGAAATACATACACTATTAATAAAGTATTAAACCGTATTTTTGATATCAGAAACTGACCAACGATTGACATTAATTTAAACAAATATAATATTTATGTGAATAATAAAATGATTTTATATGATAGCATACGGTCGGTCGGTGGATGGCGCTCGTAGTAGCTGCATGAAACCTCTGACGTCTCGTTTTTAGAAAACAAATGTTATTATCTAATATTGATTCAAATTAACAAAATTTTAATACATTGTTTTAGTTTCCATAGTTTTATAAAGTTAATTTTTTGGGTGTTATAACTTTTAAACTGGTAAAAAAATTCAAATTTAAAAATGTATGAATTAGTGAATAAAATTTGTGACAATTAATAATACCTACAATTTAAACTCACATAAAAAGCTCGCATTTTAATCAAATTTGTGACAGTTACAAATGCTTTCAAAATTTTATAATAGTTAAATAAAAATAATAGGTGCCCTTGAGACGGTCTAGGGACTGTTAAACGGCGTCAAAACAAAATTATCCAGAATCATCATCATCATCATACGTGTAAATATGAATGATAATATTAATTTAGTAATTATAAACAATAAAGACAAACAACAAATTTAACTTAACAAACGTACGACAAATAGTATTAACTTTAAGTTTAGTTTATGATATTGGAAATTGAATAATGAAAACAATGCAGTCTAAAGGAATCGTGAGAATACATATGTATACCTGAGGTTAATTCATTATTAATTGCGTCTCTTTTTCTTAACATATTTGCTTAACTGCCAATTTGGATTCCTTTTTGCTGAGGATGCATTACTTACTATAAGCTATCGTTTTTCCACTGCTGGATACATATAAGCCTCTTCAAAGCTTCTCCATTTTCTTCCTTTCCGAGCACCAAAAATTCCCTTCATTAGACAATATCATCCGCCAATATTTTTGGGGTCTTCCGATGCTTCTCTCGTTATCCAATCCAGGATCTTTGGCGTCCACCTGCCATCCTCTGTTCTTACTATGTGACAAGCCTATTTCTACTTGAGCTTGGAGACTTTATTAAGAACATCCACAACCTATGTTTTATTTAGCATTGTTCCTATCTCTCCATATCTCGCTTTTCACATCTCAACAACGAGAAAAAATTACGCCATCTGATTTGAGATCTTTTTATGTAATTCCTTATTTTAAGCTTTAAAACGAGCTTTAATCAAGCAAAATGGGTCGAAAATATTGACAAACTTCTTCCGGTTTTCTTTCTAATAGAAAACATTTTTACGCAATAAGTTTTTAATAGATATCTTTTTCCATTCGCAAATTTACCTACATATTTACAATATTGGACACTCAAAACATATTTATAATAGATCTCATATTATAACAAGTACATAGTTTCCTGAAAGATTTATATTTAAATATTTTTTATTGTTATCCAAATTTCCGATGGATTGTTCGTCAATGATAAAAATGAACAGGAGAAGCACGTATTTGTCATATTTATTCTTATTTACTGTAGGTACAAAATTACATAAATTGTGAATGATGTGCCACAAGGCTCACTGCAAAAAATGACGTTGTTTTATTTACAGGATATATGAAAAAGATTTTTTGTCGCACTTACCATTTTTTCAACTCATATTCAACAAATTTTCCAATTATATGAAATATTTTTTAGAAATACCTAAATTATAAATTTTCAATAAATTTGCATACCTTTTTTGATCATAAGATTTTTAATAATACATAATTTTTCTTAAGAATTATTTTAGAATAGTCGTATGACGATATGTACTATTTATTGATTCATAAATATCATCAACAAATATACTTCAACCGTTTGAATCATGTGCTTTTTCTGATTCTCGATGACTTGGAATCGTGCCGTAGGTTTGATTTATCTTTAATAAATTGGTTATAGTCTTGGGGCTTTAATGGGCTTTAAAACAGTAATGCTAAACAACCTGAAAGTCCATCACCTGATAATGGCAGATGCACGTGTTTGAAAAATAATAATAAGTTATTAAAAAAAAAACATTTTGCGCAATTCGAGTAACCGTCGGTTGTGAGTTCAATACAAAGAAAATGATACCGCTTAAATACTAGTAGGTAGGTACTTTAGGTGTTTGTTGTGCTGAAAATAATAATATCTTGTGTATTGACTAGAAATAATAATAATATCCACAGCACTACGCAAAACATCTCACTATGTAGGTAGATAAATACTCCGCAGCACAGCGTCACTGCTTGTTATCCGTCACTGAAAAGAATTCTGATTCCCCACGTCACGAGTCATCCTTATGTATAATAAGTACGTATCAATTTATTGAAGGGAAATTGTACGATGTTGAATTATTTGTCAAAATGACTACGATAGGAACAAAGTTGTAATCGGTGGATCCATTAAACCCCACCCGTGTATTTTTTTTTTCAAAAATTTACCTAATCTCTTTCTTTCTTTTTCTGGAATTACACACAATACATGAGTGATGCTGCCATTATCAAATCGATGTGTTTTGTAATCCGAATCAAAAACATTTCAACACAAAATAGTAAACAAATACTTGTTTTCTATCAGCTTTATATTATTTGTTTAACCAATAATATCATATAAATATCAAATATAATATCATTAGGTATATCATCATCATCATCGCCCTCAACGCTCCTCTCGGGAGCACAGGGCAGAAACCAGCCTCCTCCATTCAGAGCGTCTCTGTGCCAATTGCGTCACCTCTTCCCACGACATTCCTTGCGCTCTGATATCGTTGTCATAGGAACGGTGTATTGTGAATTAGGTATATACATGCCAAGAAAGAAGTAAAATAGTTACACTACCCTCTCCCCACACACAGTATAAGGGAATATTGTTGCAATATTATCGGCCGTCAACCAATGAACAAAATACAGAACAATACAATAGACATGTCTCGACATAGCAATACAATAGACATGTCTTAATACGCACTCATTTTTAAGTATTTTATTATTTTTGTTACTGTTTTATAATTATTATCTTTATTATTTTATATTTAATCTAAACTCAGTTAATGTTTAAACATGTATCTCAAACATTGTATTAGGATTACTGGAAGACATTAACAAAAGATAATATGCACGCTAATTGTGCAAAAACTCTTTAGTAGGATACAGAAATACTTTTCCGATACTTTCAAATTAGTCAAAAAAAGTATCACATAATTTGCTGGTTGTGCTGCGCTATTGAGGTGTCTTTTGAGTCTCTAGTATCTTTCGAATCTCTTAAGATCTTCAAATGCACAGGTGTTCCAGTGAAATGCGCAGGTGTTCCAGTGAGTTCCAGTGAAATACAAAAACTACGTTTATTAACATAGTGTATTATCGCTCCGATGTACGAATTTATTGACTTGATTTTAACGAAACACGTCAGATAATGCTTTTTAAATAATTTGTTATGAGAGTCGACTTGCACGTGGACTGAAATCAGAAGGTAGGTAGGTACTTACCGAAATAGTTCGATCACGAAAAAAATACAATCAAGATAAACGCATTTACTTTTTTACCTGACAAGCGACAAGATTCGATATTAACGTCATTACGTAGGTATTTTTAATATAAATTATTTATAGATATTTTATTTATTGATTATTCAATTCACGGCAAACATTGCCATTTACAAGATATATACATATATGAACAAACAAACATATTAATTGGTGTAAATTAATTCATATTTATAACCTAAGTGATAACAAAAAAGCAAGCAAATATTATCAGTAAAAACATCCATATCTACATAATAGCTGTAAAACATTTCAATAATGATGGTTAGGTCGAACGAATATAAAGAACGAATTTCTCTCATGGTATTTTTGTAGGTGGATAGAGACATTCAAAATGCAAACTAGACAAAACGAAACGTAATGAATCATAAAACAGTTTTATTTTACAGAACAAAGACGGACTCCTTAAATCCTCAAATGGCGACCATGGAGTAGCAAAAGAAGCATCGGCAGACCACAAAAGAGATGGACTGACGACATTACTCCAATCGTGGGAAGGTAACGGATACAGAGGGCACAGGACCGCGACGTTTGAAAGAGGCCTATATCCAGCAGTGGAGAGATGGCTGACTATTTAGTAAGTAAGTAAAGAACACATGCAGTTATAACATAACAATAATTAGAAGGCAATTATTATAAACTACCAAAGCATTTATTATTTTATCAATGGTGCAAGGAACAAACAACAGTGTACAGACCTAAACAGTAGATTATTAAACATTTAATGAATATGAAGTGACATATTGTACCTACCTAATTTAAAACTGAAACTAATATAAGAAACAACAAAATCCCATCCAGGGCATTACCAAAATAATACTTCTCATTAACCTACATAAATAAATATGGAAGTTCGACCACTAATTTTCAAATAAATAAAGTTTTTTTATTGATTGCTTCGAAAGAGAAGAATGTACTATTGAAAATTGATGTGACAATAAGACAAATTAAATTAGGTAAATTAAATTACTTTTGTCGGATTTCGAAAACTATAATACAAACATACCTTAAAACGTTAACATAAATAAACAAATAATTTTGAATTTGCTGAAATTGAGACAATAATATGAAAGAACACAATTAAAAATGTCGTATTCATTTTGTGTTATTTTCTTGAAGAAAGTTTGTTACTTTTTGCAAATGCTTACCTACTGTTTTTTAATTTAGCGAAAAGATGTTTTCTTAGTGTGGGAGATAAAGAATTGGCCTCTCTGTTAAGTGAAAAGAATATAGGTATAAAAAAAAGAAACTTTGAAATTTTCCGAGTAAGTTTAATCAATTACCTTCTTAAAACGAGACTTGTTTGGTTTTTGTTTACGAAGAAAATGATGATAAAAAGTTTTCCATCTTTATCAGACGGAGTTAGACATGTTTTTCTTTTACCAAAGAATTTTGTTTCGACTTGAAACAATAAAATAAATCTAAAAATAATATTCTCATAAATAATCATCGATATGAATACGTTCTGTAAAAACTTTTTACATTTATTTTTTTATAAATTACTTTTATGGCTGTACGCTCACAAGAAAGAGGCATTCTATGAGCGTACCACTACGATAACACCGATGCAAAAAAATAAGATATTCATACATTTTTTATATTATAATTTTTATATTATGGTCAGTTATCACATAGCTGTACCTAAGGATGATAAGTGACAACGTGACATCCGTGCATTCTGGAATGGTAAGATCTAAGGTTCGGAACCGTAAAGCAAAATATGTACATATGTTATCCGGACATTTTGGCTAAATTTAAGGTAGTGAGCAGTTGATGGTGCAGTTGAATCTCCGATCGAATAAATAGGTACTTAATAGATTGACACAAATAATAAAGACACACTGGACATTCTATATACCATCATCGATTGCAAATTTAACCTCTCGGTTTCTTAAGGAAAAGTCGTATTATTGTGGAAGCAATCCCACAAAGAGCTCACTATGTACAAACGACTCAGGTAATAACAGGCCTATCCCTAACATATTTTGTCAGGCATTCCTGACAATATTTTCAAACATATTTTTACATCAACTAAAAACTTTATGAAGAACAACGGACTGCAACAGAAACATCAATTCGTATACAGCAAACACCGCTCCACTGAAACTGCCCTAACATATTTCGTATCGGATCCAATAGAGGCAGTGTCCAATGGAGATATAGCATTTGTGAATTCTTCTTCTTATTTACGTGTCTTGTCACCCCCCGCCCCAACGTTGACGATCATCTGGGAGAAATCTTGTCTATCCTGGGCAGCATGAAACAGCTCCTCCATACCTCTCATTCCGGTCCACTCTCGAATGTTCTGAAGCCAGAAAAGCCGCTTTCCTCTAACTCGCCTACGGCCCTTCCATGACCAGTAGTTGTAGGTTGGGATATTATATTACATGAATTACCGGATTGATTTGTCTAGGTCTCACCAACCAAAGTACCTACATTTTCAGAATGCACTTAGTTAATTTTGGAATGTTGACATTTCACCAAGAATTTACAATATGTTCTACTGAAGAATCCTTCAGAATATGTGTACACACTTGATTTGTTGTAATTTTTATTAAAAAAATATTACTTCATGCAATAATAGAAAATGTTAAAGTGTGTAAATAAATTATGTATTACAACGTAGATGGTGCTTGGTACTACACCCTGTTGTAAATAGATTCTTGCTGCGCTTTGAATTTTTACACCAAAGTCGTGTTAGTAAAATAACACCAAGTGTATTGTATTCTACGTACCTAGTACATAACAACAATGTTTCTTAAAGTTTTCACAATATTAATAAACCAAATATATTTTATACGTTGTTCACAGTTTCCTGAGTTTTTTTCCATATCTATTTTTTTTTTATTATCTTTTACTCAATCTTGCAATAAACTCACCCTGTGTGTATTGAATATATTTGAAAAGCAATTGTTTAATAGAGGCGATTTTTCTTACTATGTTTTAAATAAGTAGTGATAATTTAAAATATCTGCCACAGCTTAAAGGTTGGTGCACTCTGCTATCTTAGTGCCAATACTCATGTATGCAAGTGAGACGTAGACATGGTTAAAGAAGGATGAAAGTGGCATAAATGCAGTAGAAATGAGATCGTTGAGAAGGATGTGTGGTAAAAGTCTGAGAGATCGTGTGCGTAACAGTGATATACGAAAGGAATGTGGAATGAAAGTTGGTGTGGTTACAAGGATGAATGTAAATAAGTTATGATGGTTTGGGCACGTGGAAAGAATGAATGAGGACAGAATGACCAAGAAGATATATTTGGCTGAGAGGAATGGTGCTCGGAGACGTGGACGTCCGAGAATCAAATGGCAAGATCATTTAAATCAAATCCTACAGGACGGTCACGTGTAAAGCACATTGATCAGGAGAGCATGCATGAGGAATTGTATGACAGTGACGGAAGCGACAGATGTAGGCAAGGATAGAAGGAAGTGGCGCTCGATCCTTTCTGCCTACCCCGCAAGGGAAGCCGCGTGATGGTATGTATGTAATTTAAAATATACCTAGTAAGAAAACTCGCTTCTAATAATTATTATACCTACATATGTTTTGAACAAGACATGTTTGAAGAACACTGCTGCACGTAGTAGTATGAAAGTTACTATGCCCGCCTCTGTGTAAGTGTATGTGTGTATATCGAGAACCGGAAACATTTTACTCAAGGAAATGAATCCTTTAAAGGAGATAGAGTGAGAAAGAGAAGTGCTTTTTGAAAATGGGTGGTTATTATGGTAACCAAAGGGAAAGTAGATACTACGTAGATCGTAGATTATACAACATGTTTCAACTGTGGTGCTACAATGGTACGAAATGTGATTATAGGAGCATATTATGTGATGATTTAAAATAAATAGATACTACCTACATCAAAAACAGTTGTATTCGTGTACCTAATTGTATTCGTGTATAGTGTTATATGAACCTACCTAATTAATTATCTCTTTTCATTTGAAAGACATATCAAGTCCCCCAATATTTGCTATAACTCTAGCCCCCTTGTCCTGTGCTCGTTGGGACAGTTTTTCTTGTTTCTGTCGTGCCAAATTCTCTAACATACCTGTCTCATGGGGATGTTTTTCTTTTTTCTATATTTTATTTTTTATAGTTGTGATTTCTTTTAAATAATTCGTGCTTTGGTGCTAATTCTAGTCATTCGTCAATAGTTGTAAACATTTTTGTTAATTTGATGACCAAAAAACTCGTAAAATACCACTGTTATGGAAATTAGGAGACATAGTGGGATATTTTAGTGGCAGGCGGATGCAGATAGTCTAAGATTTGACAACAGAAAAATAAATAGTAAAGCCCTTTGTTCAGCAGTGTACGGAAAAGATCCAAAAAGACCTATAGTACTAAAGTGCATTTCAAGGTAGATACATTATTTTTAGTTTAATAATACATAACATTAAATATTCAATAATATGCAGATATTTTTCACCTCATAGAAATGTACCCAAAGTTTTCTTTGCATAGTAAGAAATAATTGATTGCACCCAAAATTCAGAAGCAGTGGTGTCACCCCAGATACGTTCAAAATTATTATCTATGTGTTAAATTATTTACTCATACTCACTTTAGAGAAGCTCAAACATTTTATCAACAGTCCAACATATACAGCTCTAGCTGATGTCCCAGAAATATTTTCTCAATACATGACAAATAATAATAACATAAGATTCCATTTGCAATGTGGAAAATTCTTGTGTATACAACAAGAGTAAATAATATTATCAACTACATTTATTCAATATCAAATATCAAGCTCTGAAAATAAATTGTTTTTTTTTTTAAAGTACTTGAAATACTTTTTTTAAAAGTCTTAAATTGGAATTATTTTGAATTGGTTTCTTTTAAAATAAAACAAAAACGTGATCATGAAAATAGACTATGATTTGTTTGACAACTTGTAAATTATGGATGTATGTATATTTATGTCTGTTTTTATTTTTTGTTCTTTTGATTTTAATAACCGGGTTAGTTGGAAGACATCGCATTTTAGCGATGAACTCGCCCTCTGTACATTGAATTGTATAAATGATATTTTCTATGTTAATTTGTATTATTGTAAACAATGTAGGTACAGTGAAGAATAAAATAAATAAATAAATTATAACATAGTGGTGTTGAAAATGTTACATATGGGCTAGAAACTATGACTCTAACACTTGCGAGCAAACGAAAACTGATGTATGTACAGCGTGCCATGGAGAGACAAATGCTAGGTATCAGCTTGAGAGACAAAATAAGAAATAAAACCATCCGACAAAAAACAAAATTCGTTGACGTTGTTGATAAAGTCTCCAAGCTGAAATGGCAATGGGCTAGTCATGTGGTAAGACGAGAGGATGGCAGATGGACTTCGAGAATTCTTGAATGGAGGCAGTGGGAGGACAAAAAAAGCGTAGGAAGATCCCAAAAAAGATGGGTTGACCATATTGTCCAGATGATGGGAAAGCAGTGGTATCGTGTTGCTCGAGATAGGGAAGTGTAGTTTTTTTTTGAAGTGGCCTATATCCAGCAGTCGAGAGAAGAGGGCTAGCAGTAAGGTAAGGTAAGGTGTTGAAAAGTATATTATGTGTTTGGTATACATTTTGACAATTGAGTCATAAATCCCATTTATAAAATACAAAATTGACATTCGTGAAAATATTTTGTTTTTTTTTACGAAAATCAAAACAAAAATCATCAAAATGCCTTTAATCTGACAAATGAAAGATTTAAAGGTATTTCAAAATTGTTATTTTTTGTTTTTCAAATGCGGGCATTTAAATTTTACGTTTTTGTGTTTGTTCAAAAAATACCTGAATTACTTTCAAATCTTTCCGATATTGATCTACTGTACTTCTGCAAATATACCTATTATCGTTATTAAATTCTGTAAACTCGATCTCACTTCTTCGATTTGATAAGTATATACGTATGTTGAAGATATGTGA
The DNA here is from genome assembly GCA_947579605.1 of Athripsodes cinereus. Lineage (NCBI taxonomy): Eukaryota > Metazoa > Arthropoda > Insecta > Trichoptera > Leptoceridae > Athripsodes > Athripsodes cinereus. The sequence goes on along the minus strand of OX388312.1, from coordinate 6,078,619 downwards.
ATTATATTATACATAGTTGTTATTTATTTTCTTCGTGCACAAAATGTAACCATTATAAAAACACGGGATCGAACTGAAATTTTTACATTTTTCTCACTCCGATAAAAAATTTGAGAAAACTATACAACAGGATTCAGAAGTATAAACCTACAACGAGTGCCGAATGCCGAGTGCATTTCAAGGTTATCAGACTACCATTGTCCATAGTCTTTCCTTTTACGTCCGATCATTGGTTTGTATGTTGCAGATCCATGGGTATGGCTGAGCATCCATCCTCAATAAAATCGATATGCATAATGTATAAAATAGATATGTATTAAATTTATAATGTCATTTGCTGGTGCACGATAATTTCTACCTATTATTGTTACATTCAGGTAGTATGTACCTCCCTTCATAACGTAACAACAATTTTGAATTATGAGAGAAGTTTGACTTAGTTACAACTCCTTGAGAGGTTTATCGATATGAGTCAGTAGGAAGTAGAGGTAGAAACTAATAATACCTATTATTCCTGCTTTTATAATAAACATAAACACAAGTTTCCCTTTACAAGACGTTATTGTGTAGAATCAAAAAGCTTCCTTATTTACTAGATTTTTGAGTAAGGTGCTTTTCAAGATGTTTAATATTATGAGCAAAATCGGTTTATTAGGAAGAGTGTAGGAGGTGTGTGGCCACCTAACGGTTAAATAGTTACGCCATTTATAGACCAGATCTGGCAGAATGAACAGATGCTGAGGTCATTGAATAAATAACCATGATCCAACTGAACTGCCTGCAAATGGTATTCAACGGCGCGGCGCTGCAAGGGTCATTTTCCGCAAGGCTAAAAGCTGTTTTAGTCTCAAAGACTTACTCATTAGAGGAAATATATTTTCTTGTTTATTAGAATATCTCGTATATGTTTACTGGAAGACATTGTCTCAATATTTACACTTTTGGACAAATTAATTTTAAAAATAAAACGTTTATTATAATTATAGGTAGGTATTCAACATGACGTACAAAATGTGAGTTAGATATTTATATGAATGACATATTTGAATGAAATGTCTTGTTTTTTAAAAAGTATATTACTCATTTTTATACGTGACGACCCAGGTCATTCCCTATATAAGAAATTAGCATTTTTAAATAAAATATTTAAACATGAATTACTATGTTTATTTGTTACATTAATTAAAATTAAGCTATCGCGATTTCAGTGCACTTGCACCATTGACGAGGTTTTCAAGACTGAAATCGCGATAGCGTAATTTAAATTAATGTACCTAACAAATAAACATAGTAATTCAAGTTTAAATATTTTATTTAAAAATGTCTAGAAATTGTCACATAGTAAATGCCTCTAAAATAAGTGAAAAAGAAATTAGCAACATATCAACCGACATCCTTTTGTAAATATTTGATACATTCTAAGATTAAATTTTCATTACATCATAGTCGGTGTTATAATCGTAACACGAAGATAATATTAACTAATATTACATAACTTTGCAACAACACTACTGTGAATAATGGCGTGGAATAATTCAAACTCTTGCCATGAATGTCGCTAAGTTTTCTTAATCACAAGACTACACAATTTCAGCGATACCAAAATAATGATACATTTTCGTGTGTTACGATAATGCATGCGTTAGACGTGATTCTGTGTCAATTGAAAAGGGAATCGCTTAGAAAATCATGAAGTTCATCCATCTTCCCACATATAATAGATTTTATACAATATAGGTGCCTTTGCGTTGATGCTTGTCATTGACGATTTTTTTACTGTGGTAGACTTTCTACCGTCACAGGTGTTTGTATTTCAAATAGTTTGTGATTCTAGGGTTAGCGCATACATACAATTTTTAGTTGAACAACTGTTTTGTTGTGTATCATATGTTTAAAAGAATATATTAAAGCGCACATACTGTCAACTCGATAGTTGCTCGACAAAAAAGTCAAAAGGCTTTATCGATTTGCTTTTGATTTAAAAGTTGGACAACTATCGATCAAGCGCTCAATTTGTATTGCATTGTATTGATGTGCGCAGACCATCGACTAATATGGCGCATCTCCATCTTGTATCTTGGCGTTTTATAAAAGGACCAACGAATGAACTTGTTTCATTGAACGTTTCTTCACTCATTCTATAATATTTGAAAAACTTTTCTGGGTGCTCTTTTAGCTTAGAATGTAACGTATGAAATATTCCACTAGATAACCTATTACTGAGTACAGGATGTACACAGTATCTTCTTTTTTTATCTCTCTTAAAATTTCTATAAAGCAAAGCACAAACTAAAACTTTCTTGTTAATTGACATTGTTTGTAAACTCCTTAACTCGAGCGTTGCTGAATAAAGACTGGTCGATTTGAGGAGATAAAAAAAATGATTGTATGCGCACTTCCATCAACTCAACTGTTTAGTTGAGTAGAAATCACGAAAAGTACACAACTCGACAAAACAGTTTAGTCGATGCAACAGTTGTATGTATGCGCTAAGCCTATTTCGACAGATGTGTGGTTTGATATCGGAACTGGACAAATTCATTGTAGTAAAACGACAACTAATATACTACCTATAAATAGTAATTTTAACTTTCTCCACTATTTTTCACACAAATATCGTAAGATTTGACTAGTTTTGAATATGCAGTTTTATAGAACTCGACACGAAGAAAAATACTGTATAATTTTTGAATTTTTTTTTGTTTGTCCATATTCAACCCCTAACCACTAATTTGCAATTATAAACCAAATTATTCGGAATTATTGGAATATTTCTGAAATATACTACTAGTTCCTCAATATTTAAATATTTAAAATCATATACGACGTGAGCCTTTTACATATTTATTAAAAGTATGACAGACAACAACAAAAAAAGCAATCATACACAATCACACAGGTATTGCAAATTAATCAAGATCAAAATAAAAACAAAATAATAAAAAAAAGGTCGGTGTAGGATAAAGTTTGAGTGAATTCTTCTCAATTATAGCGGCAAAAGGCTTTTTTACTTCTGAATCAACAGTCAAGGGTGTTTTATAACCATGAAACTTGCTATCTGTCAACACCCATTTTTCTGATGGTTTTCGATTGATTATTCAAATATACACACCTACATAGATATATAAAACTACACATATCAAACTAATGTCAAAGAGATTAATATGAAAATTACAAAAATATGTATGAGTACATAGAAACCGTTTTTGTTATCTGAAACACGTAAAATGCAAATAAAACAATAATCTCTAACAGAAAGGAGAGATATTTGATAACAAGTGGTACATAGAAATTTTATACCATTGTAAATCTCCAAGACTATTATTAAAAGTATTATTCTAATAATATGTAGCTTTATAAAAATCTACGCTTTTTATCTTTTGTAGACCTCTTAACAGAGAGAATGACAATACAAATCGTAATACTAACTTAATCCTAACTACAGTCAGTTCACATTTTTTTTATTGAATTTGTAATTAAATTCAAAGAAATGATATTTTATTATTATTATTAATTAAAATGAATTTAAAAACACTTTATAATTTCCAAATTAAATTTATTCACCTCAAACGTTTTCGCCAAGGCTTCTACTTGGCATCATCAGGAGGACTAATTAGTTTAAGTTCATATGTAGTGAGTCTGTTTTCTATTACTAACTTATACTAGTGGTGGGGGGGAGTTTGAAGGTGGGGGAGAAAGGGCGGAGTTGAGGGTGTTTGATAAGAGGGAAGGAGATGGTGAATTTGGGGAATATACAAATACCATATGCATCTCCTTTGTTGATATACCCATCTCCTTCCCTCTTATCAAACACCCTCAACTCCGCCCTTTCTCCCCCACCTTCAAACTCCCCCCCACCACTAGTATAAGTTAGTAATAGAAAACAGACTCACTACATATGAACTTAAACTAATTAGTCCTCCTGATGATGCCAAGTAGAAGCCTTGGCGAAAACGATTGAGGTGAATAAATTTAATTTGGAAATTATACAGTGTTTTTAAATTCATTTTAATCATAATGAATTTCCAAAGTGTTAACACAAAAACATTTGATTTATTAAATGATATTTTGTTGTAAGATAAATCTGACAAAACACACATGTGTCTTAAAGGTAAAGTTATTCGGCATCTGACGAAATTGAACTAGGTTCTCTATATTGAAAGTCCGATACTATACCGGTTATCTCAAAAAATATCAAAACAAACCTGGTGGTACTACTACTGCTACATCTATACCATATCGGCATATCCCACAGGTTGGGCAGCCAGCAGACCAGCCACATGTTATCAATATGGAAGCTTTCCTCCGCGTGCCAACAAAAATTAAGATATTCAATATAAGCGGCAAACTTCATCACTGAATGTCATTATTTCTTCGATTACCTGACTTTTACAAAACACTCGAAAACTAACAGAAAAAATGGGTGACAAATGCTTTACCGGCTGCTCCGCGGTATCCGATGGTCATCAATATACTAATATCATGAAAGTGGAGTAAGATAGATCTGAATTTGATCTCTCTGTAACATTTAATCTCTCGACAGAAAATCCAAAAAAAAACAATCAGGATACCTACCTACCATCTATTTTTCGAAAAACAAAAACTCATGTCTTTAGAACAGTGCGAATAATTTTTTTTTGTTTTCAATTTAGTAATTATGCGTGCCACACATCCTGAATGCCTTCATTCGTTTTGATATAGAGAGGACTGCCTGTTTATTCATTACATTCAGGTTTATTTTATTTTTCAAATTGCTATTTACAAGCCATCAGACAACAAACAAACAGACAGCAAAAAAAATTGGGAAATGTGTGATTTGCTAAAAACGTGATAGGACTGTAGTTGGGTAGGAACTTGTCTATAATAATATACTATCCTTTATTGTAAGTGCCACCGGTATTGAGCTTTATGATTTCATCTTTTGTACAATACAATATGAAAAAGTCTTTAGTCTATTCTTTTAACAATATGGTTCAGAATGAATATTTACACTGTAAACATCCATACTTAAATATTTATTTATTTATTCATTAATTCAATATTTATGCAATAAACGTCTGTTACACCTAATCAATATAATAGTAAATAAAAATTACGCAAATATGCATTTTTTTTCTGTTAAATTAAAAGCCAAGAAAGAAATATAATATTGGGTATAACAACTGGTATTATATGTAATATATGCATACCTAAGCATACACAGCTGTGTCCAGACTCGCTTCCCAATACGCATTACAGTTCGCATGTAATTTAAAACAATACTCAATATAATATAATATATGAAAAAAACACAATTGGTTTTAGTTTCACTTAAAAGATTTTATTGAGTAGTATTCTGATTTTGACTTATAAAGTCATTGTCAAATTATAAACCGTTGTCAAAATAATAAACCGTTGTCAAACTAATGAACCGACTTTACAAGTCAAAACCAGGTCGCTACTCAATAAAATTTTGTAAGTGAATCTGTAAACTGCGAACCGCCGACGGGCTCGAACGTTACGAGGAACCTGCGCCCGCTTGCACATAGAGTTGCCAGCTACAATAGTGAAAGTGTTTCGAATGTGATATACAACTCACGTACACCTACCCCCTGAAGATGCCCGCCACAGTTGTGGGTGAAACGTTGGGTCACAGACTACCCTACAGACCACGGCCACTCAGCCCGGAAATGAATATTCTTACTATTCATTTTATTGACAGTTTCATTGAATACAAAGTTTGAATTAAATCGACAACCAGCGCCTCCTAGTGTCACACTGTAACATTTCAACATAAACTTTTCTGGGTCAGACTGTTTGAAAAACAATAGACTAGTTTGTCGATAGTTATTTGTTTTTCGATAATAATGTATATAAAAAAAACTTAAACTGAACATTGTTTGTTTGCTTTTTTTATTTTATTTTATTGTATCTCGTCTTTATAGAACAGCTGCCATTCGTAATCGGGTAATTTTTCTTTCACAATGTTAACTATTTAGATAGAAACACAAATGTTTTATATTCAGCGTACTGTTTATTGTTGCAATTTGTACTTGGCGTTGTTTAAAAAATATACCCATTTCTTTTGTGTTCAAATATGCAACTGTGTTGTTAAATAATCAGCATAATGAATTATTTTGTATTTTTTCTCGAAAACGTTTCAAAATCTATCTATCTATCTATTCCCTCACGCCGTATCCCAAGTGGGGTAGGCAGAGAGAACGGAACGCCAATTAGATCTGTTCTTACATACTTTTTTCGCTTCCTCTACAGTCATACAATTTCTCATGCACGCACGTCAGTTTCTTTTACTCAAAACACGGCCGTCCTTGAGAATTTGATCTACATGTTCAAGCCATGTAGTTCTCGGACGCCCGCGCTTCTTCACACCCTTCCTTTCAGCCAAGTATATCCTCTTTGTCATTCTTTCCTCTTTCATTCGTTCCACATGACCAAACCATCTCAATTTATTTACACGCATTCTATCCACAACACTCCTCTTGCATCCACTCATTCTTCTAATATCCTCATTCCTCACTCTATCACGCAACGTTTTACCAACCATCCTCCTCAGCGATCTCATCTCCACAGCATTTATTCCACTTTCATCCTTCTTCAACCATGTCCACGTTTCGCTTGCATACATAAGTGTCGGTACCAGGATGGTATTGTGCACTAGCAATTTTTTTCAAAATAGGTTCACTCTGAATTTCAAATCCACGTGTTTTGAAAAAGATATTATCTAAACTAGGAAAATGAGCAGATGCAAGAGGAGTTTTCTGGATAGAATGCATGTTTTGCGATGGTTTAGACATGTAGAATGAATGGGTGGGGAAAAGATGACAAAGAGGATACACTTGCCTGAAAGAAGGAGTGTGAAAAAGCGTGGGAGTCCGAGAACCACGTGGCTTTATCACATAGATCGAATTCTGAAGGACGGCCTTGTGTTGAATAAGAGAAATCGACGTACATGCATGAGAGGTTGCGTAAATGTAAAGTACAGGCGAAAGAAGTGTGTCTATATGGCGTTCCGTTCTCTCTGTCTACTCCACTTGGAATACGGCGTAGATATCTAAACTATTTTTTTAAAACGATGAACGTCGTAGATATCTAAACTATTTTTTAAACGATGAACGGCGTAGATATCTAAACTATTTTTTTTAAAACGATGATCAAACAAACAAATACCTTACACATACCTACCTTTACAGTGAAAACAGACGTCATAATTATGAAATCATTGTCCATAGAACAGCAAACATATTCATTTACAATAAAATGGCGTATCATAGATGTGCAAACACGGTTTAAAGATGACGAAAGGCACAAAAATACAAGAAAACTAACTGCAATCAAAGTAAAATAAAAATAGGTATATGTTAAAAAAAAATAAGATGGATATTGCAGAAGGAGCAGAAAATCAAATGACGAGACCTGTACGTCTAACAATCAATCGAGTAATTAAAAGAAAAAAATAAGAAGCTATATCAATGTTGCATCTTACATATTTTCTCAGTAAAACAAGGAAAAAAAAAATGAAAATCACAGAGAAAGTAAATATTCTAAAGGTTATATTTTCACCTGGCATGAAAAGTTGAACACTCAAAATCAATGTCAAATAATAAATTAAATAATATATCGTGGAATAAAACAAATAAGGTTTTAGTTTAGGTACTTTGTAACGTATGAGTGAAAAGAAAAGTAGATAAGTGAGTAGAAATGTGTGTCATTTGTGGTATTGTCATTTTCAATAGAAAAAACATATATATGGAGAAAAGTTAGTTGTGCAATATTAAATTGACATTGATTTATTTGATACAAGGCTTTTACATCAGAGACATCGAACACGAATGATATCGGTTCTACTATCTTCATATTTATATATTGATCTTTTTGCTTTGTTAAAGAAAAGAAAAATTCTTTAAAAATATTTTAATTTTATGAAATGTTGTATTTCTTTATTTTAAGTGTAAATAAACATTTCCAAAGAATGGTTTCATACCTACTATCAAAGCTTATAATTGAAGACATCACCCTTCTTACATAGTTTCCGAGCCCTTGAGATGGATGCCCCATTAAAATGCGCCTAATAAATCATCTAACAAACATACACACATACATATTATAATAAATTATGTAGGTATATATACTTGAAATACTGAAATGTTTATATTTGTCAGTTCAATCAAGATAATATGATGGATCACTTCATGGTAGACCTGTCAAAAATAATCATAAATACATTCCGATCAAAAATTATCAAAACACTCATCTAACCATCATTTTCATGATTGATCAGTCAAACATATTCTAAAAATCGTGATATCGTGGGAGACCTGTCTAAAAAGTTCATATTAGCGTTTTGATCAAAAACTATCAAATTACCCATACAATCGTCGGAACATGATTGAAATGTCAAAAAAAAATCATAAAATCATCGCTTTGTGGTAAACCTGTCAAAAATGGTCATGTCTACATTTTGATCAAAAATAATCACAGCACTCATCTTACCATCATTTTCATGATAATTCTGTCAAACACATTCATAAAATAATCACATCATGGGAGACCTGTCAAAAATATTCACATTAGCGTTTCTATAACTCATACTCATCATATCATCATCATCATCCCGTGGAGCACCCGGTAAAGAATTGGTCTCCCACTCTTCTGCGTAAGTTTTCGAGTGCCCTGTAAAAGGCAGGTGTTCGAAAAAAATAAGACATTTTACATCTTAAATTCAGCGATGAGGTTTGCCACCCATCCTGAATGTCTTGATTTTATATTGGCACGAAGAGGACAGTTTGCATGTTTCTTACATGCAGCTGATCTGCTGGCTACCCCACTTGTGGGATATGCCGTGATGGTATGGTATGGTATGGTATGGTATGGTACTCATCATAACTCATACAATCGTCATAACATGATTAAACTGCCAAACAAATTCATGAAAGCATTGCTTCGTAGTAGACCTGTCAAAAATATCCATATCTCTATTTTGATCCAAAGTTATCAAATTACCCACAATATCATCAAAATAATGATTCAGTCATCAAACATATTCATATAATGATCACTTCGTGGTAGAACTGTCAAAAATATTCATATATACCTACATTTCGATCAAAAGTAATCAAAATACTCATCTCACCATCATTTTCATGATTGATCTGTCAAACATATTCATAAAATAATCACATCGTGGGAGACCTGTCAAAAATATTCACATTAGCGTTTTGATCAAAAATTATGAAATTACCCATACAATCGTCGGAACATGATTGAAATGTCAAACAAATTCATAAAATCATCGCTTATTTGAAAGATTTTGATCAAAACGGAAAGTGAATATTTTTGGCAGGTCTCCCACGATATGAATATTTTAGGAATATGTTTGACAGATCAATCATTAAAGTGATGATTAGATGAGTATTTTGATAATTTTTAATCGAAATGTAGATATGAATATATTTGACAGGTCTACCACGAATCAAAGTTTTCATGAATTTGTTTGACAGTTCAATCATGTTCTTAAGATTGTATAAGTAATTTGAATGACTTTGATGAGTATTTTGATAATTTTTGATCGAAATGTAGATATGAATACTTTTGACAATCTACCATGAAGTGATTATTATTATGAATATGTTTGATAACTCAGTCATTATTTTGATGATATTATGGATGTTAATCCATGGATGATGGATGATAAAAAGTTATCACATAAAAGTTATTTTATGTGATTATTTTTATAAAAATGTAGATATTAATATTTTGACAGGTCTGCCACGATGCAATGTATTAATGAATTTGTACGAGTTATCTGAAAAAGTTTAATCAAAACGAAAAGTGAATATTTTTAACAGTTCTACTGCGATGAAATCATTTTATGAATTTTTTTAGCTAAATCTTGTTCTGAGTATTATTATTTGGTTGTTTTATAAAGCGCCGTTTTGTGAAAAGTTTTGAAAAAATTGATAGTTTTTGATCAAAACGCTTATGTGAATATTTTTGACTATTTACCGAAACATTGATAATAATATGACGACCATTTGAATTTTTCGACTAGTTTGTGATGATTTGGCGATTACACGAGTATTTTGAGAGCTTTCGATAAAAACGTTTTAATGAATATTTTTGGCAAGCCTACCATGCTGTGTTGATTTCATGAATATATTTGGAGGTTTAATGATGATCTTGCAGAAGAAATGCCTATGAAGAAATGTCATATTATTATAGATACTTTAATAAATATAGATTTACATGAAAATGAAAATATATTTTTATATAATTTAGAGCCGTGTTAAATATACTTAGATTTTTTTCAAAATGATGAAATTGAACATAATCTACATTCATCAGGGTTTTAAATACCAAATAGGTTTGCACATTATTAATTATCTGAAACTTATGTTTCAAAAAATTGAACAATATGTACCATATCAACATACCAATAAAGTGTACCTGCTTAAAAGTGTAGTTGATAATATTATCATAATCTGCTGAGACACGTTTACATCTTGGTTGGTTGGTTACAACATGGTTAAGATCTTTTGTGGAACTGAAGGACCTGTGCTAGGATAATTACTATTAACATTTAACCATCTAATGGATATGACCACATTGCGGTTTCAACTGCATGTTAATGGTTTCATCAGTAGGAGGTATCTCCTCCCTGAAACTCATACCTATTTGCAGATTTTGATCGATATTCAAAAGTGTCACTCATAGTGTCGAAATTTTCTTTTGATATAATTCTTATTTTGATATCATTCAACTATCCAATTTCATAGGTCAACAACTTTGATTTTATCAAAATCTTGAAATTTGCTTAGTAACTTGTATAACGCATTCTTTTTTGTACTCTTTTTTTCTTTCAATATTTTCTTTCAAAATTCATTAATTATTCTTGCGTTATCGCAATCAAAAAAAAATTAATAATTTTTAGAAGCACAATTTGTTTTGAGTTTTCGTTAGACCACTCTTATACTACTTCAAAGATTTAACATGACATATCTTGGAATATTAGAATTTCAAGTTGCTGGTATTAGAAACGAACGGGAGAGTCAAAGTGCATACCTAGTCTTCCACTGGCCTAGTCTTGATTTTTTAACAAAGAATTTAACATTTTTTTTATTCAGGATTGGTATTTTTCATGTTCGATCTAAAATTAAATTATAAAAGATAGTTTCTGGATTTTATTATTTCCAAATAAGCTTTTCAAAATCTTGTTTGGCGACATGTGCGTTTAAGTGTTATTTTGTAAAAAAGCATATAGGTACAAATATTTTAAATTGGAAAATTGTTTACAAATTATTTATATTAGCTGTCCTAATATCTTATGTAGGATTTAATTTCATGCTTCATCAAGGACAACACGACACACATTACCTTCAGCGCTTAGGGAATAAGTTTGCTGACGCATCGGATGTGTATTGGTTCAATCTGTACACTTTGAGGAAGCATTACTAACATTCCAGAACTTGAAGTAGTCTGTGTCAATTTTAATATTTTATCATTATGGAAAGAGTACCTTCAGTATTTGGCTTCTAGTATGCACTTATGTTTGCAAATGGAAATTGTGATTATGTTCTCAATTTTATAAATAGGTACATTAATTTCAATAATGTTGTTACTCAAAATAAAACCAAAGTAAAACTCTTGAAATTCACCAAACTCATGACACGAGGGAAGAATTTCGTTTTATTTCCTAAAAAAGCATAAATTTATATATACCTTAATATTTCAATGACATCCCTTTAATTCACGTAACAAAAACAATTTACTTAAATTTTATTTATACCCAAAACTCCGACATGAATATTCGAGTACTTTTAGCAAACAAAAGTATGTAGGTACACTCAAATGGAGTGTTAAATTTACTGAACAAATGGCATAGGGATTAATATTTATTACTTGAACCACACCTCGTTGCTGCTATTCGCCACCGCACAAAGTGTGATGATTATGAGTATTATGTTACATATTATGTAGCATAGAGTAACTACCTAGTATAACTATGTAATTTGTAATGCATTAAATGTAATGTAGTGCACCTTTCCTCAGAAAATTTATAATTTTCATATGCATTGAAATTTGAATGAAACGGGTAAATACCCGAAAGAAATTTATTGTTCTGTGAAGCAAAGACTTGGTATTCCACTCTTTTCCGTATATTTTTGAATTGTGTTGGATTTTTTTTTAAATTACACTTTACTGTACACAGTAATGAGATTTGCCAACCATAAAATTTTGTTGGCATGGTCCTCTCCGTGATAATTGCATGCGGCTGATCTGGTGGCTGTCCCACTTGCCGGATTTGACGTGATGGTTAAGTATGTAGTATAAATTTATTTTAATAGGTAAGCAACTACATTGAAAAGGAAAGATTAAGAAAAGAAAAATTAGACTACGACGAAGTCCTGATATTTAAGATGCTTCAGTCATGATAGTAAGGAAAAAACAAGGATGGTGGAAACCAATTCATGATAGAATGTAAAAAGTTCTTGCATCCAAAAATTCAATTTGTTATGAGACCAGTGATATGTTCACTGTATAAGACTGCTGTAATCCCTGCTATACTTAATTAAATTAGTTGTAATAACTGGACACTGTATTCAAAACAAAGTGGGTTTATAAAGTAAGTGTGAAGGTATGTTTGTTTAAAATGCAGGAAGTATAAAGTGATACCAAAGTACATTAGAAGCAGAAATACACATTAGTATTATTATTCAAGGAAAAGGGAAATATTTCCATCTGGTTCCGCAAAATCCGAATTAACTCCAATGCAAGTCGAGGCAGCCATACAATAGAGGATGCATTGCATATGCGAATATAACGACGATTGAGAAAACAAGCTACAAATGTCAATATATTGAGTTTTTGTTGTCACTGGTTTTGCTGCACAAATATTAACCGTCTGTTTTGTTCTCTTTATAGCATATGGATTTGTCTTGCAAAAGCAATTAGGTATGTCCTCTTTTTTTACTTTAAAAAAATTAAACAAATTTGTATTTTTATTTTCAAATTCCAATACCCTTTTGGAAAATTGGAGACGGGAGATTATTATTAACATATGAGACTTAAAGAAAATAAAATCTGACTAGAAAAATCGACCAAAACGCCAAATTCTGGGAATGTTAAACCTAAAACAGGTACTTACTTTTAAAAAATGGACTAAAACTATAAAATTCGGGAGTATCACAAAATATTATTTAACAAACAGATCGCTCTTTTTTACAACAACGCTCTTCCTTAAACAAAACCGAGGAGGTAGCGAAATATTCGAAATTTCAATACTTTTTGGTGTAGGTAATTTGTATTTCGATACAGATAACATGCAAAAGTTACCGATTGTAAAAAAATATTTTAGTCAAAGAATTGATTTCCTCTCACACTAACACACGATACCTAAATGATATACTCAACTAATATAGGTTTAAATTAAACTATGTTTTTATTGTTAGTTTACATACATATGTGCAACGAATAAATAAATAATAACTATAAGAATTTAAAATAGCCTCGGCACAACAATCAGTGGCGGGACTAGGCTTTTCACATCGGGCATGCTTTGTACAAACATACTATTTTACTCGCAAATGAGTGGACCTCCTTGAGAATAACTACTACTATACTATACGCACAACACGCCGTGTCCCAGGTGGGGTAGGCAGAGAGAACGGAACGCCACGTCGCTCTATCCTTACATACTTCTTTCGCTTCCTCTACATTCATCCAGTTTCTCATACATGCCCGCCGATTCCTCTTACTTAACACGCGACCATCTTTGAGAATTTGATCCACGTGGTTAAGCCACGTGGTTCTCGGACGCCCGCGCTTCCTCACACCCTCTCTTTCAGCTAAATACACCCTCTTCGTCAATCTTACACCATCCATTCGCTCCACATGACCAAACCATCTCAATTTATTTACACGCATTCTATCAACAACACTCCTCTTGCATCCACTCATTCTTCTAATATCCTCATTTCTTACTCTATCACGCAATGTTTTACCTACCTATTATTATTGAGAATAATAATATAATATATATATCGGACACGGGACTAGGCTTTTCATGTTGGTCTTACATTCGTTATAATAAAAAAATGAAATAAATAAGATATTCAGAATGGTTGACATACCCCATTGCTGAATTTAAGATATTAAATGGTTTATATGCGATGTCTCTTAAAAGACACTTAAAAACTTTAGTGGGAGATCTATTGTTTGCCAAAGACTTCATGGGTCCTTAATATAAATAAATAAAATACAAGAAGTCTGCGATACAAATAAATACTATTTTTAAGTATGTAAGTAACTTTAAAGTTAAATGTCGTAATTACAATACAATTTATTTTGTCTCGCGCATCCATCATAATATTAATCAATCCTTTATGAAGAACGTTTCAAGTCTAAAAACTATTAGCGGTTGCACATAGTATCTACCTTCAAATTATTTCTAACTGCCTAGTACGTTACGCACGACTCACACAACCAATACAAATAAAAACATACTCATATAGGTACATTATGCACCCAAACGTTCTTCGTGCATGCTTGCTTATTTTGTCCTTAAGATTGCATACATACAACCAAACATACCCAATAATACACATGTATGGCGCGTCATTGCCTACTACGTATTCACACTAAAATTTAAGTGTGTGTTAGTGAGAACAGAGGCTCCGTATAAAGCAATAACTTACTATTCCATTAATTTAGCTATCACGGTAAATTATTGGATTTTATTAAAAAAAGTCAAAATAACGTATCGATTGTACACGCACTTCAATACAAATAGTACGCGCTTTTGATAAAAACTCTAAAACTTACAAAAATTGTATATTTGCTGCGTATATTTTTGTGAATTGTTCTCTTTGCAACGAAATGTTTGGCGGCAAATTCAAACTAGTTTTTGATGACTTCAATATTTTCTTCATAGATTCTATGGGCATGCTGTGCTTTTTTGCATGTATGGCAGGCACGCGACTGCACAACATAATTATGTACTATAGTTCCTTGGTTCCCGTTCGTCCCCGCGACATTAGTAGTATTGTCACCAAGTTCTAGATAATGTTTGCCATATGCAATTCGCCCGGCTGCATGCATATGAAATCTGGCTGCATCTTTAATTTATTATCGCTACATACTTCAAAATAATATTATTATTATAATAACACACATATACGCTAGTCCTAAATACATACATACATACCGAGCTATCTTATATCCCTACTTATGTTTTATGTACAATTTCTATCTTTCCATATACATATATGTATGTGTACGTAGAGAGTGCTATTAGAATATGCAAACTATTTGGGCGTTTGCATCCTACAAAAATTCGATCAATATATTGTGATCAATGGAAATAATATTCACATATTGGCAACATTGGTAGAATGACAAAAAAAAATTGAAGCTAACAATAATACATATATATTATTATACGCGACTGACAAAGAACGTGTTGCGTTCATTCATTCATGCCATCACGTCATTTCTCAAAAGTGGGAAAGCCGGTGGACTATTTGCATGTCAAATAAAATATGCAAGTCGTCCAACAAAAGTTAAGACATTCAGAATCGGTAGTATGCCTCGTCGCTGAATTAAAGATATTAAATTTCTTAAAGAGAATTTCAACGAGTACCTACCTGCCTTTTATATTGCATTTGAAAATTTATAGAAATAAACCAAAAATATAAAATCTAGAAAAAATAATTATTTTAAGGGAGAGATAAAAAATAATTAATAATTAAAAATAAAAGACCAAAGAAAAAGAGGCAAAAATCATATCCCTATGATTAAGATAGTTCATATGTCAATTTCTCGTATGTAAACGAAAGCGATGTTTCTTCAACAATCCATCTCATTCCAGTGACAGAATTCCCTTGTGTACAGCGGGCACACTTTGAAAAATGTTTTGAACCAGGTATAGGTAGTATCTTTATGTTCTCAAACTTTCATGAGAACTCAAAATCTGCTCAAACAGAAGACTTTTTTTAACGTGGAGATCCAGCTGATTCAAGATATTTTTGTCCAACAACATCCTTCAGTATTTTCAGTCTCAGAAACTACCTATTAAAAATAGAAAAAAAATAGTGACTCATAATATGTACCTCAATTACATAGATAAATATCAGAATTAGTTGATTATTATCATATATTTTTAGAAGATACTATTGAGTATTTTTGTATGGTAATTGGACCATATAAAAAGCATAAGCTTTTTCAAAAATCTTAGAATATCTCCATTAAAAACTCTTTATGACAATTCCCATTCCCACACCTCAAATCCACACAATATGTAATCTTTGGATACTCGAGAAAAGGGAAAATAAATCTTACTGGATACCTACGTTGAAGTAGAAGTCATCTTGAATATGAAACCATTTAACGCTGTGGTTACTACCTTTTTATCCTGATAGCATTTAAGTATCCATATCTACAAAAGCGATATAAATTATACAGAGGATTTCATGGTATTATTACAATTTTTTTGTAAAACTTTGACAATAATAAAGGTTTGAGAAGATTCTCATATTTATTCACTTATATTTTCGAATATTGTGAATTCTGAATGACTTTTAAGTTTTTAATGTTTTCCATAGACATTCTATAGACATTCATCCATTATTTGTTTTTAATACTTAAACCTAGAGATATTTTTGGTCATTTTTTGGTTTCCTTATCTTGTCGACTTGCTTGGAATTTGGGTGTTATCTTGCAAATTTTGAGGGCAGTCTCGTACCACTCTAATATTGTCCTCATGATTAGTTTTATAATTTAAACACGGTTTTATCGTACAAGTGGGGTAACCAGCAGACCAGATGCATAATTATAATAAACCTGCAAGCTGTCCTCTATGTGCCAACAAAAAAATAAGACATTCAGGATGGATAGCAATATCGTCGAACGTAAGACGTAATATGTCTTTATTTTCTCGGACACCTGCTTTTTATAGCACACCCGAAAACTTACGGTTAAGAGTGGGAGAGCAATTCTATGATGGGTGCTCTACGGAACATTTATTTTTTCCCTATTATTTTGATTTGTAAATTATTAAAATATTATGTAATGGTCAATGTAATCTAACAAACTAATTATTTAACTTACCAATGATAATATAATAAAATATCAATAGTCATAGGAATAAATAACAATGCGCATTCGATTATTACGTGCAGTTAGTTCATCCACTGCCCCACTTACGAAAGATGCCGTTATGGTATAGATGCCTCCATAAGCACATCAACTTTATTGTATTTACAATAAATACATTTTTGTTCATGCTTCATAAACACGTTGGTGTTAATATTTCATTGGAAATCAATACAATACAAACAAGTAACTCAACCCTCAACGCTGAAGAAATATAATATTATGATGCAATATATTTATATGTACGTTTTAGTAGTATATAGACTTTGCTTGATTTACTTGGTAATATATTATTCTCATTATTTGCTTACCTTTCAATTGTGTGTACCTGGTCATATTATAACTATAACACTAGCTTCACAACACGCAGTTTTGCTTGAAAACATATAATCAAAAATCATTACATTACTTAAATAAAGCCAGTCTTGTCTGAAATCATCTGTCATAAACGTTTAAGTGAAGTTTGAGTGAAGTATAATTTAGTCATTCGACAAAGTTTTTTATTTATTCATAAAGTGCGTATTGTTTTATTACAGATAGATAAAATTAGAAATAGTAATAATGTCTAGGGAAAGTACCATCTTTATTTAGAAACGAACTTAATGGACATGAATTCTTGTATCGCAAAAATTGAAGAGATCTGCAGCGGGAGGATTAGATATCCAGATTTCTCAATTGAAGATTGAAGACTCTATCATAAGGCTGCTTAGTATCTTATCTGTTATCATCTCGGTCAACACATAATATGACTTTCATAATTTATCAACGATCAATCAATATTGTCAAAACACGCCTTAGAGTAAAATAAGGGATTACGAGTACTCATATTATGTACAAATGGCACCAAAGCACTATTGCAAACCGCTGAAATGAAGAGACTCCACGCTATTCTGGACAGGGACTGAGGGACAGGATCAGAAACACTTACATAGATGTAGATAATACGTGAGAACTGCGATTCCGAAGATACTTTCAGATGGGGCAGGAAAAGAAGATGCTTCTGGCGCGACCACTTAGAAAGAGCGGTGAACGAACGAATGAACATCCTAAAACAGCCGCATAAAACGTGTCAACGGGAACACACCAACCTGGTAGACTTGCAAAAAGATGGCGAGACATTTGGAGCTCTGTATCAGGGATGTTGCGAATATTCGCATCCGCATCCGCAAATGCGGAGCTTCCGCATGTATTTGGACATCTGCATCCGCATCCGCAATAATCGATGCGGATGTTCATGCGGATGCGGATGTAAGACAATTTGCGACAAGAAAGAAATGGGGCGGGACCGGCGAAAGGCGCGTGCCGTTTGCACTTGACATTAACCAATGGGAACGAAAATAATGGTGACAAGATCCGACGCGTTCTTATTTTTGCCGGTTTTATTTTATTTTTGCAAATAACAAAGAAGAAAAAAAATATTTCGCCATAAGCCATAATATTATTGTAGCAAAAATTTCGTCACATATTTGACAGTGGGGCCTACCAACTAAGATTGTTCCTACTTTTTTTCTATAACATCTTAAACATCCGCATTCGCATCCGCATCCGCGAATGTGAGCCTTCAAAAATCCGCATCCGCATTCACATCCGCGGATGTGTAAAAATCGACATCCGCAACATCCCTGCTCTGTATCCCATGAGACCTTAACGCTATAAAAAAGATCTTTCGATACAAGAAGAAGAAGAAGGTCGATACCTTGGGCTCCTGGGGTTAAATGGGCATAAAAACAGTGACCACTTAAATGACACTGGGTGTAGGTTTGACATAAACATTCGCACATACATACACGTGGATAGATTAAAATATCGATGGCATAGCGCACAGATGTGGTAAGTGCAGTTTTCATAGTTTTGAGATAATCAATGTTGAAAGTTTGAGATGCCATACAATTTAGTACTAACCACACATAGTTTTTGTTAAATATCTCGTGAATGACACAGAGTTACGCAATAATATTCCTAAGGAACATACTTCAGATGATATAGATTGGCATGCGTATAATAACTCATTTTCGGTAAAAACTGCACTTACCACATCTGTGCGCTATACCATCGATATATATTTATGCCGATATTACCACCATCATTGTACCAGCATTGGTCATTAGATAACAATATTATGATTGCTGTGTGTTCAGGTGCAATGCTTGCAATGCAAATACACTGATTCGATACCAAATTGACATTACTGATTAAAATTGACGCAATACCATTATTAGTATTATTATACATACAAGTAGTATGGTGCAATAATGATTACACAATCTGACATAATACTGATAATTATGATATAGTTTATCGGTTTCGTTATAACCTAAAATGTCACACGTTATTATAATAATTTGTTATTTTTATCATGTTTATTTTATTGTTTTACATTTAAAATAAACAATAATAATTCAATGCGGTAAGTTATAAAATTATTTGAGCGATAATATTATGGTGCTATGGTTATTTCATCATAATTACTTAATATCGAACAATACTATTCGTTTTTACAACAATACTTAGTAATTTCATTTCAATGAATGTAATAAGTTGTATTTATATCTATACAAGGAATTATCTATTCTTCTATTCTTCTCAAGGCCATCCACTCGTTTGCGAGTGATTTAGAAGGAATTATCAAGAATGCAAAAATATATCTAACTTGTTTTGCCAAAACAAATTATTGAAGTATTAATTTAACCACTCTAAACTGAAAACGCGTAACGTATGCGTGAATGTTTTTTTATTACAGAAAAACTCTAAGCTTTCTACGAAAATTAATAAAGTAATATATTTTAATATGCTTGCACTGGAAAGCTTTGTAGTTATCAATATCTACATGAAGACTTTTATTAAAAGCTAAAAATACTAGTTTGTAAAAGCGAGGAGCAGAAGACTTACAGAGAAAGCCTTTGATATGACAAAATAGGGAGGCGTCTAAAGCTTTTATCATGATATTATTAACTGTTGCGTCGCTGAAATTTCACTCTGAGAGCTAACACTATCAAGTTCTTTCACAAAATATACATTTTTTTATGTCCTTTAGCTATTTCTATACTGTCATGGTAAAGCCCATAAGCTTGGAAAAGCAGTATTTATTTATTTTTGACTAAAAGTTACAGCTACATAAACAAACAAAACAATTTTTTTACAAAAATACGCCAATTACAACTTAAGTTACACAATACAAAATGATAATTAAAAAGCAAGTAATGTAAAGCAATAATAGAGATAATTATATAACTATGTTTTAAAAGAGGTATTTGTATAGGAATATAAAAGAAAGAAGAAAAACAATGATAAAATTCATTGAAGGTGATTTTTTTAGGACTGAGGTAAAAGGAAGGGAATGAGTAATGTTCAAAGTTCAATATGATGATATTATCATATGTAATAATTGTTTATGTTATCTAAGTTCTATGAGATGTATTTAATTCTAGAGTTGCATTGAGTTGTGCACACAATACTGTATTATACTAACAGCGTGTAAGAAACATGCAGATTGTCCTCTCCTTGGTGATATAAAATGAGATTTTAATAGGCATGCCTTATCGTTGAATTGCAGATGTTTATTTACTTATAGGTACCAGAAGTTTTAAGAAAAGACCACACAGAGCACTCAAAAATTCACAGAAAAGTGAGAGAAACGTATTCTTTACCGAATATAATATGTACCTAATATTTACAATTTATTAGCTGAGGACGAGAGCGACTCGAAAGCTGGGTCGCATACTAATAAAGTGGACAGTTTGGTTTTGTTTCATTTATTAAAATTTCTTTTTATCGGTAGCCTGCATTCAAATTTTTCACGAGTCCACGTGTGTTTTTTTTATGTAGGTACACAAAAAGTACAAAAAATCACTAGGTACAAGTACCTATTAATTTTTAACATGAAAGACTTTTTTGTTTCTTGCAAGAAATATGTAATAGTGAGCGTTCATTTGACGCTCATTAAAATCTAAACCATTGAATAATTCATTGTAACAATTAACATAGGGCGGTGATTGTAAAATTTTATTACAAACACGGCGATTGACTTTTGTGTATCATTTTTAACAAACCTACTGTTCTATGTATCATTCATAAATTTATTTCAGCTTTAATCAAATTGTTATGTTGATTCGAATTGTAAAGTTTTCTAGAATCTGCAGCGCTCGAGCATCATTCAATGATCAAACCCGTATAGTTTTAATATCAAAAAGTTTCTAGTGAAAGTGTGGGATATGCCGTGATGGTATAGTAGTAGTAGTAGTTCTAGTGAAAGTGAACATTTTGGATGAAACATTTTCATGTCATTTTCATAGAAAACAATTAATAGTTAGAGCCTCTAAAATAAGTGAAAAACAATTATGTATCATCTGAACATCAAATAAAATCTATGGTATTGGAAAAATTCTATAAAAAAAGTGTAGGACTTTCAATAGTCGGCCAGTGTGGCGCGGAGGTAAAGCTCTTGACTTTGAGTCACGAGGTCCCGGGTTCGATTCCTGGCCAGGGCAAAGTGAAAAATGACCTTTTTCAAATTGTCCTGAGTTTGGGTGTTACATGTATATGTGTTTAGTGCATTGTATATATGTATGTGTATCGTCGCGTTAGTATACCCATAATACAAGATTCATATCTTAGTTTGGGACTAGCTCGATCTGTGTGAATTGTCTATGTATATGTACCTACTATATACTATTGGAAGATTATGAGTAATTCTTTCGCTCACTGTCCCAAAATAGAGGGATTCAATTTTATTTAAACCTACACTGAGAAAAATAATCAAAACGAATCATTGGTACGTTACTATCAGATTAGGACCAGAGATCGTAAAAACGATTCATTGGTATAAATCTATAATATTAACTCTTCGCAAACAAATCATTGGTAAATTTACCAACAACTTGTTTGCAAAGAGTTAATATAATAGATTCGTACTAATGAATCGTTTGTACGATCTCTGGTCCTAATCTGATAGTACGTACCAATGATTCGTTGTGAAATTTCGTTAGTATTTTTCTCAGTGTACCACATATCATTTATTTAACTTCAGTTATTCATCCACAATATAATATATAAATTTAGGTAATAAAAAATAAAAAATGAAACACTGAACATATAACTTTCACCAATTTATATATTGCTTAGAAGCTTTTCGGACATACGTCCATCCTCAGTAATAAATATCTTATAACTATATATATTATAACTATATAAGATATTTATTACTGAGGATGGACGCATGTCCGAAAAGCTTCTAAGCAATATATTAATTAGTGAAAGTTATACAGTGTTTCGTTACAGCTTTCATAGTGTTACCTTTTCAAAAATAGAAAACATTATTTATGACAATTTCTCAAATAACTGACAATGCTGCAGTAAAATACCGTGTATTTTTTTTTTCATTTAGGTTAGTGACCATCATGAATACAGTTACTTCTCATAAGAAATTCATTTTAAAATAACACAATGTATCTTTTTGCGATGTTAATACATACAACACAAATTTAATTTGTCTCGTATTCGCATTAATTCTTGTTTTAGTACAATTTTATTACTCACGTCCATTCGCCTGGTAATATTTAATAGCATCTAATATCTTAAATTTTGTATCTACATACTTCGAGTACATACAACTACTTATCTCATACAAAAGGTGACTTTAACCAAATATTAAATTACAAAAACGTACCAACATACGTGGGATAGGCAATGAGTTTTGGTTACAATGTCAGGTGAAGCACCTGCGTCCTCTGTTGTAACCCCTTACAATTAGTTTTGGTCGTGGCAATAATTATTACCCCTGCTGTACATTTCACCAACGATTATTAAAGTTACCAAATATCTCTGGGATAATAAAACTGATCGAGTATCAAAGCTGGGACACTTTTTAAATATGTTATTGAAAAAAGTATTAATTGTTTAATTCTATATAAAGACAGTGATCTCTTCACGCTAGACTTGCATATTTTTATATGTTTGTAAGATAATATTTTCTTATTTGTATGGAAACGGTGACTTTGACCATTGAACATTGAGGAAATGCGAGTCACTCGATAAACCATGGAGAAAGCTATGCTGGGCTAATGCCCAAAGAGACAAAGTGCGAAACGAAACTATTTTTTTAAACAAATATTATCAATAATGCACAACATGTCGCTACTGTCATATGAAGATTGGCGGTACACATGGCTTCAAGCCTAGATAATAAATGTCCAAAATCTCCTATATCTTGGAGACCATGTACGGCAACCAGAATCATAAGAAGATTACCAATACAGTGGAGGGATGACATCACTGGACACGCTGGTGTCAACTGGATGCAGATGGCGCAGTATCAATAATTGACATGGAAAGGAATTGAGAAGGCATTCGTCCTGGAGTGGACGGGAGTAAGCTGAGTAGAAAAAGAAGAAGGTGCAAGAAATATTTACTTTGTATATTCATTTATTGCATTTTTTGCGTTCTCTAGAAAGGCAAATGAAAAAAATTCTCAAGTTCAGCAAAATTATAAAATAGTCAATATTTTTACGAAGAACAAAGAATGAATCTTTACTTTTGACGAAGTTTTTCAATCAAAAATACTTTATTTAGGATTTAAATAATTTTGATTACAAGAAATTCATCTTAATCCTTATTCAATGAATATTTCTCTTAATATAATTATAATTGAAAAAGATTCAATAAAATTATGTCCTAATTAAAGAAATATGTATTGTAAGCCGACACCTTGAATTCTTAAGGAGAGAATTCAAGGATGAAGCAAAAATCATGTCTTAGAGATGCCTTAATCTTTTAGTGAACCTGGTGAAATTTCTCACAGTAGGTAGTCATGAAGAGCAGCATATCGGCATCATTGAAACCAGCGCCGCTGTACCAGCTAACGAACGACGGCAGAAGTAGATAGCAACAGCATGCGGTCCTATATCAAGGATTATAGTCACGTAGTAGCGATGGATAACATCAAGACTACTACCATCCTTTATCTTGGTAGTGGTTGTAACAGCTAGCACTTACACACAGTCTCTCTAATACCTGATGGTAGCATTCAGGAGCATCTTCCCGACACCCCGACACAGAGGTCTATGTAGTCTTACTTATGTGGTATCTTAGAGACGTCAAATGACCCTCTTAAAAATACGATGTAGCTATGTGTATATGTTTCATCAAGAGTAAAAAAATATCACACAAAAGTTTTTAGTTTGACTTCTTATTTTAAAATGTCACTTTAATTGTGAAAACTTCAGTTTATATTCTACAATTATATTTAAAACATTTGAAATTGTTATGAATGGTGAAAATAGCTTTCAAATACGAATAAATAAATAAATAATATAATTTCTGAATGTGCGAGTTAACGAATAAGTAAAGAAATAAATAAGTTTATAGGTAAATATTAATTTTGTACTGCTCTTTCCAAGATACAAAGGAACTAGATAAGATTTTATGTCATATTCTCATCGAGAGTAACCCTTCTGGTTGATGGTACAGTAAGTATATTATTATGTAGTACCCCCCCCCCCCCCCTTCCCGCATTGACGTATTATTTCGTGGTTTTTACATTTTGAGAACAGGAATGAAGGTAGATATGTAGACTTCTATTGATACGCATAACATGCAACAATAATATTTTATGTTGATGTGTTGTTGTTTTTATTTGGGCAATCATATATTTCTTAACGGCCGTCAAATACAACAAATTGACTAGGTACTATTAGTTTCCACAATTTATCGTCAACAGTATTTTCATTTTATGACGACAGCAACTCCATACTTTATTTGAATGAGATAAGTAGTAGGCAAAATATCCATCTTACTCTTTACTTTTTACGTACGTAGGTACTTACTGCTTTTCCAGATTGGTTGGAACAATACGCAACAAGTCCACCTTTTAGTATTTCTTGTAACCGTAGTTCAACATGCTTGGATACTATTTAGATGTTTAATTTATTGTAAGTAGATTAAACAAAATATTTTCATAACCCTGAATCTACCCTCGTGCAATTTCTCATTCATGCATTTCTCTTACTCAACATACAGCCTTCCTTGAGAATTTGATTCACATGTTCGAGTCACATATATAATATATACCTAAGCACTAGTTTAATAGATAGATATATATTTCTAATGTTACTAAATTTTCAATTTTTCAATTGTGGTTCAGGATATTCATTAACAGCCTCTTACAATGAACGTAAAATATCGATCATGGCTGTACCTTAGAACTTGTTGTAGATTTACCAGAAATAATAATAATTGTAATCTTGATTCCATCGCTTCCGATACTTTGAGTGCTGAATGATGACAGTAGGTACCTACTAGAGTAAAATTTGTTTACTTCGATTAATTTGTTTACTCTTCGGTGAGAGAAGTGCTTACAAAACTCTGAGTAATCACTTTGCGAATAATAACAGATAACAGCTTTAAATTGATAGATATTTTGAATTGACGTTCTGGTTTTTAATTAAAATCGATACTCAAATTTGACAATATGACTGATACACGTTTTATGTCAAAGGTTATTGGATGTTTATTATAGCCATCATGGAATATCTCACAAATGGGGCAGTCAGTGGATTACCTGCACATTATTTTATGCGAGTTATCATCTCTGTGCTATCAAAAAATATATAAGTACTTACTTCGTTTATAAATTGAATTCATGGTACTTTACCAATAAAAATTGCATAATACAGATAACAGCTTTAAATTGATAGATATTTTGAATTGACATTCTGGTTTTTAATTAAAATCGATATGTACTCAAATTTGACAATATTACTGATACACGTTTTATGTCAAAGGTTATTGGATGTTTATTATATTATTATACCGAATACAAAAAACTCGAAAACTTTTTCTTTGCTAGAAACGGAACTGCAAAACTTCTCTTGGAAATAAATAGGTACATATATTATATTGTGAGAATATCTTCTTTTTTCACCACGTTTTGACGTGTGTTATCAATCCAATTATGGCGTGATCAGTGAAACAGTAACACTTATTGAAAACACGGGAAATTATGATTTTTAATGTGAAAAATACATTTTAACATAACAAAAATACCTATATTTAAAAATTCAGATATCTTTTAGTTCGTTGCTAGCTAGCCTTACTGAATTCAAAGTACTCCAGTTAGGAACCTTTGGGACAATCACTTGATCATGTGATCGATTAAGCTTAACACCTACCTCTACTGTATTATCTGAGTCTCAAATAATTCTTCTAAGATTTCTAACACCGCTTTCATCAGAGCGGTGTACCTTTTGTATAAATTATCTGTGTTTTAATCGAATCTATTGTATTGATTCAAACTATCTGTAATCCAAAACATTAATCTACAAAACACAATAAGGAAACTCATCGTTAGTATTTATTTGCTTCCAAGGTGTATAACTATAATATTGCTTCCACTATGCGATATTGCTTCCACACTGTATATTTTATATAGTGTTATATACACTACAAACACCATTCTTCTTTATGGGTGTTATCTACGTCGGACATTATCTTTGAATAATATCTTCCATAGTGAAGCCAGATGTTTCCTCAACTAGCAGCAGGTATGGAGATATTAGGCCTACCTACTTAATACGTCCTATTAAAAACATAAGGAGACGCAGGGAAAACTAACAATTGGGTATCCAAATATTATTCATAAACTTTACTTTCTTATGTATAAAGATCAAACTGGGTTTGTTATAAACTCAAATAAATCCGTCACAGTAGACAATTCCTTCATTTAGTGCCAGTATGGCACTATTTCGTTAGCATCAAGCTATGTAGTTGCTACATTTAATAAAAACATAAATAACTGATTAATGATCAAAATTGTAGTTCATAGGGCTGTGATGTTCATATCTCATAAGAAAAATTAAGAATTCAATGATGGCATAAAATTGTTAAATAATTTAAAGTAGATACATATTACACAAAGAGTAAATTAATTTCTATCACCAATTAAATATAATTTTTATAATAATTATGATAGAGAAATGAAACATAAATAAATTGTCAAAATTAAGAGTTGTAAATTAAAATAATTACCGTTGATAGTAGCAATAGTCGATTAAATAATAATAACAATAATAATAATAATATAAAATTGGTATAAAATTATAAATCCCCCAGAGATAATGTAATGCCAAGTTCCCAGTGTTATCAACATCTGGCTTATAACCCAAAGCCTACGGCCGATGTTCATGTTCACGATATTATGATTCTCAATATACCACCAACAACAACAGCACGTACAACTACTACTCTACACAGACTGCACAACGTAGAAATATTTGCGCCAATACGATTTACGCTTATTGTTGTTGTGTTGAGCACTGTGACGCTAATTACGTCATTACATACTGAACAAGTAAGGAAAAAAGTGAATAGCACAGTAAAAGGATGTATTATTTTTGAAAAATTACTGCGTTAGGTAATGTATAATTCAGAAGCTTTACAGCCTTTTAGCACAGTTTTATTTTATTGTGTGTGGAGGAGTCAATGCAAAGATTCATAAAACATGTTCTTTTTTCAGTTGCAGTAATGAAGTTCCAAGTTTTTGTTATACATTATTGAAGTGTGAAATTGACTAATTTATCTAGGTAAGAAGATATACTTGAGTAAAAGAAAACTATGATTCTTCAAGTATTCAAATCCATACAAGTCTTCGAGACTTGAAGTCTCAATCCTTCAAGAAAACTATCATGTTTTGAACTATGAACATTTCAATTAACTAATTAGGTAAGTTAAAATAGTAAAGGTTGACCAAGAGATCAAGTGAAAAAGGACATGAACTGTGGCACATACGTAAAATTAAAGAGACTAGCAGAAAATATAAAGAATCGAGAAGAAAATCGAAACTCTTTACAGACCAACCTAATGGATTGCAACTTAATAAAGCTGAATCCCATGAATTCTTTTGAAAAAAAAGACATGATATTTATCACATTACTAACGATAAACTAATATTTGATCTTTTTGAACGCTGTTTTTTTTTTGCTCGGTTCAAAAATAAATTACCAATTTTGTTTGTGGGTGTTTGATCAGCGCAAATCAGACAGAATGAAACCAATAGTGTGCCTTTGTTGGTACACCCATAACGACACAACACAACTGTAGTATCCATCGTAAAACGTAACGAGTGCTGTAAATAATATCGATACAACCGCGTGATACTCTACTGTATACTCATAATGCCGCTTTTCATCTGAAACAGTATTGTAAAACAGTACAAACTGTCTATAGGAACGAATCATCTTGTTGCTTGTCTGCCTATTTGTGTGTGAATGTATTTATTATCCCTTAGGTTTCAGATAAGAGTTTATGCCCTTTTTATATTCTAGCACATTTGATAAAACATTGAGAACTTGAATTTGTTTTGTTTTTATTATTATTTCAAGAAATTTGTACAAAACACCACTTTTTATCACTGTGTCTTGAAACAAGTTACTATCAACAATAACTAGAAACAAAGTTTTAGTTTGTCTCACCAATATTTGGTTTCAACATCTTGAAGCTAATGATTGTTTTCTAAAATAAATCTCTAATGTGAATTTTCGCACTGTGGATTAAAATATAACAAAAAATTAGTAATGAAAAACAAAAACATAAAATCTTTTCAACAAAACTAACGTGCAGGTTCAGAAATTTCAATACATTCATTAGGTACATATTTATTCTACTACCTTGTGAAACATACTTCTGAGTCGATACTTATAAATCAAAGTTATAAAATAAAGTTCACACCTATTTTTTTGATCTTTTGATTTCCATATTTCGCATATTTTGTACAAAATCCTTTTTGATTCCCCTACATAATTCCAGGAATAAAAAGGATAACAATAAAAACACCACGCAACCCACAACTGTACCCCGTCAGAAACCTAAGTATTACACTTGATACTTAATAGAGATGCCCATTATCAAACCAATAATCTCTGTGAAATACAGAACCTCTAAATCCTTCAAAATGCAAGTTTCTTTAACAAAAACTTTGAACTTTTTTTATTCATTTTGAATGATTAAATAACTGATTTCTTAGGAAAATTAAATGTAATTTTATTCTTACAGCACACGATCTTAAAAATTTTCTTCATATGCATCTTTAAAGAGCACAAAAAAGAAAGGAACCTTCTCCGATTAGAGAAATTTGGTGCCATTGAGTTAATACCTCTTCTAACAAAATATTTAGAAAATGTTGAAAGTGAAATGTACAAGACGATCATATAGGCATTCAAAACCTTTTGTATGAAATAATGTTAAGCCAACTTTCAATACTAATTCTAATGAATTGCAGTTTGATTATTCAGAAGATGACAAGATACCTCCCATCCTAAAGCTCTTCATTTCACATTTACTGGCACAGAGAGGACGACTTGCATGCGGTTAGTTTTCTTGCTACCCCACTTTGTGGCAAACAACGTATTGATATGAATGAAAAAATGGTCTGATAAGAAATATCAACATGTAGATAAATTTTACCAGTACAAAACATGTTAAAAATATACTCGTAAATGCATATACCTACCGTCTAATACTTTTTATTTTCAAACTTTCTAGACTTAAAGAAACACACTCTAAAAAATCAAATTGTTTTCTTAGAAATTTAATAAATTTCACTGTTCTGGGTGATATTGAAGAGAAAACAGAAAAAAAAGATATGTACCTACTCACACCGCAACAATACTTGATTTTGAAAGTAGAAACTAAATTTATTTAGTACCTACCAAACCAAACTTAATAACTTTTTAACAATTTTTCGCAAATTTTATCCACATTTTGCCATACATTGTCAACGTTCACTTAGTTGAAAAAATAATTTGAATTAACCCCCAAATACATACCTACAGATTCATCTTCTCATAACGCTCGAGAGTCAAAACCTAGCGGTTGTATGTATATTCCTAAAATTCTTATCTGTTGCTTCTTCCAAAACCATCTGGATCTCCAAGATTTGACACCCTCTCTTGCTTGTTTCCTTTGGTGCATTCTCTCATCTCTTATTCTCAAATAAGCAAAAATGAAAGGGTGCCGACTTAGATTTATCAATGTTATAATAATTTGATATGAAACTATCATATAAGGCTTAGAAAAGACAACGTCACCTTGTTCAGTAGTACCCCGAATGGAACTTGAACCCGCGACCCATCCTTTCCGTGAGGTGTGCTTTCTACAATTAAGCTACCGGACGACATGCCGAAGGCTCCGAAATTCAAACCAGTCAGAGGCACCACCAAATGAGCCATAAGGTGACATTGTCATTTCTTAGCCCTATATGGCAGTTTAATGTATTCAATTTATATAATACTAACGTTGTTTTGCCAAATACATTTGCCATATCGCTATTTAAAAATAAAGTTTGATGGTAGAAGGGTGAAAATTTAGGGCTGTATGTATTTTTTAATGACTCACCATAAAAATAAAAAAAAAATGACCAAAAATATATAAAAAAAATCAGGTTGGAGTACCCTTTACTTTTTTTTTTAACAAAAGAAACATGAGCTGCAAATGTTTGTTATGTCAAAATTTGACATTTTTTTTTTTTTTTATTAATTTAATGCTATTTTTCACAATTACAAATAAAAACAAAACTTAACATAATATACCTTTTACAATAATTTTACTCCACTCCTTTTAAGCAACTTGATGCTTGTGTAAGGAGTGTAGATGTATAGCATTACAAATAAAATTTATAAAAATATCACCAACAGATGTGTAAAAAAAATTGTAACGAGAAAAAAAAATATAAACCTAACGTACTGCAAACATAATTACGTCTGTAATAGAAAAATATTTTAATAAAAATAGACAACTATCAAACATAAATATTATCAACAAACATTAACAAATCAATTGATCATTTAAATCTTGTGTACCACTTAGCGATAAGGGAGAAGTTTTGAGTTTGAAGTGCTTCTTTATTTTCATGCGTAATTCTTTGGGGTCCGGTCCGTTGTAGACCGGATATCATATGGCAACTCGTTGAAGAAGTCTACAGCTTGGTACTTGTATTGGAGCTGTGCGAATTTTGTGCTCACTTTTTTTTGAAGAATCACGAATTTATTTCTGGTTCTATTTTCTGTTATTAAACAGTGGTCTTCCGGTTCTTTAAGAATCTGCAGAATCGAGAACTTCCTGAAGAGGTCAATAAATTTGGGAACATTAAATTCATTATATAGCTCGACAGTAGGGTAGTCTCTTGGTCTTCTGAGAATGATTTTAATAAGAAGCCTCTGCGTCACATTAACTTGTGATAAGTTGGTAGGGTATGTAGAGCCCCAACCAACTATCGAGTACTGTAACACAGATTGTACAAGACCATAATAGATCGAGAGCAAATCTTTTTTTGACATAAAGTTCCTTAACTCCAATAATAAGTGAATCAATTTTCTCAGTCTTTTTACCACATATTCTATTTGGCCGGACCAAATAGGGGTATGAAAAATAGACGTTGGCCAATTCTCAGACCTACCCGATAAGAACACAAAATTCATCAAAATTGGTTCAGCCGTTTCGGAGGAGTATGATAGCAAACACCGTGACACGAGAATTTTTTTTATATTAGATGACTTCATACAACGGTAAATAAATTTATTGTAAAAATAACATCGATATCTAATCAATTATATGTATAGTTACACATAATAAGAGTTTTACATAGAGTCCACATAGAGTTCAAGCATGTTCTATAACTACTATACTCAAGTATAATATTTACCAATCTATAAAACTCGTCTACATTAAGCAGACACATTTATACGTAGGTTTTTAGTTTCTACATTATTACTTTTACCTACATAACTAAAACCGAATCACCATACGCCATTTTGATGATCCCGTATTATGGGTGGAATCGATTTCCATTAACATAAAAATACGACCTAGTAATATTAGGTATTGGGAATTGAATTTCTGTTATGGTAACGACGCACGACGGAAGGGTTAACAATAAAAGGTGTTAGTTATGAATATAGCCCACTTATTGCGATAATTCTATTAACGACACCCCTCTTACACGCTTTGGAGATTAAACATCTTCATCATAACATTATTATTGTTATTATTATTGGATTAATTAATTCAGTTCATTTTGGGTTTATTGAATTACTTTTTCCATCATCCATTTTCTAATCTCATACTGGATGAAGATCAATTATTTCACCTCTTTCTAAACTTTGGAAGATAAGACCACCAAATAAGCTAATTAAAACAAACATAGAACTGCAGAAAATTGAGCGAATTCCTTTATTAAATTACACGATTTTTTTTAGAAAAATGTATCTGAGTATAAACCTAAATACAATTTTATACACCGTTCGCAGTAAGATAAAAAGCTTGTGTCGTGAAAGGAGCTGCCGGCACCTGGGATCGAACCGCGCACCTCTTGTGCATGATACCGAGACTCTACCTCCAGGCTACTGACGAACTCATTGGCTTCCCAATTTTTATGATTCGTCTTGATTTAGTTGATTAATATTGTTGTTGTTTAGTAAATAAATAGTATGACACATCCCAGTTATACAAGAAAGTTAAAATAATGATAATACAATGTAGATAATAAATTTTCTTCACACGAGCGAAAGTCTATACAAGCTT
Source organism: Athripsodes cinereus (assembly GCA_947579605.1). NCBI lineage: Eukaryota > Metazoa > Arthropoda > Insecta > Trichoptera > Leptoceridae > Athripsodes > Athripsodes cinereus. The sequence goes on along the minus strand of OX388312.1, from coordinate 6,045,907 downwards.
GTTGAAACTAAGGTATCATTGAGATACCACAACTTACATCTAAGAAAAAATGAAGAAGGATTTCATTTAACATTGCTAAGATTAAAAAAACGATTTCTAATGCTAAACATTATTTAATTCCGTGGAGCACCTGGAAAAAAATGGATCTTCCACATCTTTGTTTGTACTGTTCAAGGCAGGTGTTTGAAAAATAAAGACAATTTAAATCTTCAATTCAGCAATGAGGTTCGCCACCCATCCTGAATGTCATTTTTTCATTGATGTGTTTATTACATGCAACTGGTCTGCCGACTACCCCGATTGTGAGACATGCTATTATGGTATAGAATAAGTAGAAGTACAAAGATCATTGTTTGATATTTTATTGTTGCAACTGCCAAAGTAGGTACCTACATTATTACGTATTATCAAGGCGAAAATCCTTTAGGTTTATAAGAAAATCTAACAAAGAAAGTTGTCGGGAATCCTTTGGGGATTCTGGTTAAACGGGTCGGTTATACAACGAACGGATATTATGAGATAGGATAGTAATAATATAACACTTTTACATCCGGCTCTTGGGAGGATGCAGTATTTTTCTTTTTGTTTTTCCTCCAGCCTTCAATAAATAAAATAAATCTATTTATATTAAACAAAAGAGCACATAAGTAGATTTTGATTAAAATTTCTATTTACGATTTTTTTTTTATCTTTAACAAATTGTGGACAGATTAATAGAGCTCGTGGGTGTCCACCAGTTAGATGGAGCATGATCATCTAGAAGACAACGGGATCTTCTTTTCGGGACGCTCTTGGCATGGAGAGAAAATTATCCAAATCACTCAAATTGGGGGATTTTATTTGGGAAATCACCTAAAAAAATATAATATCTATATCAACATGATACCTATCTAATTTTATGTGGTGTGCTGTAAATTTATTTTATGGTTTGATATGATTCAATATATTTTATTTTTATTTTATGATTTGAAATGATGAATGTGCTGTAATTTTATTCTATAATTTGACATGACAGTGTGTTTTATTTTTATTTTGAAATTCGATGTGATGCAGTGTATTGTAACTTTATTTTATGGTTAGATATGATACAGTTTTTTTTATGATTTGACATGATGCTGTTGATATGTTGTAATTTTATTATGTGGTTTATGTGACACAATGTGTTTAATTTTTATTTTTATAATTTGAAGTGATGCAGTATATTTTTGTTTTGATTTTAATTTGATACGATGGTGGTGTTGTACAATTGTTGTTTATATCTATGTATTAAAGGCGTAAGCCGTATGTATTATTATAAATAAATAAATAAATAAATCTACCATAATTAGGGTTATTCTTCTTCTTGTCTACGTGTCTTGTCGGGTCCCCCTGACGTTGACGACCACTTGGGAGAAATCCTTCCCGTTCCGGACAGCACGAAACAGCTCCTCCACACCTCTCATCCCGGTCCACTCCTGAATGTTCTGGAGCTAGTAAAGACGCCTTCTTCCAACCCCTCTACGGCCCTCAATATTCCCTTCTATGATTAGTTTTAGGATGGCATATTTTTCTCCTCTCATTATGTGATCAAAATATGAAGTTTGACGGACCTTGATTGTTGTGAACAATTCTCTATGAGCATTTGCTCTATGTAATACTTCAACGTTACTTGTCATGTCAGTCCAAGATATTCTCAACATTTTTCGGTGGATCCACATTTCAAACGCCTCCAAGGGTTATTAGTGTAAAGTAAATATCTATCTTGTGGGGTAGGCAGAAAGGAAGGAACTCTAATTCGATCTGTGACTTCCTCCACATTCACCCCACTGCCCATAATTACTTGTATTCCAAGCTGTCTTTTGACATAATTATTATTTATATACTTACAAGTTTTCCTTTTTTATTTTGAGACTTATACATCTTTCATCTAAAGATAGATAGGTAACTGTAAGTAGGTTCATATTATTTCTTCTTCGTGTTTATTGGATTGGAATGGATACACTCGGCAAAGAATACGACAATAATAATAATATACATACATACAACCAACAGATAACATAATAATAATATACACACAACCAGCAGATAACATTATACAAGAAGGTAGGTAATAACATTTTTCATTCTTTTACGACGTATTTTTCACGCGTGGAATGTATTTGTACTGATAAAAAATGTTTAAATAATGTTAATGTACGTAGGTACGTACACGCGTTGCAAAAATACACACCGTATAAAAAATAATACATTACATTTGATGAACTGCCGTAGTAGGATGATTTTACTATTTTGTTTCAAGAATAGAATTCTTTTTTCAAAATATTGGTTTGAATTTTTTATCATCGTTCTCTTAAAAAGATTGTAAATATTTGTTAAAAACTTCTTTTTTTAAAAATGAATCTGGATTTGAAACAAACCCAAATATACTCCAGACATCCTTAGAAGAGGGAAGTAAGTCGTCAGCGGGTGGAATCAAACCCGGGTATATCGATATAAATTCCAAGATTCTACCAATCTGGCTGCCGAACACCTTGTTTTCTCCCATTTCATTCTGCTCAATGATTGAGCAATTAATTCCGGGCACAAAGGCAACAATCACATTAAAAATAAAAATATTAAGAAGTGAAATTATCATTATTTAAAATTAAAATAAAAACATTAATAGTTACATCTTCTTTACCTTGTCCAAGTTGGGTTGGGTGCTGTTTGCATTCTTGAAGAAATTCCAGAAATGCTTCTTCGTTGCTGATTCAAAAATCTCTATCTATCGCCCTTTACATTCCTTTTGGAAGTGCGATATGAAATATCTGCTCTGTTCAGATTCACCAATCCAGTCACCCATCCTGACGAAGTTGTCATAGAAACGATACATTGTAATGAAGAATAAAAAAATAAGTTTTTTAAGTTTTTAGAAAACGGTTAAAACTGATAATAAAAATCTACCCAAACCGTATAAAAGTGATTTGTTGATTTCTTGTTGCACTACACATTAATGGGAATGGGTTTTGTTGTACACGTTATTATAGTGAGGCTTTTGAATTTCAGTGCATTTTCTTTGACAATAAAATAAATCTTCAATAAACTCTTAAAGGCAATTTTGTAATAATTGTGTCGGAGCCAGTCCGAGCTCCGTATGAGTATATTTTAATAGGATATTATGCTCGTATGATGCCCACTGAGGTCCCAATTCAAAACAGCCCCGAACACGAAGAAGTTGATGGACACGAGTTGGTAAACTTCAATAGAAGTAAAGCAATAGGTATTTTTTCTTTTGACTGTTTAATTTGTCAATGTGTTTATTAACGCGTATTTTTTCAAAATTCTATTACAGAATGTTGATAATGAAAAACTTTAATGTTGATAAATTTCTAGTTTACCTACTTTTCGTATGGCTCGGTGTGTTGATAAATCTTAACCCGCGTGGGCTGCTTCGTATCCTCTACAGTCTTGCTGTTTTTATGAAATTTCTAATTTAATAAATACAGTTTCTCGATTGATGTATACTATATAGAAAGATTGGAGTAAGAAAAATGGATATATTCAAGTACATTTGTAGAAATATTCGATGCAAAAATTAATGCATATTATTTTTCAATCTGTATCCGTATTCCATTACAATGCCTTGGAATAAAAAATAATCACTTGACCATGAAATACCTTAAATTATACTATTGAGTATAACTTAAGGTATTTCATGGTCAAGTGATGATTCTTCAACATTGTTTTATTGTATCATTGATATGCAACAAAAGAGCACATAAAGTCGTCAGGAAATGAAATAGGAAAAATGAACCTAGGCCTATTTTACAGGATGGTTTTATTACATATATATGTATAATGATGGCTAGTAGCAGCAATGCTCAATAGATACAACAAAAAAACATAAAAGTTGTCAGGAAATGAAATAGGAATAATCAAACCTAGGCCTTTTTTGTAGGATGGTTCTGTTACGTACATAATGATGGTTAGTAGCAGTAATGTTGATATTTTATGCTATCCCGGAGCGTCGCGTCGTCGGCGTCCATGCGAGATTATCATTATGGCAACAACGAGCTTTATTATTATATTATTATTAGCAGAAGTAGTAGTAGTAGCTGTAGTAGAATGACAATGCGCCCCTGCCACTGCCTACTTGGACATAGGCCAAACAATATCAGCAGCTCTGGAAAGTGTCATAGTAATTTACAAAATCGGACGAAATTCAAACGAACCAAGAATCCCATAATAATAATATTATTATTATAGACGTCGTCTATAGGAGTTTTTGAAAAATCAGTCCATTAGAAAACCATTTCGCATGACGGCATTTCAAACTTGAACTAACAGGATCAATTTTATTCTTATCTAGTAGTTTATTGTTCTTAGTGTGAATGCTTTTAAATTATTTGTAGATAGTAACAATCGTTCAGGCTCAAAATCAGATTGAAACAACAATAATACTCATTGCAACAACTCTCACTTAGATGAAAACTACTTATAGATTTCAGTACATATAGTTTTCTTAATGAGAAGTGTTAATATTTTATTTATTTATTGCTGAATTTATATTTGTACAGAAACATAAGCATTAACATAGGATTATTCAACTAGATTGACCTGTTCAAGAAAAAATACTTTAGCGATGCAAAATATTTCCACTGTATTTATAGGTAGGTACCTACATACCTATTCAAAGAATTTTTAAAACCGTTGAAACACATAAAAATTGCTTATAACAAAAGAATATTATAGATAAAATAAATGGTAATAACATCTGTAGTGTTCCGTTGACTTAATAAATAAATAAACAAATAATAAATTGTCTATACATAACATGTATAGACAATTCAAATAGATCGAGCTAGTCCCAAACTAAGATATGAATCTAGTATTATGGGTACTAACGCGACGATACACATATATATAATGCACTAAACACATATACATGTAACACCCAGACCTAAGACAATTTAAAAAAGGTCATTTTTCTATTTGCCCTGGCCGGGAATCGAAACCGGGACCTCGAGACTCAAAGGCAAGAGCGTTACCTCCGCGCCACACCGACCGCCTAATAATATATCCGTGTTTACTTACACACACACACACAAATATGAAACTAATTTGGTTGTTATTCTGAATCTCTTAATATTGAAGTATTGACACCACAAATATATTTGTGGTGTCAATATAGTTTTTAATATAATTTTGTAGATGTTTTTACAAAAATATTAGTCAGTATTATATCGCTCTTCAAAGGTTTACCGAAATCGATCGAAATTTTAATAATCAAGTAACGGATGTGCATTGTAGAATACTTTGAAAAACATTCAAAATGTCTCGTAACTGTTACATAGTTAATCCTTCTAAAATAACTGATATTAAAAATATATTATTTATAGGTAATTAATTCAACATGAATTTCCACCAAGTACCGTCGATTGTAAATATCAACTTTATCAAAAAATAATTTAAAACAGACTCAAAATAGCATACAAAGGTTAATTTTATTTACTCAATCATACGAGGCATTGGGTTTTACAAAATTTGAAATTATTTCAGAAAATACCCATCCAAATATTTCGACATTTGGCCTCAGGCCGACTTCACTGCATGACCGGACAGTAATAATTGTAACAATAATATTTACAGTGACACTGTTTGATGATAATACTTATGTTAATTTACAATAAAAACCAATAACATTTTAGCGTACGACAATATTTACAAATTAGACCTATCAAAAGCAATAATAATAAACCAACCTAATACATTTTTATAAATGCATTTACTTAAAAAGTTATACTTATGCACACTGCGCACAATCAAATCTTCTCAAAAAGCCGTTAAAATTTATTGTTAAGATTAGAAATTCAAACGATCAATTTTTGCGACAATACACGTTGGTTTTGGAAGGCTTGAAAGACATATTGACGTTTTTTTAATTGTAGGTGATCTTTTCTCGCTCTCTCAGGTATGTTAATAGGAAAGAGACCAGTAAATAGGAAAGAAACCAATAGAATCTTAGTGTTTTGAGTGAAACAGCACACAATATCAAATAATATTATAACTTTTGATTTTGGAATATCATGTTTTCTTAGAAAATTAGTATAGCGTCTACTAACATTGAAGACTTCCCCCTCACGCCTGGACTTTTCAGTTTATTTTAAAGATATATCTGGGTGTTTGTTATAAACCCAAATACAAGTAAGTCGCTACGACACAAGCTTCTACCTTGTAAGCTAGAAGCTTGTGTCGTGAAAAGGGAGTTTGCCGGCACCTTTGATCAAACCGTAAACCCCCAATGCAAGAGGCCGAGACTCTACCTCCAGCCTACCGACGAACTCAAGTATTGCTTAAAATATTAATTTCAAATAAAATATAATAAAAAAGAAAGAACAAAATAAACAACATCTCTGAACACGAGAGTATTAACTTGAACTACAAATTTATTATTATATCAACATTATCAATGTATATTTGTACTATATACTAGTAGGTCAATGTTCAAAGCTTGTTAAAATATGCCTACCAATATTATCAATAAAATAATAGTGATATTCTAGTCAACCCGTACCTATTTTGTAGAATATAACACTGGATAACTTTATCTGATGTAAGGTCTAAATGTCATACATGACTTTCTTAAAAGAAAAAATCTGCTACATTGCCTAAATATATTGAGATTGTATCATCTAGTAAGTAAATTTCATAATACTGTGGAAACTTCACCACTGTCAAAACATATACCAGAAAATATACACTTAATAATGTTTTCATGAGACGGGCTTAAAATTTCACTGTCTGGATATGTTTATCAACAAAATAATTAGACGCTATGCATGTTCTTTAAGTAGGCACTAAGTTGTCGAAAACAATTCCGTTACTTATCTCTCTAGTGCACCCCATCCTTTTCTTCTCACAAAGCCCAACAATTACTGGCAGAGAGGCTCATAGTAGTAGAACCCAGTTTAAAGTGGCAAAACTAATATTTGACATGTTTTTCGTCGAGAAAATATGCGCCAAATCTGACCATATTTGTAATTGATTCAATTCTCAATTTGATTTCATTTTTTTTATCATCTAATCATAGATTTGTTTCAGTAAGTGTTCATGGTTTACTCGCTAATGTAATCTATTTACCTACTTTAATTTTCTTACTTACTATTATTTCAAGTAATGCATCAAAATATATTAAATGAATAATAAGGTTGTGTTTATTTAATTTTTCATATTCATAAATATTTCAAGTTGTGCATCAAAATATACAAAATGAATTATAAGGTGATAGTAGTCAAGCATAAAAATATAGGTAGGTAGTAGTCAAACTTTTCGAAAAAACTTTCTAGTATAATATAAACACTATTGTCATGAAGCTTTGCTCGTTTATTGAACCAAGCATACCAGTTTAAATTTTAACCGTGATGATAAAGCAAAACAAAAATAGTAATGAGTTCGATATCCATCAAGGAGCAAACTGTTTCCATTGAGGAGCAAACCAGCACAAAACAATGCATATATTTTCATTATTCAAGAAATTCCAAATTCAAAGTTTAAATGAGAGCAGGTACTATACTTTAACCCTACGCCGCGCCAGTAGGCAGAGATAATGGAATGCCATATAGACTGTTCTTTTTCAAAATTTATAAAATTTCTCATATACCTACGCAACTCTATTTCTCTTACTCAACACCTTCCCGTCCTTGAGGATTTGATCCATATAGTTCTCGGATGTCCACACTTTCTATCACCCTCTCTTTCCGATTAGTGTTTATCCCCTTTGTCATCCTTTTCATCATCTATTCGTTCCACATGACCAAACCACCGTTATGTAGCTTGTATCGTAACCGTAATCATATCATGTAAATAATACTCTATGGTGTTCTTGATTTATTTTGTCTCTGAGGATTTGACTCATGAAAAGCGCAATCAGCGTAGTCGCAAAGCTTTCCAATATTAGTTTGGCTAAATACATACGTATACCATAATATCTTGTACATATTATAATGTCTACCAACAATGGTAAAGACACTCGCGGGATCCCATTGTGTCGTTGTATGGGACCCATTGTTGTTCTGGTACCACTCCCATATTCAAGCCATGTTCCCTATCATCGTCATAGAATCAAATAAACTTTATTAATGCTTTGTTGGGGGGATGTAATGAGCGGACTTGACGTCAATTTATACAGCTAATTTATTTTAAAACGACCACACTGAAGAACACACTGAGAAATTATTGAACTTGTTGAAATTTTGCAGCTGATATTTATTATTTCTAAATTGTATTAGATTCATATAAAATTATTTTACCATAGACATGTTTATTTTACAAGGACTTGGGTATGAAATAATGTCGAAAATCAAATTTTAGTATACTACGCGACAATATTTATACAAAAATGTAGGTAATTATTTTTATAAATATTTATTTTATTCTTCTTGCACACATCATCATTCACATAACAAAATATATCAAATCAGTTTACATAAGAAAAATATGATGATATACAGTGGCGAGATTATTACTTTACATATTTTTTGTTAAATCTAACGTTACTTTTGCCAAATTTTCATGCAAGTTATTATATGATACCGTCATCTCTGCATCATAGAAAATAATATAATATTCAAAATGGGTAGGATAATTACCTAATGATCACTGAAATGAAAAAAAAACAATGAAACAAAACTGACATACTGATTTTATTAGTAAAACGCTCTAAAGTTAATGACTGTTTCATAGACTACCCAGGCCTCCATTCTGTTATATATGACACAAAAACATGGCTTCAGACCCTCGAGATTCAAGTTTAGCGGGTCATAAGAAGAAGAAAGACTAAATGAAAAAATAAAATAATACTTTTAATATTTCTAAGAAGAAATCAGACGAGAAAATGTTACACAATGAGTATATATATATAATAAAATAAAAACGGAACGCGGACCTTCTTAAATCTCTTGTCAAAAGGGGTTGAGCGTTTAGTTGAAGAAAAGAAACAGGGCAAACCTACTGTTGAAAAATCACCGTCGTTATTTTGATAACGTGCATTGATGACGTTAAATAATGATTTTCCATTTCTCACTCATAGATGGCTCTTTTGTTGTTGTAACGCCAACGCAATGGTTTGAATCTAGACTAAAATAATGTCGTACCTAATAAAATATTTTTATCCACCCACATACTATTATTACTATTTTCATGGAAAAGAACCTTAATAATATTGTTATTGTTACAGACGTATTTTGTTATTTATTTATTGACAACGCAGCTAAGATGTGTTTTATTGTAGGTAGGTATGTAGGTATGTACTCTAAAATAAACACATTTTTATTGATGAATAAAATATTACTTAAAAAGAAAATATTCAAATATCACATTATTAAACACAAATTTATAAAAAAGCACTACAAAAAATATATGGAGTGTGAATATGGAGCGAACTAGTAAAAACCGTGTCATGCTGCAGAGTAGGTACCTACTTTCACTAAATTTTTAATAGTAGTCGAATATAATAGAATAGAAAAACACACATATAGAAAAACACAGGTACACAAATGGACAAACACAAAACACCAAATATGTAGTTGTTCAAAGTGATAAACACATTATGTAGATAAAAAATTAATTAATCTTGTGGACGTACAACCGTCACCCGAGCACTCTTTCTAAACAAATCTTCCACTCTTGTCACGGTTCATACAATGCAACCACGAAAATGACATACCTACCCACTTTTGAAAGAGTTCTACCGAAAGCTTAGCTTTATTTCAAATTTTGGGTGACAACAACAAAGCATGTTTGCAGAATTAATTCTTGACTGGAGCCTAATTTTTTTAAAGCAAACATATTGATTTGCATCAGTTTATTTTTTTGATAATTCTAATGATTTATTTTATAATTTAATAATCTTAGATACATTAATCTTAGATATTTCCAAATTCATTCATTCCTTCCAAAACATGGAAATAAGATGTTCCAAATGGTTAACAAAGATGTAAAAAAATGTCACGATGAGATTAAAATAAGAGAAATTTTGAGTTCCATTATTTTTAGAGTGAGGGTGGGACATATTATTTTATTTGCTTGTGTCATATTATTTACGAAGGTTTAGAAAAAACAGCTTATTTTAACGAAATAAGTTTACGGTCAGTGCAAGTCAAATATTGAAATCAAATTTCCAATTTCTGTATTTACGTTCGTTATGTTACAAATTTCTACCGGACGGACAGTCGGTTGAGGGTAAATATACACAGAAACATCTTTATATATAAAACAAATTTACCGGAAATTTGTCGAAATTATTAGATACCTTCCTATCTTAGGTTTTAATGTTAGTCCTCACTTTTAATGTACCCTACCCGTACTCTACACTTTTACTGTAAATTCAAACGAACTATTTATGAAGAATAATAATCTCTAAAAGGTATTTTGGACATGTTGAGCGAATGCAAGATGAAAGGATGACGAAGAGGATGTATTTATCTGAAAGAAGGGGTGTGAGGAAGCGCGGACGTCCAAGAACCACAAGGCTTGATCACGTGAACCAAATTCTTAAGGACGGACGCGTGTTGAGTAAGAGAAATCGGCGTGCATGTATGAGAAACTGGATGAATTTAGAGGAAACGAAAGAAGTTTTTAAGGATAGATCTATATGGCGTTCCGTTCTCTCTGCCTACCCCTCCTGGGATATGGCGTGAGGGTATAGTTTAGTATAGTAGTATAATCTCTAAAAAAATATTTATTTATATTCAGTCTAAACAAACGCCTGATGATGTTAACTCGAAATCCACGAGACCGGTCGTACGTTATAAATATACTCAAGTAATATAACAAAATAATTCAACAAAACTATAATATAACAAAAAAACTCAAGTAATATAATACAACAAAATAAAACAAATTTTTCTATTCATTTATTTGTTTTACAATATGTTAATAGACTCTTTATTAATATATTAATTTATGGATTAAATGAATAACCAAGTATTGTTTAAAATGTGTCAATAAGACAAGGTGTCTCATGACAGGCTACTATGTAAATTACGTGGCTATGGAGTCGACGGAATCTTTCATCAGTGGTTGGAGAGCTACCTCGAGCAAAGAACATTGAGGGTTAAGATTGGGAATTGCACATCGGATCCTATATGTGCGTCTAGTGGGGTGCCCCAGGGGTCGCATTTGGGACCATTACTGTTCAATATTTTTGTAAATGACATAGTCAAGATTTTCAGTGATATAGAGGTGTTGCTTTTTGCTGATGATCTGAAGCTTTACAAGAGTATTGACAATATCGATGACTGTTCTACATTACAAAACAACTTGAATAGTTTAAATGATTGGTGTAAACAGAACGGTCTTGATCTCAATGTTTCAAAGTGTCAGATCATCAGATTCCACAAAACAAGATCCCACCTCACGTTTAATTACTCCATCGACAATGTCACACTTGAAAGTGTAACGAGCTTGAGGGATCTTGGCATCACATTCACTGAGAATCTGACTTTCAATATTCATATTGAGGAAACTGTTGGTAAGGCAATGAAAGTTCTTGGTTTTATCTTTAGATTGTCGGTGGATATGAAATTTATCCAATCTTACAGGCTACTGTTTGTATCTCTAGTCAGACCATTGCTAGAGTATAACACTGTGGTGTGGTCTCCAAACTATGCCATACACATCAACAGTATTGAAAGGGTGCAAAGAAAATTTTTAAGATTAATTAATTTTAAGATGGGTATTCCCTTGGAAAATATTGACTATCCCGCTTTAATGAATGAACTCAACTTGCCCAGTTTACAAAATCGTCGAGGAATGTTCGATCTCTGTCTTCTGCATAAATTGTTAAATGGAGCAATAGATTCTTCTGAACTTCTCGGACTTGTCCAATTTCATGTCCCGACTAGATCTACTAGGCAAACATCACTGTTTCATGAGCAATACGCCCGAAACAATTATATGTTTCATTCCCCTATGGTACGTATCCATAGACTGGGTAATCTGGTAGAGGGTCACGCCAATATCATTGCCGACAGTTTCACCAAATACAAATCTGACGTAATTAAATACTTTTCTCAAATGTAATACCTACTGACAATGGGTGAATCGAGGGTTATTGAACATTAGTCTTATTTTATTGCTAACCATTGTAATTTATTGTTTGTTTTGTGTACATATTGTAATAATTCTCTAGTTTTATAATGCATTTATTTGTATGAATCATTTTCATCTTATTTTTTTTTTTTAACTCAAGATATATTTTCTGTTAGTTGTCGTCTGAACTTTTTTATTTCAAAATTATTGAATTCTTAATTCTTAATTTTTTTTATTCCTGATCTAATTGATTTTTTTAATTCAAAATTTTATTTTTATTACTTGTTATTTAAAGACATTGATATTGTATCTATTTGTGTGTGTTTGTACATATTTTGACGTTACATATAAATTAAATTTTTACTTTTATGAACTGACATCTCAACATTATATTTTGTTATTTTAACTATTATCTCTACTTTTATTTTGATTATTATTTTTTATGACTTTGAATTTGCTTGTTGTTGTTATATTTATTTTGTGCTGTTAACATGTAAAAGGCGAAAGCCGTGAATGTGCTTAAATAAATAAATAAATAAATAAATAAAATATTTTTATTTTTAAGTGATTTAGTATGTCCTGAGTTAAAACAAAAGGGAGTTATGATTAACATTAAGTTAGTATTATCATTGAACAGAGGTGTACACATTATGTTTTATGATTAGATGTGTCTAATAATAGGTACTATTCAACTCAACTTCCAGTGGCGCACTGGCGCTAGTATGATTATTGTTATTGCGGTGGTAACAAATCATGTGAAAGAAACTGCCACAGCCTGATTGTGTTACGACGATAAATACCAACAATAATTATATGCAGTAATATACCCAATATTATAACACAATGCCCATAATATGCAATTATAATATACGTGCAAAAATACACATCATTATTACTCGTCGAGATAAGATTATATGCAATATAAAAAAAAAATTAAAATATTTATTTATTTAAAAAATAAAATCATTACAAGAAAGAAATTGGATTATCCAACTTGGTAAATCTGTTCTAGGATAATCCCTTTCTAGCAAAAAGATATACTAATCAAATTTATAAATTACACTTATGTAAAAATATGTATTCACTGTGTCGGTGTTTAGGTAGTAGAATTCCATATCGAAATAAATAAAACAAGCGTTTTATTCTACTAATGATTTAATTTGTGAGAGAGACGTCTTTCGTCTTATGAGGACATTGTCAATCAGATTGACAATGTCCTCATAAGACGAAAGACGTCTCTCTCACAAATTAAATCATTAGTAGAATAGAACGCTTGTTTTATTTATTTCGTTAAAAATATGTAATTTAAGAATTTCCCATGTTTGCTTTAAAAGAAAAGTTTTAATATGTTTTAATAAATTCATGTAAAATTTGAAGGTTGAATATAATAGGTACCTACATATAATGTTTGCAAGTTACTGAAAAATAACGTGCTTATAAAACGATATGTATCTGACAATGTCCTTGTAAGACGAAATACGTCTTTCTAAATAAAAAAATAACAGAGTATAAAAACATGTTTTTTTTATTTCATTATGGAATTTTACTACGTAAACACCGACACAATGAATGCTCATATAAATTACGTATTAAATATTCTAAATTGGATCGCATGATATTATGTGACAGTATTGAAGCACTGCATTGCATTTACTGTGCAATCTAAAAACCTGAATTGGAACTCAATATCTTTTGTTTGACTGAGAGGAATTAAAAAAAGTCGTTTCAACCAGTGAAAGTAAGGAGACGCGTAACAAGAATTGTACGCAACTGAATTTAAGATGTAAAAACATTTTACATCTTAAATTCAGCGATAAGTTTTGCCACCCGTCCTGAATATCTGAATGTTTTCTTTTCATGGAGAAGACAGCTTCCATGTTTTTCACACGCCCTTGGTCTTCTGGCTACCCCACTTGTGAGATGTGCCGTGATAGTTTGTATCATCAAGGCATATCTTACTGTTATTAGTAATAGTTTAGTTATTAGAATAACTGTCAAAAATAGTGAAAAATTTATTGAGTAAAAATATGTGCATATTATGCATTTGCATATAATCGGGAATCTAATTACCTATTAGGCATACCTAATAATAATAATAATAATAATATGTTTTAAGTATTTAGTATGACGGCACGACGCGACGCCGCATTATTCGCAAACAACTAAACTGTTTATCAGAATACAGCCATTTGTAGACATGTGGTGTTTCGGTTTTCGGAAATTCATCAAACTGCATTTCGTAAATACAGTTCGCTTCAACTAATACTGATGCAGAAAATTGAGGGGCAACATGGTCTTGGTAGAAGGCAAACCTGGTCTTGGCTGCGCAACATAAGTTAAAGACTGGACCGGGGTAGGGATACTGATATGGGAGTTCAATAGTAGTTAATAGTAACAGTAGTTCCGGGTTGCGCGCATTAAAAAAATCTTTGCAAGATTGATTGCCGATGTCAAGAGAAATACAAGAAAAAGAAGCATTATTAATCATAATATTAAAACATAACATTAGTATGGTTTTTCACATTCCAAAAAGCGGCAGCAAGGATCCCATATTTCCAGGGCCACATTAAAATTCTCATCTCTAATCAGAAGAAATCTTATTCATGAGTGACTTTCGTCGATAGTGCCGAATTCATATTTTATGACCATAGAAGTAAAAAATTTTAACCTCGTGTTTTGACTTTTAGTGTATTGCTCTACGGATTTGTAGAGCTTTCTTAAAACTACTTTATTTTTTCATATGAAAAGTTGCCTTATTTTTTTTTTAATTTTATGGAGACAAACCTTCTTAATTAAATTGAGCAAATCCTTATTTAATAATAATACTAAGCCCCACAATTTTACAAACGAAATTCACTTGAATTATTCTCGTAGTAGTAAATATCTGTATAAAGGTGTTTTCCTGTACACCATGTTCTGGATTATCTACGAACACTGTCTTGTATTATGAATGATTAAGTGCAAAACACAATATAATCAAAACAATGGTCACAAACGACTTCATACATTTTATGTTTGTTGGCAGACTTGCTAAATGCTATACGTACCTTATTATCTATGTTTGGTAATCTTACTACGACAAGCATGATTAGGTAGATAGCATTTTTACTGTTATATAATTTTTGAGACACTAGTATATGCTTTTTGATATCAAATCGATTTAGATACCTACTCAAAGGGAACTAACTAAATCTTTAATAATAATTGTTAATTTAAAAAGTTTTATAATATAAAACACTCAAAAATTGGCTACTCATTTAATAAAAAATATATTATGCATATTAATGTAGGTAGAGCAGAAGTAATATGCAAAGCTGAATAAATTTTAACTTTTATGTACAAAAATGGTAACGAGTATAATTTAGCTCAGCCCTCAGCGCATTAAAATATCAATTAAATAATCCGCAGAATAAAAGAAAGAAAAATATGTCTCAGGAATCTAAAATATATTTAACAATTTTGTAAATTTTTACAACGAAAATTATACTTGAGAATAAAAAGGTAACATTTTCTTGGCTCTACCTCCTTTTTTTTCTCTTTCTTAAACTGATTTCACTTTATCTCCCATTCCCTTATTATTTCCTTTCCTTTTCGTTTTTTTTTTCTTCTTCTATTTTTCCGATTCATTTAATTCTACCAAAATAAAGTCCCCATTCTGTAAATGCTCCTTCCCTACCTCAGACCTTATACTTCTTGTAGTTAATAAGGTGGAGGGTTTTTCTTTGGGTGGATCTAAAGACTTTGAACATTTTGTAAGCTCTTGGATACGAGAGACGATTGAATTCTTAATTAGTTTTCTCTAATCAACCGAAATAAACACTTTCATAGATTAACAATAATAGTTTTACTACAAAAAGAATTATATTAAATTTGTTTCTACAATACATATCCTCTATAACACATTTTATTTAATTACATATTTAATTTAATTTCTAAAGGGTTCCGGGTATCAACATACATATAATCATTCTCTTTTTAATGCAGAATTGACTCGTATGTCTGATGAGCTTATTGGCCTGAAGGGATACAATGAGGCATTCGTCTAAGTGATCGCCGACGACGGGGTAACTTGATAATATGGTAAAAAAAGAAAAAGAATTTTTATAAAATATTATTTTAATAAAAATATAAATATTGGTGTTTCTCTACCTTAAGGGGATATTGAAAGTTTTACAGTAGTTTAAAAGATTCCCACGAGGCGGATTTGGCCGGCCGGCCATTCAGGCTGCCCATATGGCTCGCCCGTGAGGACAAATTTTTGTTTGCAAGTGCGGATAAATAGGAGTCTTTGACTCCTGAGATATCCGGGTGTGTGGAGGGTCCTTTCAATATTTTATAAAATATTATTATTATTATGTGTTCTGATATATTGATTCATTAAGATTCATATCGGTCTAACGAATAACATATTTTCTCTTATTCCAATAAGCCAGATGAATAATCATTTAAAATTCATTCAATTTTGCTTGTGACTGGACATTAAGGGCAGTCCAGTGAGTGTTATTTCTATGCTCTTTATAAAAAAATCCTATAATGAGACACCATGGATGTCCAAAGGAAGAAATTTTGTTTCTTATGCATTTATGTAACTTTAAAAATACCTACATACTTGATCATATCTAAGCAATTTGCAGTTGCTCATTCCCGATTATATACCCATGACATACCTACACAATTATATAAGTACTATGTTCACCCATCCACGTATACACACATACCTAAATACATACAGTATAGTGAAATAATTTTCTCGTAACAACAATCAGTATTTACCGATCAACCTACTACTTAGAGTTCTTCGACAAAAGAACATTTACGAAACAATCTGTGCAAAAGATGTTTCCAGAAGTGCAACAATACACTCAAACTGACTACCTTGTAAGGTCAAACTATCAATTCGTTTAATTATGTTTTTGATTTATTAGTTTGTTTAGTTGTTGTTAGTTAAATTTACTCATTTAGTTAGTTAATTAGTTAGCTTAGCAATATTAGGGATCCGTTGTGTGCTTAAAAAACAGTTTAATTTAATAATCCCGGCAAAAAAACAGACCTTCGCATTCTTTTCTCTAAGTTTTCGATATATCCTACAAAAGGAAGGCACTCGTACAGCATCCCGTGTAAGACATTTAATATCTTCAATTCAATAATTATATATCACCTATCCTGAATGTCTTAAGTGTTTTTTACATGCAGTTTGTCTGCTAGCTATCCCACTATAGGAAATGTTATGGATGGATGAATGGGATTTATTCAATAGAAATGCGGTGTATCATCCATAGTAATGTGGTTGTTACCATCACAGTAAAACAATTTATCAGCTCAACCTAAAAAATGTGTACAGTTACTTATAACTGCTAGCCCTTTTCTCTCCACTGCTGGATATACCTAGGCCTCTTCAACACTTTTCCATACTTTCCTATCTCGAGCAACACGATACCACTGTTTTTCCATCACCTGGACAATATGGTCAACCCATCTTTTTTGGGGTCTTCCTACGCTTTTTTTGTCCTCCCACGGCCTCCATTCAAGAATTCTGGAAGTCCATCTGCCATCCTCACGTCTTACCACATAACCAGCTCCAACGTGTACAACAGATCAATATTTAAAAAAATCAGTAAATATTTTTTTTACCATAAGTACCTAATGTTTCTTTGTTGTTGTTGTTTAACAATCAATGTTGTTTCTGCTGTGAACGCTATTTGCTATATAAACACAGGACTGTAACTAGGTTGTTTGTCGATAAGTAGAAACACAGTAGATGGTGGTAGTAATTAAACTGAAGCCGGTCCATACTTTATTGGATCTGGGAAGCTTAACTCATTAAAGAATAATCGCATCCACGGCACTTCTGAAGTGGATCTTTGCCACGGACAAGAGTTGCAAGAGGAACTCAGTTAAAGTGGTCACAAACCTTTTAAGCATTAAAGAAATAAATTTTCAAAGTAATGTTCACCAATAATCAATACATCTTACAAGAAATTCAGAATGGTTGGCAAACCTCATTGCTGAACTTAAGAGAGGTCGATAATGAAGTTTGTCACCCATCCTGAATACCTTTTAATTTTTTTTGTCACGGAGAGGACGGCTTGCATGTTTGTTGCATGCGGCTGGTCTGCTGGCTAGGTGGTATTGTAGTAGTAAATGTTTCTCTGGCATATCACATATACCCCTATACCATCAGATCTAGTGGGAAACCTATTCTTCAATCCACTTATTGACTTATTATAAAAATGTATTAAGTAAGTATCCTACCTCCCACCCAACTTTAGAATACTCGTCTAAAACAAGATAGAAGAGGTTCGTTCAAATTTGTTTTTATTTTTAACAGGAAAAATACGGAGGATAGTAACAGAGGATTTTTTGGATTTTATGGAATGGAATCAAATAAATGTCTATTAAAATTTGTAGATTTCCGAAGTCCGATGATTTATTTTTGATATCATAAAATAGAATCAGACAAGACATCACTGCGCACATTCAAGGTAATTGATGTGTGTGATGAATGCTAATATTGTTCTTTCGGGTGAACTACGCTTGTTTCCCACCTTCCCTCTTACTATTCGAATTTTACTCTCTGCTAGATATGATTTTAAAAAAAAAACTTTATTTTTTCAATGGCCTAGCCACATAAAAGAAATATGATACAATACAACACGAATAATTAAATCATTCAAAGAAGCCAGTGAAATTCGAAAAGAGTTCTTTAATTCTCATAGTTAGATTTACGTTGTTTCCTCGTAAATATTTTTCAATCAAAAACTCAATTTAATAAAAAAAAGACTCGCTGGTGTGTTATCCCTGTTCAAATGTTTTTGCTTCACGTGTTTTATTATAGGAGGAGGACGTATTGCATTGGCAACGTGAGAAGTACCTATTGGAAGACTCGACTATACTTATATTACCAAAGTAACATACATAATATATAGGTACCTACCAACCTACGTACCGTAACATTCATTTAACGTCTCACAGACTACCTACACATTTCAGTTTTTTACACGTTAATAGAAACTTGATAGACGACAAAATGAAAAGTTTAACGAGAAGCAGTAAATAATTTATTAAAAATTAAATATTGAACTGTTTCTAGGTATAGTTCTCTAATCTAGAGTCTTAATATATCGTCTTAGCTTTGTCTCAAAAGTGTTAATTTATCAATTTACATCCAAGTGAGAGAACCTCTAGTGAGACGACTTCAAATCTTAGATTTGGAAATTCAATACTACCTTCTGTCGATTTTTTTCGTATTTCCAGCACAATCATAATTCATCCAATATAATAAAATAATGATTCTAATTTTACCTTAAAATTATTGATGTCTGGAATTCAGTAGAAAATAAATTTCACTGTCACTATTCTGTAAGTTATTTCTTAACTATTAATTTACGGAATGTTCAAGATATTATTTATGCTTGTAGCTTGCAATGAGCTTGTTAACTATTCCTCCAACTTGTAGTGGATGAATTGAAAAAGCTAAACACTGAAAATCTTCGATTTCTTGACGTTTTGATAAAATAAAAATAAAAGCCTTTCAAGGGAAGGCATAGTATGTTTTCATAGGAACCCGTAACTTACAATGCGAACACCATGGGTAAATATATATTATTGAAAGAATATCTTAATTTCCCAAAGAAAATAATTCAGAACGAATTCCGCGATTCATAAAAAAAAAGAAAAACAAAAGGAATATAAAAAGAAAGGGGTGAAAGCCCGCAGAGCATATTCACCGTTGCGTATTACAAAGGACAAATTATTGCAACAAAATTAAAAAGGAAACGTTTTCAATTTAGCTGTAATCAACCTCAAGGATCAAACATTTCCTTCTTTTTACTTCCATTAAACTTGTCTCAATATCAAGAGGGCTGGAGGAAAAACAAAAAGGGAGAGAAAGAAATAAGAGAAGAAAACCATCATCAAATAAATGTTCGGTATTTAAACTTGAGATACTTTTTACTGGATGTTGTGCCTTATTTAATTTTAAATTATCAAATAAAATAAAATAAATATTTACTATTTTGTTTTGTGTTACTGTTGAGTAAGACTAACGCACGACCGGTTTCGCGGACTCCGAGTTCGCATCATCATTACTAAACAGTAACACAAAACAAAATAGTAAATATTTATTTTATTTTATTTGATAATTTAAAATGAAGCGTTACAAAGTTAATGCCGATACAATTAATGAAATTATTTAATTTTATTTAAAAAAAAATCGTTTTATTTAAAAAAAAACGTTTAAAAATCGAAATAATCCATTACCAAGAGAAGAGTAAACAGCGAACATGTTGCTTTTTATATAAAAGTTAAAAATAATTGTGAATTATGGAGTCATATATTCGAAGAAGAAGTAGAAGATATTCGATATTGGCAAATTTTGCAAAAGAAATTGAGCATTAATAATGGGGTTCGGCACGATTTTTTAATCATAACATGTCTATAGACATAAGATTCTCGAGTACATCGAAACAATTTATTATTTTAATAAATTGTGACAATTCTTTAATTTCATACATCTGTGATGTTATCGGTAGCGGTAGGTCTGTAATAATAAGTTTTAAAACGTTTTTGAGTTTAATTAAAAAAATCAAAACAATTTAAGGACCTTCAGGGAACTGTCGGGACGGAGTTTTGAAAATGGCAGACTACTGTATAGAGAAAGATCATTCTTTCAATGTTGAAAATATAGTGGTCTTGCACTCTGAAAGTAAGGGACGTATATATATATATATATATGGACAATTTGTAAATCGCCGTTTACTCATAACATGACCTCAAGGGCGCCGTTTATCGTATCCATCACCCGAAACTCCCAGCAAAAAGGTGTGTCTTCAGTCCTCTTTTAAAACTCTCTCCATTCACCTCCTCTCGCAGACACAGAGGCAACTTGTTCCAACATCTGGGACCCGCAACACTAAACGCTCTATCTCCAAAGCCTGTTTTGCGAGATCGAGATGGCTCAACAAGTCTGCATTTTGCCTCACCCTGTGCTGAGCGAAGCATGAGCCGTCTTTCACTGATGGTCTCCATCTCGCACATCTCCGACAAATAAGATGGTGATACTCCCTTCAAGGCCGAAAACACCATCACACATATCTTATACTCCACTCGTTGCTTTACCTTTAACCAATGTAAGTTGTGCAAGAGAGGAGTAATATGCTCAAATCTTCGACCTCTCAGAAGAAGTCTTGCAGCAGCGTTGAATACAGCCTGGATCCTATTCAATTGCACCATAGGAAGACCAAAGTACAGGCTGTTGCAATAATCCAGTCTGGAGACCACCAAGGCATTAACAAGTGTTCTTGCTGCATCTAGCGAAAGACAATCTCGGACCCTCCTTATCTGTCTCAGGCAATAGAAGCTAGAGCTCACCATCCCAGATATTTGGATGTTCATGGAGAGGGCCTTATCCAGGTGTACACCCAAGAATTTCACTGATTCCTGGGGTACTATACTAATACCCATAACATTTATAGGTGTGAGATCAATCAGATGCTGTCTTCTAGGAGATGCAATCGTAAGCTGAATGTTTTAGAGGCTTTAGATATGAATAAATCTCACTAAGTAGATATTATTAATGTCGAAACTCCTTCAACCTTCCCATTTCTTAGTACCAAAACAACCCCACCTAACGTATCTTAGTTGTTTTATTTATATGTAGATAGTTATTTCTCTCTTATTTTTAGCTCAATGCCAGCCCAGATGATGCTAATTCTATGGTGAAAGCTCTAGGCGTCTTTGTAGTATACGCTGTAAACACGTTTATGAAACATAAAGTATAAAAATAATTGTAATCACTACTTTAAAATTCACCGCCAAGATATTTAGTAAACTGGTTGAAATAATCATCTCGGGCAACGACAAAGACACCAATATCAAATCAGATAGAAGATACTGCATATATTATTTTCTCTAATTTTTCCACAGATGTCGCTGAAACACGTTTAAATTTAATGTCTTATTATAAAATCGGTAGGTACAATAAAATGTGTGAAATTTCATCAAACTCGTGGTAATATTGATCTTCAGTCGACCAGCTAAAGAATCAATACGAATCTTGACGAATCACTGAATATAGTGTCAGCGCGAGTAATAATATACTTAATAACATACTAATTTTCATCAGTTAAAAAGTAAACACCTTTAAAAACATTGTTGCAACATATTAGGGTATTCGTACATTAAACCTTGTTTTCACTGTGTTGGTGTTAAGGCAGTAAAATGTCATAACAAAATTTAAAAACATTTTTTTTCTTCCACTATATGATTTATTGTTGTCGAGAGAGACGTCTTTCGGCTTGTTAGGACATTGTCAATCTTGATCCTTGTAGTCATACAGTCTATGTTGTATAAACTATGCTGTATTGTTGAAATTTACTTTTTTGATAGCCAATTTGACGTCGTAATAATTATAAATCCCATCACTAGTCTTAGACTTCGCTAGTTAAACTTATAAAACAATGGATCAAGAATTTTATGAGATTAACCTATATTATCATTAATATTTATTATCGAACTAAGTAGTAATATAGTGATACAAGGTAAATGAAAGTCCAAGAGTTAAAATCGTATTTGGTTTTAAGTGACACTGTGTTATTTCAATAGTTAATTTTTATCCAAAAAACATTGACTAAAGTTTGATCATTCTCTCCGACAGACTTGTTTGTTTCCCAATCATTGGGTATTTAACTAGTTTATACACATCGACAGATCTATCAGATTTTTTCCAAGATAAACTGTAATATTATTATAAACAGTGACTACAAAATGAAAATTGGTTTATTTTAATTTTATTCGATAACTACAGTAGAAAATATACAATTATTTCAATAGTTAAATATACCCGTCACGCCGCTGTGTTGTAAAAATATAATTGCTACATTCTACTATTGTTAAATAATTATAATCTATTGTTTTTAGTATTATATGTACCGATGATTATTTATTTAATTATCTGGCATAGGCAGGTACCTCCTGAACCAAGAGTAGCATAGGTGTATAACATGTAGCTTTATTTCATACTGACAAATGAAAATATGTATAATCAAGGGGGTTACCAAAACAAATTCGAAGAAGAAGATTTTTATTTGAGAGCGATATCTCTGGTCTTTCAAGGATATTGTCATATTCCTCCATCGTTGACTATATAAAAATGTCTCTCTTCCCCTCCCGTAATGGAAAAACTAGTTTGTCTTTTGTTCTGAATAAAAAAATGAGTTTTTCGCAGCTATGACGTCGTTCTGCCTTCTATCCCTTCTTTCTGCGCCTTAATGAAAACTCCATTAATCGGCGGCGAAGAAAATATTATCGTTCGTCATCATCATCTTAGTCATGTCTCGTCTAACTAATAAACTACCTACAATACGCATTTAATCTACTTGTATTTTTCTATCGCCAATTGTATCGCTATTGAAAATACACATTATTTGAACAATCATCCGGCAATCAAAAGCAATTTATTTCCGCTAATCTGATGTTTTGTGCTGCTAATACTACTGTACCTACCTAGTACTACATATAAATAATAAATATATCATAATCATAATCCAACGTGACTCTATTAGGTAATTATGTGATGGGACACACTATATATAAACAACGGTATAACGATGCGATGCTGCGATCCAAATGTATGTACATGTGTAACACCATTTATTATCACTGTTCTTTTTTTTAATATTTTGTGATAATAACTGACTTCTCAAATTTATTTTTATAACGTTCACCGATTTCAATTTGTCTGAAATGTATTGAATCCATTAACATCTGTTTCTTTATCCATGTAGGTGTCTCTTAGTCGACTTCTTCAACTGCTACCTCCGGTTATGCCTTCGGCGATGATAATGAGCAGCCAGAATGCCAAATGTTGAGGGCATTGAAGAGCGACCCTCCTCACACCTGGATATCTCAGGAATTGTTAACTCCTACTTATCCGTACATTTAAACCATGTTGAGGGCAATCCAGTTTGCTCGTTGTTGGCTAATCGACAATCAACACTTCGACATTGGTTTCGACATTTATTCCAACCGATGAATATTCAGTGTCTGTAGCACTACATTCCGAAGGCAGCCAACCGTCTGCTTTCACTCTTGCCGATGGTCCACGTTTCACAACCAGACAGAGGTTTAAATATTAGGTTTAACTAAACGTTTAAGTTTATTTTGGTGATTCCAATACTTAAGATTTATTGCTTAAAGCAATTCTTCCCTGATTTATCTGGCTGATGATTTCAGATTTTGAGCGTCCGTCTTGATTTATTCTGCTACCCAAGAACACGAATTCTCTTACATGCTCACTCCATTTATGGCAATATTCGCAATCGCCTAATCTCTTCCAACTTTATTTATTTTTATATTGTATTTTGGCAGCTTCTTGACACACATATGGACAACATACGTTCGTGAGGCTCTCAAGGTGGAACCAGTACTCCTGCATATAGAGAGGTCGCAGTTGCGATGGCTGGGTCACGTTCTCCGCATGCCAGAAGACAGACTACCACTTAGATCTTTGGAGGCTGTGGGAGAGGGCAGAGGACCGGTGGGCCGCCCTAGAAGAAGCTGGCAAGGGCAGGTGTCAAACTTGTGTGTTGAAAGACTTGGTTTGGAGTAGCCAGAGGTCCTGGAAGCAGCGGTGGACAGGGATCTCTGAAAGAGGTACCTAGGCGCAATGGGGCCCCGACCCAACTTGGACAAGGGGAAGAAGATGTATGTATGTATGTATTTTGGCAGCTATATATCGAGGGGTGAAAGGCTATTTGTTTTAAGCGACATTTTGTGAACTTTACAGGAGAGCAATTTAAAGTTATTTTTTTTAGAAAAAAAAATATTATAAAAAAACGATTAGTCCTATTTAAAAACGTTCTAAGAACAGCATGTTTAAAAAAAATCAACACATATTTTGGCATAATTTTCAGTAATAATACCTTCAAAACATCCAAATTATGTGTCGTTTAATACAATTTGGCTTTTATCCGGAGTCAGGAAAAATGATTCAACCACCAACGGCATAAAACATTAATGAAGGGAAAAACGTTTTAAGCGACATCGCTGTAATTAATTAGTGGAAGGAATAACGATTTATCTGACATTGACCAAAGATAATTGAAATAGGCTATTTGTTTTAACTACAAGCTGAAAGATAAACGGAAACAGGAACAGTGACTTAAGCAACAATAACATTCTTAATTAATTGTTTTACATCCTCCTCCTGAAAGGATTTTATAAAACTAGGTAGTTGATACAAAATAATTTTTGTCGTAATGCTAAGTGAATCTTGGGTTTAAAAGAAAACATAAAAACATTAATTATGATATTTTTTTACTAAACAAGTAAAAGAATTGTTGTCAATAATATTTATTGTTACAATGAGAAATCTGGAAAAATATTATAATAGCTAATAAAACAATGCACTGGTATAATTATTAAAACAAACATAATCTTATTGAAAAAACAAAAACCAAAAAATAGATAAATAGAGATGAAATTATTAAAATTATTATTTGTCTCAAATAACATGTTTTCAAAAATAAAAATGAGACCAAAAAGTTGAAACGACCATCATTATCAATATTACGAAATAGAAAATTGGTTGAACAGTCAAAAGTTGGTGCAAACGGTTGCAGCGAAAACGGTTCATGCGACATGCACTACTTTTTTAAATATCGGCTAAATGTATGAAGCGACAATGCAGAGAAATAGCAGAAGAGGGCAAAACGGTTTAAGGTACTTTTTATGACAATTTGCACACACGGAAAAAAGCTTTAACTACCATCTATCTGCAAATTGGAAGAAAGAAAAATAGCTTATGCTCCAATAGTCTGTATTAATCAGTATTAATGAATGGTTTAAGTGAAGTGTTTAAATCAAGTGACAAATTTGATGTCAGATCATACATCACGTTTGAGAAATTAGACCTATTTTTTTTTTGTTCAAGCGCCAAAAAAGTAATTTGACTCGAAACCTAGACCAATCGACGCAGAAAAATTTGCCGATTCCGATCATATATATAACTCATTTTCGGCAAAAGTGTCGCTTAAAACAAATAGCCTTTCACCCCTCGATATGTATATTTTCCATTCCTCAGACACTGATAGGTAATGATCTTCATTCAACTCATTATCAGTATCAGCGAGCAATACTATATCGTCAGCATATCGAATCATATCAACTTTTCCAATGTGTCTTTACCCCAGTCCAATACTTCACGTCTTGTCTCAATTCATCTTGGTTCAAAGATAGAAAAAACATTTCTTAAATAAATTTGTATGTTTTTTTTTTAAACTGATATTTAAAAAAAAAATTAGACTGATATTTAAAAAAAAAAAAGTTTGTTATAAACCCAAATACAACCTTATACACCTTTCACACTAAGCTTAAAGCTTGTGCCGTGAAAGGGGAGTTTGCCAGCACCTGGGATCGAACCACGGACCCCTAAATGTATGCAGTCGTTTTTAAAATAAGGCGATGGCATAATTTATTTTTTATTTTCAGGCATTCATATGAGAAATTACGTGTTTGATAATAGATGTAGGTACTTAACTTAATTTCGAAAAACGCTGTTCTATTTTTTTTTCCTTTGGACGCAACAATGTAACTTATTAGAGAAGTTGATGCCAACTTCATTTATGGCCGGTTTCAATAATCTATCTATCCGCTACTGTCGATTGAAATCTATTGTGTTCTATATTTTAAATCATACATTTCAATCGACAGTCACGGATAGATAGGTTATTGAAACCGGCCATTAGAAGCAATACAGCTAATTGATGGATAAAAAAGTTACAAAGAAACCAAACCATCAATCAAAATCGTAATCAAGCAGATCAATACACCAAAACAGTTATATAATGGAAAGTTATTTCAATCATTCATTTATTCAAAACCATCACGATATTTTCAACAATTTGGGTAGTCAACGGACGAACTGCATGTAAAACACATGCAAGTCGTGCTCTCCATGTCAATAAACTCTTAATTTTTCATGTTTAAGGCAATTGACATCTACAATTCAGCGACGAGGCATATACCTACCACCCATTCTGAATCATTTTTTTTTACTAGCACTCACAGGACAATCTGCGTGTGCAGATGATTTGCTGGGTACCATTTTTAGGATATGCCGTAATGGTGTACATAGAGTAATACTATTGTAAGTAAATTTATTATTAAAAAACTAATCTCATATTAAGTACATCTTTACTAGTTTGAAGTGTCACAGAGTAGTGTCACTATTGCAATTATTTATATAGATATTACTATAATGAACCGGATCATCACGTGGACTATCGAGCTACTACCTATCTACAGTCGTCTTAACCAAGTCGCGAATCTAACCGCTTCAATTTATGATCATCATAATATTATCAAATATTTATTTGTTATTTTTTTTATTCATGTTTGGTCAACTCATGCAGTCTAAAAACAAGTTTTTTAGACAAGAGCAACTAATAGATTCACTTGTGGTTTGGTGCTTTGTGTGCTCTTTTTCAATGCAAATTATTAATTCTAAATAATATTTGTGACTGTTAGTTGTGTATATGCGGTAAGTGCGTCCACATTTATAGATTAAATAATTTTCGATTTTATGATAGATTTGAGACAAAGTTGAGATCTAGATTTAAAAATTGTATAATTTCTGTACTATTTCAACCTGAAAACCAAAATATATCCATGAAGAAATTTACCGGCGTCAGTCTAAGAATTCTCACAGCTACAATCATCTGTTTATTTATTTATGACTTATGCCTTCAGAAATCTTATATACCATTGATATATTAAGTTATATATGATTGATCTGAAACCTCATTGCTGGTTTTATTTTTTTAGACATTGTATGTACCTTTTTCCCTTATGAAAGTTCGATTGTCACAAATGATTACGAATGTTTAGAAACTACCACAACGTTACCGCCAAATCAATAAATAATGATTGTCACAAATGAGTTAATCTAGGTTATTGAACAAAGAAATCAATTTCAGAATTCGTGACTGAAAAATGCTATTTTTTTTTTGTTTAAGAGGACGTTTATCCTAAGTATTGCTGTCAAATTGTAAATATAAATAGCTATGTAAATATTTGTCAATAGCTAACTTCTGATTCAAACTAGTTCCTAGATATATTGATCTTATAGAAAACCCTTTCATTATTGTTTTGTATTTGAGCAAGTTGTTGAGAAAGCAAACCTATCGATGCTTCTATAAATTCATTACTTTTTTTTTGACAAATCCACTACTCCCTGCAAGTTTTCATCATCCTTATAATAAAATATACCTAATCAACATAAATTTTATCACCCCTTTTTTATCCTCTTTCAGTCACTCTTTCAGAATTTTTGGGGTCCATTTTCCATTCTACAGTTTTGTCATGTATGTGATTGCCTTATTGCTATTTTAGTTTAGATGCTCTGTCGATAATGTCGATGACTTATGATTTTCTTTCGTTTAAAACCTAGGCCAATATGCATAATCAATGATTAATTCACTTCAATGTTCATATAATATTATTATTTAATTAGATTTTTGTTATAATATCCAAATTCACTCGTTAATCTCTGAGAAAGACGAATTTTGTCAATTATATTTATCAATATTATGTATACCTATGTATATCAGCTGTTCTATTGTGTCATATTATTAAGAAATATTTCTATAATACAAACGTAATGATATTTTACCTAATAAGTACGTTGATATCTAACATTTTCACATTAGTGGACACTCTCTCATCCATCACAGATTAGATAAATTAGTACGAATAACTTATCAAAATACATGTATTGAAATTCGACAAATAATTAGTGTTTTCTTAAGTGGTGTTCAAAAGGTGTGAATATTGAATTGAAGTGTTTTAAAAAGTGATTAGCTAATAAAAAAGTGATAAGTTAACATTGACCATGGTGGAAATTTCAACTTCGTCTATTGTAAAACAGGTGAGTTTTTTTTAGTATTTTCTATTGACATAGCAGATAAACATTATTTTCTCTTTTTCAAGAACTGTTATTTATTTATTCATTTTGCACATCTTTGATAGTAAACGATTAAATTGACATCACATTTTAAGATATTTACATAAAAGATTATAATGATTTCCGATGACAATCACTTGGTATATATGGCAGGCATTATATACCTATGTGATTTTTTCTATCCACAATTTCTCATCTTTTCTTCTACAAATTCATATAGGTATGTGCCTAGGTGTATCCCGTATTAAAATAATTTTGTTTAAGGCTTGCCTCATCTTTTGCTCAGCTCTAAACCTTCTTCGTCAATCGTTCTTCAACTTTTCTCTGATAAACGTCAGAATTGGCGTGATTTCTTACACAATACAGTGACCAGTTAAATTTAAGTAGGTAATTATAAGTTATTTCGTTGTTCTGAATTTGATTGCTATAATAAATGATGCTTACAATTTTTACATATGAATGAGATTTTAAATAAATTGTATTCAAAACGAAATAGGTTTCTATTAATTTGTATTTTTTCTTTTCGTATAATTTTGGATCAATCAAGTACCTTTGATTATATTTTCCGAATTTTGAACCTCTTATTTGAAGTTTTTTTTAAACAAGTAGGCTATGTGGATACCGTCAATATGTTATGTTCTATGCTTTTTACAACAAAAATGATGCCCCTTTTTTCAACATTCGAAACAGCAAAAATAATAACGAGAGTATCACGAGTTGTTTGTAAATTATGAAAATTTTATGCTTTTTCTCTAATTTTTTTTTATCCTCTCATACCGCATTTCTTGCAAAGTAACTAACTTAAAATTACGAAACACCAAACCAAGAAAAAAATGTGTCATTGCACACTTTATTCACTTCCTTTACATTAATACAACTCCTCTTGCAAAGCCATAATTATGTACTTATTAAGTAATTATTTGTACTTATATTGATATCAATCAATCAGCTCCCCTACAACTCTCTTCCGGGCAACACAGATCAGAAACCAGCCTTCTCAATATTTTGAGCTAATTATTATACTTATAGTTATCACAATATGAGAATATTGTTTTACAATGCATAATGCAGTGTATGTTTAATGTAATGTAATGCATCTTAATAATATTATCTTAATGCAGCGTGTGTTTATCTAATACACATAATATTATTTAACTATCATTACAACGTTCTTGATACGGAAATTCTCTGTTCTTCAAATAATCATTCAAGAGTAGGTAAGCGTTATAAGTCTCGCAATTATTGTTGTTAGAATCCAACAAATTGTGTACTTACACAGTATGTCAGTTGGTAAGCCTATTAATCATGTAATGTCAACGAATAATTTTCCACTTAAATTGTAAATATAACATAATAATCATGATCTGTGCTGATTACTTTTTAATTTTAAACGCTGAATAGGTTTGCACAAAGCCACAATCCAATTTATTTTGCTATGCTACAATAAAATTATAATCGAATTAAAAATAATGGAATGCTTACTCGCTAATCAACATATGTATAATACAATGATTATTATATTATTTTTCTCATTAGAGTTTAATAAAGCAGGTTTGTCTTTTTCCAAAAGATGTGTATTGTTTTGTAAACTAAGTATGTGATAATTATATATTCTACAGATATCTTCAATTAATATCCTTATTGGTACAACCAATGATCGGTAACCGAAACCCGAACCTTCAGATTGAAAAGCAAAAACGCCTTTATCAGGTTACCAATCAACTCATTGTTTTTGAGTCAGGGTTACAGAATCCAAAGAAAATGTTTAGAGCTATCTTTTTTTTAATGATAATTAGTTGAAATGACTTATCAAATGAAATGTTTATTCCAAATAATTCCAGAATACTGCATACTTATTATAATATTTATATTTTTTCTATTGGATTACATAGATAGTAAACACTTAGCAAACTCTAGCTTCTGTGAATGTTATCTTTAAACAAAACTATCAAAGTAATAAACAAGACTGCAACAGATCTAATTAAACTGCCAACAAATGGACAACATTTCCTGCAAAAGTTGCATTGGTTAAGAAGGGTGAAAGAGTCCAATACAAACTGTGTCTTATGGTCTTCAAGATCTGAATAAAATGACTCCTCAATAAAGTGATTTAATGAAATTCAAATCTAGAAATTTCTGAACTTTGTGTCCTTAAAATATCTTTAGTAGGTATACCCTTACGCTCAGTCAAAATTTTTACCAACATGCTGGACGCGATCAACAAAGCCAACAAGATCTGCTTCTTTGTAAAAGCTTTTAGTATCGTAATACCCATCAACCGGAATCGACCTACAGCGAAATAAAAAAATAAAAATGTTCAGGAGCAAATTAAAGACAATGTTTTTTAACAGGAAATTCTGCGCCCTTGCGATAGATAGTCTATTTAACCGCTCCGGAAAAATCATCCGTCATCACCATCATCAACAATTAAATCTAAATTGTTTTGCTTGAAATAGGTAGGTTTTTTGGGACACTGAATATCGGTTCTTTTTTTTCGTCTCACTTAGTAGGTGGCCTTCCTGGTGAGAGTCGATCCAATGGTATTTTACAGCGAGTATTGTAATTTTTACAGATTGATAAAATCATCACTTAATTTAAATCGAAATGATACTAAAATAAAACGAGTATTTTTGTACTATATTCTAAAAATTATCCCGTCGAGTCCCGGTTAATTATTTACCTACAGGTCAAATCTTTTCTGAGAGTTTTTCCGAGTGACCTGTAAAAGTTGGGTTTTCGTCAAATCTCAGGCATAAGACAATATCTACAATTAAGCGATCAGGCATGCCACCCATTCTGAATGTACCTATTATTTTTATTGGTACAGAGAGGACGGTATGCATTATTTATTATTTGCAGTTAGACCGCTGGCTACCTTACTTTTGGGATATGCCGTGACGATAAATTCTAATATAAATAATATTGCTAATTATGTTTACTTTTTTATATTCGAATAATAAATGGTTATGAAAATTCAAATTACCAGTAAACCGCGCTCATTATAATCACATAAGTTTTATAATCATTGACTCGTGTATGTAATAAATTATTATCATCAGAGACTATCTACAAACATACATACATACGTGTGATGACAGAATACAATGGCCTTATACTTCTGGGATTCCCAACTCGATCGCTCATATTCCGTCAATCATAAGTTCAAGTTTCATGTTTTTTTTTTACATTTTTAAAAGAATGAAGAATTTAGTTTCTTCTTATACAAACTTGAATAGGTACTTGACTAGCAAAGGCAAAAAATTCGATATTATCAATCAAGTTTTTTTGTTGTTAATATTTTGTTGTATTAGAAATATGGCTTCGGCTTTGTCCGTTCACTACTATAAATCCACGTAAGTTGTTTTTTTTTCAAATTATAACTAATCGATCGTTCTCGTGATCATAATTAATTTTTAAATAAGGTTTACGTTAAAATAATTATAAAACAATCTTCTAGTATAGGTACATTTTGTCCTTCGCGTCAGCATTTGTAGTTTAATATAATTGAAGTAAGATTTGTTATTGTTTTTATTTTCAGACTCTCCTGACATTCGCTGCCTCTTTAGCATATTTGAGCATCGGTCTAGTCAGAGGATACTCATCATCAGCTCTGCCCTCCATCCAAGAGAATAATCCAGAGTTGCTACCAACTACAGAGGCGCTATCATGGGCTGGTATGAGCTTATTTTTGTATAACAATAATAGGAATATATGCGATCTATATACTGAAATATAGGTATATCAACCGAAATATGTTTAGGTACAAAATATTGTAATAAAACCAAGCAATATACATGTTTGTAAATATATCAATTGTATATGAGTTTTGAAAATGTTAAAATAAACACTGCTTAATTTTCACAAGTGATTATTAAGTCAATTAAAAATGACTAAATTCTACTTGCCGAGCGCTTTCGCCTTGCGGCATCTTCAATTATTGTTTTCTTTTAGAATTAGACAGATGTCTAACAACATACATAACATGATTTCATTAATCGAATACTTTTATTCATGGCAATGTTCACTTTATCACAAACTCTTGCTTAAATTAAATTAAATCTCTGATGTTTTGTAACATAAGATTCACTTGACTAATACTACAAAATAATAATAATAATAATAATCTGGACAATTTATTGAGCGCCGTTTTGTGATACAAACCACCGCAATGGCGCATTTTCAGTTTTTTATTTATTTATTGTTATTTATCAAATTTTAAATGATCTACACTGAGAAAAATACTAACGAAATTTCACAACGAATCATTGGTACGTACTATCAGATTAGGACCAGAGATCGTACAAACGATTCATTAGTACGAATCTATAATATTAACTCTTCGCAAACAAGTTGTTGGTAAATTTACCAATGATTTGTTTGCGAAGAGTTAATAATTATTATAGATTTATACCAATGAATCGTTTGTACGATCTCTGGTCCTAATCTGATAGTACTGTACCAATGATTCGTTTTGAGTATTTTTCTCAGTGTAGAGTTTGTGTGTTCACATTGTGAAAAGACATTTTAAACATATTAAATTTTAATATATTTTATAAATTAACCTAAATTCAAAACTATAATAATGTGTATGGGTACATGCATCGCTAAATTATCTGAGTCAAAAATCAAAACTCCCTTAATAATGTAGTAGAATATGCAATTGGTTGTAAAATGAGATTCAAAACGGAAAGCATACTCAAATGTACATACATATGAGATGCTTCAGCAAATTAAACAGACTGATCATTTCATTAAAATTGCCCGTGATCTTGACATTCATCCTTTGTAGGTACCTATATCAATGTAACAATCGGCACATTATGTATATAGGTAAGTTATTACGTAGGTACATCCCACTAATGTGGAAATCAGCTAATGTATAATAATATGCAAATGCATAATAATAACAATGTCATCTCTTTACTTTAAAACTTCACATCAGATAATAATGTATCTGCAAATTAGATGCCTCGTTACCTACATATAGTGAGTTACAGTCCATTGGATTGGTCTGCAATGAGTTTGGATTTTCTTCTCCATTCCTTTTTTCTGCTTTTCTCTTTCTACGTATGTGCCACAGTTCATGTCCGTCTTCACGAGAATTCAGGCTACAATAATTGATATTATTTATGACCATTTCCAAGCTGCTTTGCATTTGGATTAACAACCTCTCCTAATTTAAATCGTGCGAATTGGTTTGCAACATACCTTTGTATATTTTATTCCATTCTACGGTGTCGTGTGCAACCCTCTTACACAATTCTCATCGACATAGATCAATAATATGGAGTCAAATTATCTAAACGAAGTATTGGGACTGGCAATATGTTCTGAATTTTGGACCGAAGCTCCGTTTGGCATTCTACTTTGAATTATTTTCCTCTTTGTATCTATATTCGTATCAAAAAGTTTTTTGAATTTTTGAGTAGGTAATAAGAAAGAAAGTTTCTTTAATGTTCGACGTAGACCTTTAGATAGTCTAACGTCAGTAAATAAATAAATATTAGGTATATATATGGAGGAAAACACAATAATTGGTTTTAACTTCTCTTAATATTGAAAAGTGACCTAGTTTCGACTTATAAAGTCATTGTCAAACTAATAAAATTATCAATAATAAGTCATCGCCGGTGTTATATTTTATGCGACTTTATAAGTCGTGACTTAATAATCGAAACCAGATCACTATTCAATTAAGTATTATCAGCCAGTATGGCACAAAAATTAGAAGAGTTCCTAAAATTAAAACTTAAAACAATTGTGTTTTCTTTCATATGTAAACATGGAGTTTTACAAAATTAACGTCGACTCAATAAATAAAAAAATATTATTCTTATTTTACTTATGTCTTCATTGAACAATCTTCCAATCGTATCTACATGATTATATCATTACCCACTAAAATTATATAACTCGTAGTATTAAGTCCTAAGTGTTCACCGTTTAAAGAACAATCATCGTCATTTATCTTTGTCATTTGGACCCATGCTTATTGTATCATAATATGTACTTCTTATTAAGTTGTTTTTTGTTTACAAATTATCAAGGACGTACCTAGTCTCTTTTTCTAGGTAGGACAAGGGGAGAAACATTAATTTAATTGAAAAAAGTCGATGTTATCTCATTTTATCTAATGTAAGCATATACATACTAGACTTGGAGCGCGGTAAATTTTTTCGGGATTTTTGTGTTTCAAAATCGGTGTCCCTCAAGCATAAGCAATGTGTTGTTTTAAAACAACCAACATCAGTTTAAAACTGGATGCAAAAATTGATCGGCCGCATGATCGATTATTTTTTTCAATTACCGATCTTGTATATTTTTGAATGTAGGTTATGTCTTCAAAACCACCTTTTAAAAAACTTTCATTATTGTCTTTTTGTTGTTCTATGTTTACGTTTGATTCCCTCGGCTAGATGGACATCGAGAGATTGTAATCAAAGATTCCACAAGTGATGGACTTCATGATTCAGTGATTTTGGCCGGTCTGCTATTCAGGCTGCCCACTACATGTGATACCTTCCGTGCAACTAAATTAGCTCATTAATTTTATTTTCACTAAATGAGTAAAACTCCATTATTAAATTAAAAATTTGTAAGTTAAAACACTTTGGAGTTTTAAATTTGTTTATTTAACAGTAACATATGTTCCGGGTTAGAGGGCCATATTCATACAGAGTAAACAAATTTAAAAGTCCAAAGTGTTTTTACTTATAAATAAGCTCATGTCTTCACTTATTTGTAGTAGAATCATATAAATGAAAGTTGCCGGACTTCTAACGTTTCCAATTGGTCCATAGGTCTCGTGATGGAAGAGGTTAATGATTGAAATTTGAGATGCAATTTAGTCATTCCATCCAGTCCAGTAGGTATATATAAAATTGCCCAAGGATGAGGTGATGACTACATCCAGTGTCGGGTCGGATTTTAAAGTTTTCTAATTCGATACTATTTTTGATCTTTGAGAGAGGAGAGCAACTGCCCCTCCCTGAATTCTACGCCCGTGATAATGACGGTAAACGTACATGAATACATACGAGTAAGTTCGATTGTCTTTTCTTAATTTGTTTACTCCGGTGTTCATTTATCTAATTTTGAGATAACAATCATCAATTTAAAAATACTTATAAAGAAATCCAATATTATACTTTGTCATTTATGGACTACACTTTAGAATTAATTACCTGCTACAAATTATGTCATCATGAATGTTGTCTCTTGTAATGACATGAATTATATAGAACAATATTTGTTTTACAGTTTACGATTCGTTTTCTTTAACATTTAAAGATCCGTGATCTATTATGCCAATATAATAATTATGAAAGGTTGTCATAATTATTTGTTTACTAGATTTAGTAGCTGTTATAACTAACTTAATCCAACATAGAATATTATTATTCTTTCTTCACGACATGTCTAACGGGTCAGATAGCCAGCAAACTTATCACTGTCTTATCATCGCAATTGTATTCCCATCCAATAACAAACTGTAAATTATTATATTTGTTATCAACATGTTATTTCTTTACTATACGCTAGCCTGATGATGAGAGCGGAAGCTCTTGAAAGCCGGCTCGCAACTAATAAAGTCACAGGGCAAGTACTAAATAAGTGCTTTATTTGCGAATAATTTACATCAGACTTACTTTTTTTTAATAAACATGCAAGTTGTCCTTTCCGATCCAATAAAAAAAATTAGACAAACAGGATTGCGGTGATTAAATGATGAATTATTTCGATTAAGACATCACATTCGTCAGTATTTAGCTTTTTGTTTTTGGTAATTCTATACATATTGAAATATTGATTCTCTATATGTTAATATTTCTATACCTTCAATACCCAAAGCCTACAAATGAAGCTGCCAGTGGACTAACATATTATTTTGAATTCTCCTTTTTATGTTACAGGTGCAATTCCACCTCTAGGTGCCTTGGTAGGAAGTTTAGTGTCTGGGCCTTTGATGCAGAATGTTGGTAGAAGACAAACAGTTCTCATAGCAGCACCTTTGTGGGCACTATCATGGACTGTCTTAGCAAATGCTTCCAAATACTTTGTGCTCCTCATCGGACGAATTTGTACGGGGTTCTGTGTTGGATTAGTTCTACCTGCAACTCAGATATATGTTAGTGTACCTACCTATATTAATTCTCCTAGTTACATTTTGGTTTCGTTTCACAACAAATATTTGAAAATATAAATAAAATGTGAATTGTAATGCCTAATCAAAAGCTAAATGTAAATATAACTTGATTCACTGAATAAATAATTTAATAAATTTTATTTTATAAACAATCATTAACTGAAAATTTAAAGCAAATAGCTTTAAAAAAAACGACATTTGTATGTGTAGTACGGAGTTTATGTTGCATTTTAGTTTGTTTTGGTCAGTTTCAGGCTGCCAACTGGAGCCTCATTAGCGAGAAAAAATCATTCAAATGAGCTGATAAGCAGACGAATACCTTTATTTTTGAGATATCAGGGTATTGGATGGAAATTTTAATGTTGCGTATAAAAAAAATATATTTTTATAGGTAAGTGAATGTTGTTCTCCTGGAATCCGTGGAAGACTTGGATCTTTACCAGCTTTATTCATGTCACTAGGAATATTGATCTCCTACACTCTTGGATATTGGTTGGATTGGCAAACCTTAGCTTGGTGTTCTGTCGTCGCTGCAGGTGAGTGTTTCATTACTTAGACTTTAAAAAAAGACTTTCTTTTATGGATAATATTCATGCAAAATATAATTCAGTCACTTAACTAAGTAGAGGATTGTGCAAACATTAAAAAAATGAAGTAAAAAAATACATCGTCAGGCAAAAACAAAAAAGTTAAAGAAACACTACTTAAAAATATCATTTTCCATTTTATCGGGTAAATTCAACATAAACTTAGACCAAGTAGAAAACATGTTTACACAATGTAACATTTTGCAAAATCTAATCGAGAGAAGTTAGAAATGCGTCCCAACGCTAACGAATTGGCTCTAGGCTGGCATAAGTGATCACTTTCGGTGTTCATGGACAACTTTTACATAATTTATATTCCGAGGTGTCTTTTTTCGAGTATTTTTTTACTACGTGGATTACGTATATAAACTATTTTTAATCATATTCTTTTTTTTCAGTACTTATATTCGTGTTCATATATCCCCTTCCCGAATCTCCAATATGGTTAAGTGTAAATGAACAATATAAAGATGCTGAGAAATCTTTGACTTGGCTGCATCTGCCAACAACTCATGAATCAATCGAGTTATCAAGGAAATGTGATTGTGAAGCAAGCAGGTTAGTATTTATTTATTTATTTATTTATGAAATATACGGCTTGCGCCTTTTTACAAATAACATGATCAAAAAATAATACAGTCTTCACTTACAAACGACAAATCAATCAACAAAAACAAAAAAAAATACAAGCTAACACAACTAGGTAACACTAGTGCTCTATTAATAAATACATAGATACAGGCATATATTCATAGTTTGCTCGGGCACATGGTACTTACCAACCAAACATAGGCATGTAAGTATATAGTTGGGTATCTCTATACATCCTACACTATATTGACCACTGCAAATTCATGTTTTATATAGGTACATAGCAAATAGATACATAGGTATGCATAGATATAAACACTATTTAAAAGATTTTGTGTAACTGTTGCCCTGCAGAATAATAATTAATATTATTTGATACCCAACCAGGTGACAACAATTATGTATGAACAATATTTTAATATTATTCCTGATACCCAACCAGGTGACAATAATATACCTCGCACAATCAAGTAGGTACAGTCGGCGCACCATTTACCCGAACCTAAAATTAACAATAAAATAATGAAAAAAAGTATAATAAAAAAAAAAAACATAAAATATTCCCAAATATTATAGTCTCCTCAAAAGTCTATCCTTCCTTTCATCCTTCTAAGCATTTCACCCAGTTAAACCTCAATAAATGTACCCACTTATGACTAAATTTATATAGGATTGAATACAAAATTATCTTATATACCTAACTACGTTAGCAACACAAAGAACAAACAATTATATATATAAAAAAAATCACATTATCTAAGTATACAGCTTTTTACTTCCTTTGCATACAATATCCAAAACAATACTCACACTCCACACTTTATGCATTCAATAAAACAATATCAAACACCAGAATACAACATACAGGTATCATACAATTATAAAGTTTTTGGGGCAAACAAACCTTTCAGAAGAGTTTTAAAGGCAATCAGATTTATATTAAACATATCAATACTTGTTAGATATTTGTTTCCCATGCTGTGCAAGCGGGGCACCACTGTATGTCTTATATAGTTAGTACTATAATTATCTATATAAAATGTATCACTACTTCTAGTACAACGATTGGGTATCCGAAATTTAATAAAATGCAGTAAGTCAGGGTTGTCAAAAAAGTTATTAATTATTTTAAATAATAAAATTAAATCGTTGACTATTCTCCTATCTTCTAGGGTTTCCAAATTCAATTTAAACAACAAAAAATTATAATCCAATTCTTCTCGTGGGATACCCAGTTTATAATTTATAAATCTTAAGAACTTGTGCTGGATACGCTCTATGTTATGAATATGTACATTATATGTGGGCGACCATATTGATGAATTAAACTCGAGCTGACTGCGAACCAGTGACACATAGAGTAATACAATAGTTTGAACATTATTAAAATCATTAACCGTTCTGAGGACAAAGCCTAATGTTTTCAATGCTCTTCCTGTTATTTCTGTGATGTGATTAACAAATGATATTTTCTCATCGAAAACTACTCCCAGATCACGTATCTCCTTTACAGACTCTAATCTATCATTATCAATGTAATAATCAAAGCAAATACAATTTTTATTTCTAGAAAATGTTACATGCTGACATTTTTTGCCATTCAAAAACAAAAAGTTCCTATGGCACCATAAATTCAACTTGTTTAAGTTGTCCTGAAGAGTATGGCAGTCACCTAAACCCTCTATCCTTCTGAATATTTTTAAATCATCAGCAAACAAGAGGCATTCAACATCATTCATCACATAGGTCAGATCATTTATAAAAACAAGAAACAGTACGGGAGAGAGATGGCTACCCTGTGGCAAGCCGCTTGTCGCCACAAAGCTATCTGAAATGACATTTTTAATTCTTACTCGCAGCGATCGTCCAGTCAAAAAACTCCTGAACCATTTTAGCAGGCTACCCGTTATTCCTAAGGCATTAAGCTTATGTAAAAGAATACTATGTGGAACCTTGTCGAATGCCTTGCTAAAGTCCGTATAGATACTATCCACTTGACAGCCCTGTGCAAGACATTCGACAATAAAGTGTTCATAAATAGTCAAATTTGTTAGAGTTGACCTTCCTGGCATAAAACCATGTTGCTGGGGCTCAATAATTCTAGATATCGGAGGCATAATCTGTTCTAGCACGAGAGATTCAAACAGCTTGGCCATTGCAGACTGAATGCATATTGGCCTGTAATCTGAAATATTTGCTTTATCTCCCTTTTTAAAAATAGGTGTGATATTACCGAACTTCCACGTTGACGGAAAAATACCAATCTCTAGGGATCTATTAAAAATAACAAAAAGAGGGACAACAAGCGCATGTGCACACCTTTTCAAGAATATCGGGGGTACGCCATCAGGGCCCGCTGACTTTCTATGATCTAAATGAAACAGTTTATGTTCCAATTTTTGAAATGGAATTTTACAATGTGATATATCAATTATCTTATTACCAGTGTCACAATGAGTCAATATACCTTTAGGTACATATATCAGATTGTGCTAAATTTACATAATATTATATAGCCTCACACAATGATAATAAAGGTAAATTATAATAAATTAAATTAGGATGAAAATATCGGCACCACATAAAAGTGTTATTTTTATTTTCTTATGATCTAATAATATTCTTTGTAAATCTTCTTTTGATTGCATTAATTCTCATTTTTATATTTCTTCATTCGTGGTAAGATGGAAGAAATCACTTCAGAGTGATAATCTCGCCTTTGCATATCGTCTTAGTATTTTGAATTTTGTATTGTTTTGAACTGTTATACCTACATAAGTATAATTATGATGTGCAAAAAGAATGAGATATATAAATACATATGTATCTATTCCATTTTGTGTCACTCATAATTCTTTATTTTATTCATTACCATAAAAGTATTTTCATATCAATGCATTGAGATTGAAACAATGAATACATTGTTAGCAATATCATGATGGTAGAGTGAACTATGAAAAATCATAACCTCCGATTTGATTATCTAGCTGAATCGCTTTTAATAATGAATTAAATAACATATATTATTTTAATTCTATCACAGAGCATAGAGGTTTTATAATAAAAATAATGTATGACTTTTATTATTTCTATGTTATTCCTACAGTAGGCATGTTATTATGAATAATTCTAATCAGACATAACAATGAAACAAGTGTTTTCAGTATTATTTACACGTGATAACTCTTAGGTACGATATAAAACAAATCAATAATAAATGAACAAAACACTTCCAGGGAGATCCCGGAATAGTAAAAATCTGACAGTATAGTGTCTTGTAAAGGACAGGTATTCAAAAAACATTGCGTATTCTTTCAACGATTTCAATTGATCAAAAACAAATTCAAAACAAACAAAAACAAATTCAAAAAAACAAAAATAAAATCCAACAACCGTATTTATTATTTAATAATTGTATTGTTATTATTTTCTTTTTGGAGAACTTTTTATTCATAAATACCTCTAGTTCTGTTTTTTTTTTACTTTTATTAGATTACTGATTGTTCTTTTTATAGATTTATTAATTGTATTTGCTTATTGTATGTTTGGCAGCCACAACATGACGCTAATCTGTAAATAATAGTAATAATTATTTTACTGAACACAAAAAGCAATACAGCTTAAACAATAATATGTAGACTATTTCATTAAAACTTGAATCGAAACATCCTTCTTATAGAGACAAGTCTCGTGCAAATGCTTATACATACCTATATACTTGTTATAATGAAAAAAATGTACTTGTGAAATGTTTTAAGATAAATAAACAATTAAATAAATTTAAACGATGTTGTGTTACAATTCCGCCTTCACGACACAAACATAATATGTGTAATTGCCAAATAAAATAATGCTCGTTTCTTTTTCTGTGATTTGTGTGTATAAAAGTAAAAAAAAAAAGCTTTAAATAATAACAAATTACATATAAAGTAGGTACTAGGAGTAGGTATATATGTGAATATTAAAATATTCATCGATGTTTACAAATAAAATTATGATTAAATTTAATAAGCCGCACTTTGATGTTTCTCCGAAAAATTTTTGGTAAAATATAATATTTCAAGAATAAATAGAAAATTGAATTTTTTAATCAGAGGTTTTAAATATGGCTCTTTTTTACAGAGAATCGAATAAAGAAGAAGCCGTTGAAGAGAAAAGCCTTTTCAATCGCGAAGTACTCTTTAGTCCAGGTGTATTGAAGCCTCTCGGAGTTGGTTTGGGCCTTTTGGCTTTTCAACAGATAAGTGGAATTGACGCTGTTATTTTTTATACTGTGGAAATTTTCAAGAGTTCAGGTAGGTTATTATTTTGTTCATTTTATCCACTTTGTTTATGTTGTCCATTTCGTAATAATTAACAAAAGTGGGTAGGTACATAAAATATTCGTTGTGTACCTATGTATGTGTTGATTTTAGAAATAATCACAATTTCTAAACACTACCTAACCGTGTTTTTTCATGTTTAACCGTGTTTCAATCATTTCGTATTTGGCACATCTCTGTTAGAATATAAGTTTAAAATAATAGAATCGCTTCTTTCAGATCAGACCTAGTGGATTTTTCCATGTTCATGTATTTTTGTGCAGTTCTAAAATTATTATTATTTTTGTTTTTTTTTTAATATCTTGACTAGTGACTAAAATTTGTCTTTTAATGAATTTATTGTATTTATATTTAAATTTTCATTTTTATTTTCTGACTTTAACTGGAGTACCTATGTTTTGCCTGTTTTTATATTTTCGTACATAACGTGTTGAATGATTGTGTGATGTTATAAAGTTTATCTGTATACTTGTAAAGGCAATTGCCGTATATTGTATTTAAATAAAATAAATAAATAATATCTTTGTAGGTATACAGATGTATTTTATGTATACAAATTACAGAGTTTCAACATTTTAAATATGAATTTATGTAAATAAAAAAATTAAAAAACCAAAAAAAGATAAGAGTTTTAAAGCATTTTACAACATCGCACTTATCTATTGTATGTAACACAGTCTGTTGTGTTGAAAACTGGATTTCACTTGCTCAGAAGTGTGGATGTCAATCAAATTAAGTTTTTGAACTACTATAGATGACAGGGATGATATAGGGTTTAAAAAGTACTCTTAACCAGCCTTGTGTCGATTCGTAAGCATCGAGACTCTGTATCATGCTATCCTTAAGGAAGTTCACATTGATGTATCACCACGTACACACGGTATATATAATATACCTAACTAGTACATATGTAACCTAATTCATTAGGTTGGACTAGTGGTTAACACACTCGCCTTGCAAGCGAGGGGTCGTGGGTTCGATCCTCAGACTAGGCAAAAAAATATTAATGTCCATTTTTCTGAGCAATTCAATGTGTACGAGTCATCTATAGTAGTTCAAAAACTTAATTTGATTGACATCGCACTTATCGTTGGTAATGTAAATCGTGTCCCTATTCGTAACAAAAAACTATTTTACAACCTTAAACTGACGCTTGTTTTTAGATTGACATGAAAATATTTGTTTAAATACAATACCAATTTTTCGTCTGAGTTTCATAATTAATATTCGTAATAAAATGTTGAGTAAGAA
Organism: Athripsodes cinereus; assembly: GCA_947579605.1. Lineage (NCBI taxonomy): Eukaryota > Metazoa > Arthropoda > Insecta > Trichoptera > Leptoceridae > Athripsodes > Athripsodes cinereus. The sequence goes on along the minus strand of OX388312.1, from coordinate 6,002,002 downwards.
CATAATTTATTCTTTGGTTCTATTAGACTGATTATTTTATAATAATGTCAAACATATAATAAATAATCATCATAAGTATTGTAAAGAGACGTAATATGCAGCTTGTTATAAGCGTCATAATTTTTTAAATGTCATTTGTAAACATTACACATACCTACTAATCAATGATATTGTACGAATAAGTTAACACTTCAAATAAAGAAAGTGATAACGTTATTATACAGGTATTTTGCAGCAATTAAGACATCTTTAGTTCTTGAGTAGTGTCCTGTATTAGTAAATATCATGAATACATTTTTACACATTTAATTCAGTCACAATGGGGCGAACCCTGGAAGTTCTAAAATGGGCTGGTAGGGGGGGGAGGAGTAGCCAGTATGCGTGTCATAAATACTGTCCTCTCCATACCATAAAAATAAGATTATCAGGATGGGTGACAAACATCATCGCTGAATTTTAGAAATAACATGTTTTTATTTTTCAAAGTAAAACAATAAAATACTCTCACAATAAAAGTTGAATCCCGATTCTCTGCCGAGTGCTCCACGGAAGTATTATTAAATCTCACTTCTGATTTTTTTTTAAATTAATATATAGATAAAGTAACCATTGTTTGTTACAAAATGTCCGATTTGTATTTCTAATATAAGTTTATAACTCCAAACATTCATAATAATCCCATGATAGTTAGATTTTTAATGCTAAGCAAATTAAAAATGATTTAATTTTACTGGATTTGGGCAAAGAATCATAGTTGGTCTTCAGCGTCGCAAGATGAAACAAATTCCGAACAAACAGGTCAATGATTTACTACAAGCAGAAGAAGAAGAAGATGAAGAATTACAATCAAAGAACTTGGTTTAGATATCTTCCGATAAATTTTCAATATATAATTTTGTGTTTTCTAGGTAGCACTCTGGACGACCATTTGGCAACTATCATAGTAGGTTTGGTACAATTGCTCTCCAATATGGTTTCCTTGTGCATTGTGGATAAATTTGGACGGAAGCCACTGCTAATTGTTTCTGGGATAATAACAGCGATTGCTATGGCCACTATGGGGATTTCATATTCAGTTGATCTTTCAACAAGTCCAGTTTTAGGGTAAGAAAAAACATAAAGATTACATATATTTGAAAAATGTATGGAGTCTTTGGAATGGATTTCCATACGTTCCCAAACTTCTTCTTCTTAGGTTACTAATACAATTTGCCGCCAACAGGGAAAAAAATAATATCATTAAAGGTCAAGAAAGATTTTTTGGAGCCGAACCTTTCATTTTAGAGAGAAATCTTTGCTTTCTTTTTCGAAAGCAAAGATTTCTCTCTATTAGGTATCATCTCAGCGTCTCCATTTAAGAATTCTGAGTTTCCATCTGTCAATTCTCTGCCAATAGACAAATGATCTGCCCGTTGGCGTTACCACTTGAAAAAACTTAAGTACTTGCTTTTGATGGCCGATCCACCATTGTAAGGTTTAGCCTCCAAACCAATAGATCTCCAAAACTTTTCTATCTTGATCTTCCTAACGGTCTTTTACACTCGAGTATACCCTGCAGAATACATTTTATAGACCTTTTTATCTGGATCTGAGCACGTGGTCAATCCATGCCAAACATCAGATTCTGATTTCACTTATGAGGAAATTTAAAATGCCACTCTAGAATGGTTAACGAAAAATTATTATATGGAAAATTATAAAACAATCGCACTCATATTTCTTTCCGTCATAATAATTAAAACTTAGCGATCAAAAATCCACTGATATTACAATTAACAATAACCGATAAAAAAATAGCAGCGTCATATTATTCCTGTGTAAAATATGTGTCAATAATACAGAAGATAATAAATATTTACTGCATTGATGAATATTGTGACAACCGCTATCTGTGGAGAAAATCTCTAAGCAAGATAACCAAACACTTGATAGGTACTGACAGCCATCAATGTTGATGTTATTTGATTTATTTCACTCTCATGTGGTTGTCGCTATCCAATAGACACAAGCAAATAAATTATTTATCTATAACGTTATTTTATATCTCATTTTCTTTTGTATATGTCGATAATGGTGTACATTATTTGTCATAACATTCACAAATTTAGTAGGTACTCGTACACACTATGTACCTACATCACAAACATCAATAGTCTTCACCGGTAACAATTTCAAATCAGATGCTCGGATGTCTCGACATCACATGAATGTTCTCTAGTTTTTCCACAGGTGTCGTTGAAATATATTTTTATTTTATTATGTTTAATAATTTTTTGATATGTAGGTAACGTGCAAATTATTTCATTCGTTTTGTCAAATTCATTGAAAAAAATAATTTTGATTATTAAACTTATCAAATTTCGATGTAATTGACCAAAGGTACTTGTTGGAAGTCCATTTCAGTCTTGAATTTATCTAAATTGAAAATAACACAGTATGTAGCTAACTTCCAAATGACTAACTAGTATTCGTAGACTCTCGACTCCATCATCAGGTGACTTCATTTGTCATTTGGAAGTTAGCTACATACTGTATTTTTTTCAGTTTATTTTCATAAAATTAATTTATATTTACATAGGTACCTACCTATGTACTTGTGTCTAATTATTAACATTGAGATCAAAATAGTGGGTATATTATTTCAATTTTTTTTTATAATTTGTCAGAACTGAATCAGTACCTTACATTTTTCTGATCTATACTACTTGTATTTGGAAGTGAAACAATCTGAAATAATAATATTAAAATAGCTTTATAAAAAAGTAATTATAACTTATTTTATAGCAGTGAATTGAGTGATTTCAAAATAACTGCATTATTTCAGATATTTACCACTCGCTAGTCTTATAGTATTCATGATTGGATTCTCACTCGGCTTTGGATGCATCCCATTCCTTCTTCTGGGAGAACTATTCGCAACGAAGCAGCGTGGATCACTTAGCGCTATTTCTGGATCGTTCAACCTTCTAGTGATGTTCGTCGTTATAAAGACGTATCATATATTTACGGTAAATACTTAATCCTTCTATCAATTTCCACTAAAATACTCTATGTAATTAGTATCACAAAATAGCTATACACCTACACTACAAACTAGTACTGTTTAACAAAATAGTTAAGTATCGGACCTTCGATTAAAAGAAGCAAGATTCGAATTGTCCCGTCGTCCTAATAGACACAAATATATATATATATTGTAAAGGTGTTTGGGTGTATTTTTGTATATCTTGCCCACTCCATTTTTTAAAAATATCACGGACACTCCAAACAAAACAGAGTGATCGTCAAAATGATTGTATGGAAAACACAATTTATATTTATAAAAAAGGAATACCAATTTTGAGAGTCAACTCAACATCTCAAATATAATATGGGTACTTATATTTTTCTTCAAACATTTATGTCTGATTTTTCAGGAAATTTTCACACCTGCCGGAACATTCTACTTGTATTCAGGGTTTTGCGCCCTTAGCGTATTGTTCGTGATTTTTCTTGTTCCGGAAACAAAGGGGAAAACTCTTCAGGAGATTGAACAACACTTCAAATCTGAGAAACCAGCCCCGGTAGAGACATTCACCGACTTGAAGAAGACTTGAAAATACCCACATACCTACCTAATACTACAATAAAATTCTGATTTATAAAACTTAAAAAAATGTAGGTAGAAATTGCTGGAAATAAATCTCATTCATTATGTTTTGATTGTCATAACAGACACAAAATGCTTTTATTGTCATAGAAATCGTATTATGTGTAGTCTATGTAGTAGAATTACACAATTTTAACCTCTAATATGAATTTTTACATTACGATGTAATACTTACTTTGCTTTTCGGGTCCAGACTTGAGACCTTTGCCACTCCATTATGCTGCGCGTATATCGCCTCGTTTAGTCATCCTTTGGCGTTCGCATCGCGTTAAGTGGAAATCATTATGTATGTCCTTACAGAAAGCGTCACCTTTGTAAGTTGCTTTTACCCCTAGTCACCCTTAGTCTTCCACGTAGGATAGCTCAGACTATGCACGATATTTGTCTTATTTCTTCTTTATTTGATAATTGTTCTGTGTCCTTTTAAACATTGTTGTATACAATGTAATGAATATTGACGACCGACGGTGCTTAGTGGACTTGTTGAATTAATAAAAATAAAACACGTGCACAAATGTACAGTGACTTTATTAATCGCGAGCCGGCTTTAAAGTTCTATACGTTGGCCTGGTGATGAAGCGGGAGCTCTTGAAAGCCGGCTCACAAAAATGCAAGGAAAAAATATGTGTTTTATTTGTATTTACTATTGTATACATTTAATTGTGTATTTCAGTCCAAACAAGTAAAAGAATATGCCATAAATTGTTGAAAAAAATATTACGCGCTTTCGAATGGTATCATCCATGAGCTATATAAGTGCTACTTTTTATGAAAAATATTGAAACTAGGTACATATACAGAACATTACTCATTTACATATCTATTAAAAAAATTGGCATCTCAAGGCAACATATTTTTTTTATGAATCTACTGATAAAATAAAAAAAAAAATTTTGTAAAATATTATGTACCGATACCTACCTAACTGTATTTATTTGTTACCACGGTGCTGGAAATAAAAGATTTGTGATGAAGCTTGTACGCTGTGAAAAAACTCATCAAACTCATAGGTGACCTTGACCTGCACTCGAAACCTTAATGAATCAAAGTTTTTGGGTTATTGAACTCTGTATCAGTGAGTTGAATCAGTTTTATTCAACTTAACAAAACATCTATAAGTATTTTATAACACCAATAAATTGTTAATACAATTCCATTGTACCTATATACAAACTTTTTTATTATAAAGTTCTTTAACATATTATGTTGTAAATAATAAAATGTTAAATTATATTTATTTAGACTTATTAATCATTTTTTTATATTTATTTGCCCAAATTCCTCCAATCTTTGTGCTAGATTTCCTCAGAATTGTATTTGATTGAAAAATTATCCAAGTTATACTGTAACTTGAGTTCGTCGGTAGCCTGGAGGTAGAGTCTCGGCCTTATGAACATGAGGTCCAGGGTTCGATCCCAGGTGCCGGCAAACTCCCCTTTCACGACACAAGCTTTAAGCTTACTGTGAAAGGTGTATAAGGTTGTATTTGGGTTTATAACAAAACCCAGATATATATTTAAAAAAAAAAAAAATTGCAGTGTTCAATGCCCTTGTGTACATAATTCACTCGATTGCGGGTGCATTGCCGTAAAATGAAATAAGAATGCCCTTGTGCTTTCAATATGTATAAAATAGCTGTAAATTCTATCGATAAAACTTCATGTTTAATATGGATTTGCAATTTAAGTTCGATATTTAGATATTGTTAATAAAAACATTAATTTATAGAATAAATCTTTTACCGATTCATGAATCAACGTAAAGATTACAGGTAAACCCCAAATGAATCAAGACTTCAACTCTTTTCTATAAACTTTTGAGTTGTCTTTAAAAAGCAAGCATTCCTAAATTTCATATCATCATCATCATCATCGCCTCAACGCTCCTCTCGGGAACACAGGGCAGAAACCAGCCTCCTCCATTCAGAGCGTCTCTGTGCCAATTGCGTCACCTCTTTCCACGACATTCCTTGCGCTCTGATATCGTTGTCATAGGAACGGTGTATTGTGAAAGAGGGACGCCCGGGCCTACGGAACCCCTGCGGACGGAAGAACAGTGCTCTTTTTGGCATTTTTGGCTTTTCATATATACATACATACAATATTTGATATCTCATTTTTAGCGATGGATATACCACAATTTATTTATTTTTACAGGGCTTATTTACTTCAAAATCTATATGTCGTCAATTTAAGATAAAATTTCATTTTCAAATTGCTTTAACAAGTAGAAAAGGTTTTGTAATATTGTTAACAACTATAATTGTTTCAAATACATAAAAACCCATCAGTGATATCACTCGAACATTCTCATACGATCAAAAATCAATTTGCAAATTTTCAACTATCCTTTGCAAAATGCAAGATCATTTTTGCGCCATAATACTTGAAATCAAGGCCACAAAATAACAATCGACAAAATTATCTGCAATTATTTTTAAATAACACGTTCACGTAATTCAGTGAGCACGAGTATAATTTTCGAATAATCTTGATTTGCAAAGGAATCGCCAATATCAATAATAATAATAAGATTTGTATCATGATTCAATACAAGGTAAGTATTTAACCTTAATTAGATATGTAAGAGATATTTATTTTCCAGAATAATTTGAACCGAATTTCCGATGTCGAATAAACGGCCGCAGTCACGACTTGTAAAATTTGATCGATCCCATCACGACTCTTTTTAGAGCAGGAGGGCATTTTGATTAGCTCCCAATCTTAATAAACAATTGGTATGGGAATTTCTTTTACCATTTTATTTGAGGTCACCGTTTGTTTCATTTGTTGGGTTGATTAACCATTTTATTTTCAAGATATAAAATTGGAAAATTTTATAAAATAATTGATTTTTAGTAAACGTAGCATATAAGTGTTTGTTTTATAAACGTTTTGATATAAAAATGGGCTCGCAAGATGGTTTTTAACGAAACGTTGCATATTATTTAAACAAATTGTCTTTTTTTTTATAATTATCATTAATTTGAAAAAAAAAATTGTATAGTATTATATACTGTATCAAAGTATTTATATATCTAGGTTCTCTCATAAATAATAGAGGCACAAGCGACCAAGAAGTGAACCGCCGCACACAGATGGCAAAGAACGCAATGGGTCGTCTTGATAAAATTTGGAAAAGCCGTGAAATTATGAGAAACACAAAGATAAGACTGGTCAAGACCTTGGTATTCAGCATATTTTTATACAGAGCTGAAACGTGGACTTGCGAGCTAGCGAACGCGCGAGGATCGATGCGTTTGAGATGTGGTGCTGGAGGAAATTGCTCCGAGTGCATTGGACCGAACACAGGACCAATGAGTCCATCCCCAGGGAGCTTAACATTTAGGTGCGACTCTCAACGATTTGCAGTCAGCGCGCGTTGCGATATTTCGGGCACATTGCAAGAAGAGAGCATGACAACCTGGAAAAGATAATAATGACTGTGGTTGTAGAAGGGAGGAGGGGAAGGGGCAGAGTGCCAATAAGATGGAGCGACCAAATTAAGGAGGCCACACAGAGCTCACTTCACGGGGCCTTACACATGGCGGAGGATCGCTTAACATGGAGACAGATGGTTTACAGGACGAGGCATGATGGTCACGATCCTCAGGATTGAGGGACCGACAGAGATGATGATGATGATCAAAGTATCCCGTCTTGGGTGTCTATTTATTGTCACTAAGGGGACGACCTACACATTGGTTACATGCTGTTGGTCTACTGGTCACCTCATTTGCTGGAGAGATTGAGGTAGGACCAATACCGAATAGTTTCCGTTTCTCCATCCCATCTCTACTTGTACATAATGATTTGTTATTAATATTAATGTGATCGAACATCACAGCTGATCTGATGATGTGATGAATTGTACGAGTGCTTTCTAAATAGTGTCACGTTTTGAAACCACGTCTAGGATAGCGATTGTGTATTTATTTAGTAATGGTGAAGAGTACCTAAATCACGTTATCATGTTAAATATTGATATTTAATAGTTATTTTGGTGCAAAGATGTACCTATATTTCTATATATATGTACATACCATAACGGCATCTTCCACAAATTGTAGATTCTGATTCTATGTAGACTGCTTTTATTTATTGTTTTTTTTTCTCTCATTCATTTGTTTACATTAATATAAGTATGCTGTAGACACACTTAATTGGGGGGTTGGCCTGGCTAAATCAATGTATAATGTTTTTATTTATTTTTTGTATGAATTTTGTCAACTTTCTGTTTGTGTGTCCTTTAAATAAATTAATAAATAAATTAGAAATCTACATATAGTAAAGTTATTAGTAGTCCTCTTCTATCCTAAAAAAATAGGATAGGTGAATAGGGACAATGTAACATTCAGAACTTGATTCTCCAACTGAGATTTCAGATTGATATGCCGTATCTATGGATATTGATACCTTTTAAATTTATTTATTTTTTCATTATTCACAGTGTACCTACCTACTGATCACAATACACACAATTTTATAGAGAAATGCACTCAAATTTAATATAATTTTTGATTGTGTATTGTACAGAGGGTGATTTTATTGCAAAGATACGATCCATTCCATTTTTGTTGTTGTTTGTGTATTTTGGTATGTTTTTTTATGTTTGTATTTATTTTTATATCTTTGTTATTTATGTACATAAATAAATCTTATAATTATGATTTTACTTAATTTTATTTATTATTTGCCTTCTGTTTATGCTTGATAGGCTAGTTGGAGGATACTTTTTGCGATAAACTCGCCCATTGCACAAAATTGTATGTTCCAATATCAATTTTTTAATTAATGTTTTGTTTCATTGTGCAATAAAGATTTGTTATTATGATTATTTATACTTAATTATGACGTGGATGTAATGTCCTAGAATTTACAAATTGTACAGTGTCCTTGAGGTGACTGGGGTTGTAGAAGGGAGGAGAGGAAGGGGCAGAGTGCCAATAAGATGGAGCGACTAAATTAAGGAGGCCACACAGAGCTCACTTCACGGGGCCTTACACATGGCAGAGGATCGCTCAATATGGAGACAGATGGTTTACAAAACGAGGCATGATGGTCACGATCCTCAGGATTGAGGGACCAACAGAAATGATGAATGATGACAGTGTCCTTGAGGTGCTTTGGCACGTAAACGACACTTTAATATTGTCCAATAATAATAATAATCATTTGCGCATTGGGCCCAAAATCTATTGAATTAAAATTTTGTTAATATATTATTTTTATTTTATAACTAATTGCATTGTTTACCTACTAACAATGTCCTGATAGAATAAATAAATATATTCATCGTTATTTATTTATTTATTTTACATAATAAACGGCTGTATCAGCCTTTACAAATAATACAAATAAAAAGGAACAGTCAAGAGAAATAATGCATAAAGAGAAAAACAATAGGTATACAAAAAGAAAAAAAGAAATAACATATGTACTACCAATCAATTTCTAATAGGTACATAAGTACTGGTATAAACAATCAGATAAAAGGAATATAAACACTAATACAAGTTTAAAAGACAGAAAAAAATATATATACATATATTCATAAAATGGAAGTGTATATATATTATTTAGTAGCAGTAAACAGCAGGTGCAAAAATATTATTTAGAAAAAGTATATAAAAGAACTTGATTCAATTGTTATGTGTATTCATAGGATAAATTAAGTCTTGCGTAACAAATATATATAGTTTTAATTGTAAGAAATACTAATAACACTGGTCGACAAATTTTTTTTTAAGTGCAGTCCCTAAAGCTTAGCTAATTTTTTTATATGTATTTATTATCCTTAAACACAAAATGAGACAAAAAAAAAATTTTACAGGTCATTTTTTTTAATTATTTGACAAAGTGTTTTTACATAATTCTGTCATAATATGACGGGTACTTACTTAACAAAACTTTAAATTTATTTATTTTTGCTCCTGATTTGCGCTTGTGAGTATCTTGAGAGTCTCTCCGAAGAGTCCAGCAATAGTCAGCCAGCATAGATGGGCTCTAATTTCCTTGGTATCGCTTCTCCATAGCCGCAATATCCTGGTGAAATCGTTCGCCATGCTCGTCACTGGCATATCCCATATTTTCGGGAAAAAAATTCAAGTGAGAGTGAAGAAAGTGTATTTTTAGTGACATGTTACATCCCATATTTTTATAGGCCATGAGCATTTCAGATACAATGCTGATATAGTCTTCACTTTTATGATTTCCAAGAAAGTTCTCGGCAACATTCTTGAAGGCCGACCAAGCGGCTAGCTCAACTGGTCTCAACACTGTTTTAAAATTCAGATCAGTCAAGATCTCCCTTATTTGTGGTCCCACGAATATTCTTTCTTTAATTTATGCGTCGCTGATTTTAGGAAACTTTTGCTTTAAATAAGTCATGTCATTTCCATCCTTAGACAAACCTTTTTCAAAAAATTTCATCAAACCCAATTTAATGTGTAAGGGTGGAAACAAGACATTTTCAGATTTTACTAAGGGAACATAGTGAACATTCTTCGTGCCAGGTATAAGGTGCTCACTAGTAGGCCAATCCTTCTTGGTATAATGGTTTTTCGTTTCTCTGCTGTCCCAATCGCACAGAAAACAACAATACTTTGTGTATCCCGTTTGCATTCCTAGTAGGAGCCCTATTACTTTTAGATCACCACATATTTTCCATTCGTATTTTATTTTTGTTAACAGCAGCTTCATGTTGTCATAGTTCTCTTTCATGTTTGCAGCATGACCAAGGGGAATGGACGGTTGAATATTTCCGTTGTGAATTAAAACAGCTTTCAAACTTACTTTTGATGATTCTATGAAAAGACGCCAATTTGCTGCGTTATGTTGCAAGCCAAGAGCTGCAAACAGACCTTCAATGTTTTGACAGTAACATAAAGTGTCTTCCATGACATAATATGGAACCAAGAGACGATGCCGGTTTCTAAAGTGCGTGATTTTTGTACCTTTTTTGAGAAGATTCCACTATTGCAAGCGCGAACCCAACATTTCTGATTGCAGTTTTGATAAATTCAGGTCACGTACCAGATCATATAGGTCATTTTGGTTCAACAAGTGAGGCTTCGCAGAAGTAGAGACCTCCACAGAGAATTCAGAATCCGACTTTTCAGTATCTTCCTCTGATGGATTCGTTTCTAATTGAAAATTTTCTGGAGGTCTCGGTATGGGCAAAGATTCGTCGTGTGGAACAGGCCTTATAGCCGATTCGACGTTGTTTGGGTATGTGATGTGCTTCTTTTTTTATTTGTACATCCTAAAATGTTTGTTATGCAGAAGTAACAATCCATTTTGTGATTAATTGGCCATATTATTAAAAAAAATCAATGATAACACACGAAAAAATATGAATTTATACATATTTTAGTAAAACTTCATAAATTCCATAAAAACCTGACGTGATAGAAAAAAACTAATTACATATCTGAAATCAGCGTGAAATTTCCTATAAGATTTGGCTACTTTTGTTAAAGGGACAAAAAATGTGTTGACCAGTGTAATTATTGTATTACCTATAATGCATCCTTCTATAATGTGCATCACATTAAGCATATTAGGCAATAGTAATATATCAGTAAGGTTTTATTAAGATACATATTATTATTTAGAGTAAGCGATGAAGGTTGTAAACATCGTGTACTTAGTGGTGCACGATTATAATTATTACAAGTCCATGCACAAAATATAACTAGGCACATTATAAAATATTATTATTAATGATAGATTAGTGATAGCCTTAAAAAATAAATGGATACGATGAACAATATGATTTTGAGACTTTCTAACTTATTTTGGATGATGTGTGAAATTGGTTGGCGAAAACAAAATTTGTCGAAACGTTTTATTAGGTAACAAGTTAAATCGTTCAAAGTTAACTTCTTTTGATAACCAGTTCAATACCTATCATATTAATTTAAATACGACCTCTACTCTAAGTCGTCTCTTGTGAAAATTCTAAAACATTGCATTTCTTTCAAGGCCTATGATATGTTTACTCATTAGACAATAGAAAATGTAATGCGTTGCTTTTCTAATGAATTATAAAGCAGAAAATACTTTTCAGTATAGAAGTATGCAGGTTCATAGTAAAATAATAGTATCTCAAAGTCTTTTCATAGTTTGTCTTCTTCTAGTGGTATCTGGTTTTCAATACCTCGAAACCATCGTTACTTTAACTAAAAGCTTTGTTTTAAGTAGGTCTTTTACCTTTTTTTTAAATCTTAAGATCATTTTTATATGTCTTTCATTATTGCGAAGAACGGTTATTTATACCTATACAAATTGACAAAAGGTTTATTTTTTTCAAGTCCGTAAAAATAAACGAAAACAATCTAAAAATAAAGTTTTTGTACCAGAATGAAAATTGATGTAGTTTGTTAGGCGAGTGAATCCGGGATTCAATTACTTTAGGATTAAAAATATATACTACAAATAAGTTAACTGGACAATAATTGTGTAGTTTAACCTTTTACTGAGTAGGTAATTATTGTAATAATTGTCCTATTTACCGTGCAAAAGGGTCGATAAATGCGGTGTTAATTGGTCTTAGTTCTCATGAAATCTAATTAGGTAGAATACTTTTCTAACGCTTCTAATGTCTTCTTATACCTCGTTTCATGTTCAAAAGGTGTAGCAACTGTAATAATGTACCTTTTTTCATAGGAAAATATATTCACCTGAATAACTTTTATACTCTATAACTACCTGTAAAGAATGTATTTCTTTGTTTGAGAAAATCTATCAAATGCTACAATAGAAAATTATTCTGATTATTTTGTTTGAATCTTTACAAATGCTGGAAATAGCGGATGATTTATTAAATTATTGTCACAAGTCTACGCCTGCCTGGCTGTATTATTATTTTATAAACACATATTTTGAGACTGTCTATCTTATTCACAATGTTTTTTTTTCCATGAAAAATTTCAATGAATTTAAATTTAAATAACGATTCTGAAACGATTTTCATCAAACGTAAAGACTCAATCACACTTGAATAAACTCTAGTTTATAAAACTAATTTTCTTACTATGCTAAATCTATTTTATGTTCTTTATTCCACGTGTTGTGTTTTTAGTGTTCTGGAATGTGTGTTCTAAGATCACTGAAATGAAATAGCATTAAGTCGATATTTACAACCGACGATATTTGGTAAGAAATACTGAGATCAGGAGTATATGCAACACGGAGGACATCGTAAGAAGGAGTAGGATAATGAGATGATTCTGGAGAGACCATATGGATTGGATGGCTGAAAACAGAATCGTACATATAGCTGCTAAGGAAACACCAGTCGGTTCACGTCCCCGAGGAAGACCACCAAAAAGATGGAAAGACAGCTGGTCTTCAGCATCAAAAGAGGCATCAACTTCCAAACTAACAGACCAATGATCTACACCACGAAGAAGCAGAAGAAGAAGATATTTAGTGGAAGATCATATTGAATACAATTTTTATCGGTATATTTCAAAACCTTTCACAAATTACTACTTTCATACTGACATTAGCAATATGCTTTTTTCTGCTTTTTTTTAATGACTTTGAACAGATATATTACACTTAAACTCGTTTTTAATATTGATCAAAAGTTAAAAAATACAGTATTTGTTATTAAACATTCATTTGGTAATAATAAATGAGTCAAATATCACAAAAAAAATTCTCATAGGAAACGAAAAAAAAATATCCCATTTGAGAACAAGCTTTCCAAACAATGTTTTAACAAAAAGCGAAGATGCTATCTTATAAAAATAACAAGACATTTTTAAAAAAAAGGTAAAGAAAATAATAATATGTAATTTTAAATAAACATTACACATCTTCTATCGTAAGGTGTTCTTGCACGGCGTATTAAATTCCCAGGACGATCTCTTGATTTCCCAGATGGAGACGAGTCAACCTATTCAGAAATGCGAATACAAAGTGATATCATAATAGAAGTATATGCATTAAAAAATAAGGCAGAGTTGTTTATTATATTTTGGATACTAGCAATGATATATTTTTATGTAAGCTCGGCTTGCCACGTACGCTACGTACATAAGCTACATAAAAAGCTGCGTACCTACATAATTCTTAAGTAGGTATATGAATTCTACTCTGAGTAAGTATCTTAATTTTTATGGTATTATTTTTATGAAAGCTTTTAATTTATCAACTATTAACTAATAATATTGCAACCGTATAATATTCTACATGGTGTAGTCAATCTATATTTTACATAAATTTGTAAAACTCCGTTCTAGACAAGTAACAAAATTTCATACAAATCGCTTTCGTACCCACTTATGAAGCTAAGCTTTCCAAATTCAGACTTTCACAAATTAAATTTAGAATATGGGATGTGTGATTTGTAAACAAGTTTAATTGTACTTTATTTACGTGTGCCTGTACAGTTTATTCCGTCTTTTGCCAGATTTTATTACAGTTTATCGAAAAGATTAGAATGTTGTGCAACATTAAATTTCACGATAGAAAAAAAAATTATGTTCATGTTGTAGTCAGTATTTGCGCAAAATTTAACAAAAGAATAAAACTTATGTTCATGTTGTAGTAGTATTTGTGCAAAATTTAACAAAAGAAAAAAACTTATGTTCATGTTGTAGTCAGTATTTGCGCAAAATTTAACAAAAGAATAAAACTTATGTTCATGTTGTAGTAGTATTTGTGCAAAATTTAACAAAAGAAAAAAACTTATGTTCATTTTGTAGTAGTATTTGTATTAATATTAGTCATCAAATGTCATATGCATAGCAGGTTGATACATGGTTTTATTTGAGCGTAAAATTCTAATGGTGACATCCGAAATTAATAACACTAAAAACCTTGACGGCATTTCATCAAAGAAATGCCCAAACCAAGCTGTGAAAAATGTATTAATTTGATGAATGCATCTAAGAGTAAGACACTAAAGGCAGAATATGTTTCATGTCATCAAACATTCACTTTTTCTACTACATCATCCACTGTGAATCTGATACGTTTAAGCCAGAGGTAGGCAAATGAGGCTCTCGACCTTTTCAGACATTTATTAAATCACTAATTTAAATCTTGTGACAAAAGATTGATGAACGACAAATGAATTGGGCGGATCATGTTTCTCGAATGATCAATTGATAGAGAAAACATTAGGCTGAAGACTAACATAAGGACACAGAAATGTTGTTATATCTAGACAAGATGATTTGACAACATCAAGAAAGTATTGGAGAAAGATGGCAACTTATTGTGGAAGTCCAAGTGAGAGGCTTTTATTCTGGCCACATATAACAAAGCATGAAAGGTAAAAGTAAGGAAAAATTAGTTCACCGACCACTGATTGCATTCATAATATTAGTAATATGAATTTAGTTTAGTCTAATCTGACTATTATATGTTTGTATTTTAGTCAGTGTGTTGCCTTGACATGGATCCTAATAATGTAATGTACAGTTCCGTTCATCCTTTCTATGTAGAATACATATCTCATCAATATACACATACATACAAAGTATATATGTAGGTAGGTACTATGTGTCATCCTTATTTGATTGTGAATAATTATATCACATTGAAACATTATAGTGATGTAAACGTGTTATAATTTAAAATTGCATTTGGTTATAAAATTTGTAGGTTGTATCATCATTTCTGTGATTGAGAATCAATGGCTACTTTAAAATATGTGTTGGTGTACAATTGAATTTAGTATTGGATTGAAACGCTTTTATAGACAAAAATTTTCTCTATCAAATTGATCATAACCATAGTAGGATAAATGATATTTATTTAAATCTAATACCTACAATTTATTTCCAATCAGATATAAGATTTTGAAGAATAGTCCACAACCTTACATGGTGCTATATTGTGGTGTTCAAAATTCACATTCTGTACTAAGAAAATTAAAATTACGGTGTAGGTCTTACCATTTTTATACATTTTAAATCAATATTTCATACTTCAATGAAGCTGGTAAGCATATTTATAAATACAAACTTATATCTCCCAGTCTTTAAAAGAATTTGGTTATCTGGACCATTGCTAAATAAAACGCAAATGATATCAGAAGTATAGGTAGGTATATGTTTCGTGGAATTGAAGTCAAAGGTGCACTAGGGTGAAATGACTACTACGGGTGTATGCAGGTGAATTTGAATAACGCATAAATCGACTGAAAGTCTAAGACACGAGAGATAATTATAGACTATTCGGGAGTCTAAACATAATAATAAAACGTGCTTGCATTTTAGGTATTTTTTATAATAGGTATAGGTTTATTAGGTATGTATATTAGGTATTGGTATAGAATATTAGGTATAGGTACTCTAGATATTGTATATTCCTAGAATTTTTTGTATCGCTTTAAAATACCACGGAGCGTTTCGACCGTTGTTGTAGAACAACAACGCATGTTAAAAATTGCAAAAATAAAAAAATCTCAAGACGTTAGAAGTACGCACATAATAACAAACCACCATGAATGCTGTAATGAACGCTGTGCATTTTGCTATAACATAATATTGTATAAGTATTATAACCTATTGTAACTTGTCATTAATCTTCCGACTATCACCCTACGCACATCGTGTCGTTCTCATTCCCAACAGTGATTTATAATTACGTATTAAACCTACTACAATAGTACACTGTGATAATACTATTATATGTAATATACCAACTATGATATACTTACAAATTATCCACCGCTAACGTTAATGTACAAATTAGCTTCATTATTTGCTACGAACAGTGACAGATTTATAAGTTTTTTGAAAATATTTTTTTTTTCACAATTAAATTTTTTGCACTCATTTTTTATAGTTTAATTGATTCATTCAATTCAAAATTACACTGTGATTTCAAGCAAACAAACATTTTTTATGTTCTAAACAGTGTTTCGACATTTGCTTATGATATTGCCAACAAATTTTTTTTTTCAATTCAAGAAGATTAATTTTTACATGCAAGGATGTGGATAGGTAGGTATACCAAAATATTTGCAAAAAATTAAATCATAGTTGAGTGAGAAATAGACCTCAATAGAGTTCCTTGAGGCACGCCAAAAGAAATCTAGACAACTATTTTCACAAGATACCGCTTATCTTTTCTTTAAATTACTTTTCCCTCCTTTTCTATTTCATATGCTCCATTTTTGACACATGCGAACATCTTCTCCACTTAGGCAAGAGAAGCCATCCGCTTCGCACATGTGCTCATATTGAAACAACAAGCTAGGTATATTGTGAAAAGCTGCTCGCTAAGTAAAGTAACCGGGGACAAGGAGAATATTATTGAAGGCATAATCTATTGATTATTTATTTATTCATCATTCATTATATTAAAAACTTAGTAGCGGAACTTGCTCAGAAATCATAAATGTACATATACCTAACTCCATTTTAGAATTAAATTGTATCAAAACAAAATAATACCTAATAATAATGGTATGTAAATTTACAAGTCGTTTTACAAAATTTCGAATTCCTCGCATTTGCCTGTGACGTGACAATATATACAATTACCGTAGTACTTGAGTAGGTACACTGGTAAAGTGATGTTGTTGGAATGATAGAAGATGCTGCAGCACACAATGTTGTGCAATATCTCTAATAATTGTGTGACAGCGAATAAAGAATGAAGAGTGCGATATTTCAATTTATATTCCGCAATATCGTACTCACCTACTATCATCATTACATTAAGTAATAATAATCATTTTATACTTTTTGTACTTACAATGTTATGCCTTTAATTACATTAATGGTTCATAAAATCCTTTTTGCAAACATACTGAATTATTTATTATTGTTTTAAGTGAATGAATCAACTATTGTAGATATCCAATTGCACTGTTTAGTCGTTTACCTACATTTCAGGTCTCCCACTATTTTAAGCGAGTTTTCGAGTCTCCTGTAAGCGACAAGTTTTTGCTAAATATCATATGAGTATTAAGACTGGGACTTAAGGGACTGAGGGACAGAATAAAAAACACGCGAGACCTGCGATACCGAAGATATTGCCAGATGAGGCAGGAAAAGAAGAAGCTTCTGGCGCGACCATGTAGAACGAACATGGTGATAGACTCCTTCAAGAAGCCGCAAACAACGTGCCAACGAAAACTCGCCATGTTTTTGCTAGCACTATTTTTGCACACACACACAAATTATTACTTACTTACTTACAAGTCAGCCATCATTCCACTGCTGGATATAGGCCCCTTCCAAACTCTTCCAAACGTCGCGGTCCTATGCCCTCTGTATCCATTTCCTTCCTGCGATTTGAGTACTGTCGTCAGTCCATCTCTTTTGTGGTCTGCCGATGCTTCTTTTGTTACTTCATTGTCGCCATTTGAAAACTCTAATTAGAATTAATAAGTTGAATTTATTATAATTAGAATTATATAAAAAAAATTATGAGATTTATAATGAGATTCTAATTAAAGCTGAATTATAATTATAACAAACGATGAGTTTAAAACCAATATTTAGCAAGAGTGAATACGTCGTCTCTTTGTTTATACATTTAAGTATTAACTAGATGCAAAAGACTTATTAACTAGATACACAATGCCTATGGCTGTTGTACTAGATATAGCACACTCTCTTAGCTTAACTATGACATGGCCTAATGAGAGTGAAACCATCCCACATAGTTCGTCTGAATGAAATTCTTGGACATACCAACCACCAACCTTAAATATCAATAAATTAGTAAGCGAGTTTGTGTGTAAGGTTGTTAATTTGATGCGTGTCTCGATATTTTTTCTAATATTGTTGGTTCATTTACAATTAATTATCAACGATATTTTATTGAAAAATACTAAAAAAAAAAAAATTCGGACATGGAGGAGCTGTATTCTGAAGACGAAAGGTAGGTATAAGATCAAAAACTTGGAAATCTGTGATAGAACTCTGTGTACTCGAGCTATACGGGTATCAGAATCCAATCTAGAAATAATGTATATGGCAAAACAACGTTTGCCGGGTCAGCTAGTAATATAAGAAAAAACTCAATTATTTCAAATATGTACCCATTATCGTTTTTCAACCGGATAACGCTGACTTCTCTCATCTGAAAAGAATATTACAAACACTTGCACTTGCTTACATATCTATACATAAGTAAGTACCATATTAGTCTGCAAGGTAGTCTATTGTCTGAACAAGTGTATTCAATAGATTATTATTGCGTTGATAATTTATGGATATTGTATCAACTAGAAAATATTGCTATGTAGTGATGATAAAGCAGTCATGATTTACGAGTATATTATTTATATTAGTAATCAGATGAGAAGATGCGTTTTTTTATCGTTTGTATTGATTTTTGCAATAATATTATCTTTCCTTTCACGTAACGTTCAATTAATCATTAAGTAAGCATGTGGTAAAAAAAAAATTAAATTGTTCAGTAAAAATAAGGAATGTACATAGATAGATTTCTATGTATTTGGTTGCAATTTATTAGTATTTAGTATGTGTTATTATAAAGGGACCTACTTACTATTCATATAAAACAGTTGTATTCAGTTAACAGATAAAAAATAAATTTTGTTGTTAGCACTGTAAAAATTCATTATTTATTTTTAAATTAGTAAATTACAAAAAAAAACACTTTTTGAATCTCACAAAAAAAGCTTGAGGCTAAAATTTATAGTGAAAATCAAACAGTGTTTTTTTATTGTAAATAATTAATTTAAAAATTTAATTTGTTGATTGAAAAATGGTGCATTTCTATCTTTCTGTCAAAAGAAACATAGGTAGAAAACTTAAGTTTTTTTCGTGCATATTAATTTCTTACCACAATATTGCAGTTCTTTCAACGGCATACCTACTTAATTATATCATGCAATCGTTACGAATCATTGAGAAACGCTGCAATAAATGCTTTCATAATTTTTGTGAGTCTTACTTGCAGAAACAGGCAATTAATAATTATATTATGTGCATCATCATATTTTCAAAACATGTCAGAGTTTTGGATTTTTGAGTTTTTTTTCTTTTGTTTGTCGATATGTTACTTGAATGAGTGCGAACGGTAACATAATTAGGAATATTCTACAAAAAAAAATACTCACTGTGTCGATGTTTAGGAAGTACTTAGAATTCCATAGCCAAACAAATTAAACAAATGTTTTATTCTATTTATTGGCACAGAGAAGATAGTTTGCATGTTAATGAGAAAAGGATGATCTGCTGGTTACCCCACTTGTGGGTTATACCGTGACCGTATACTAGAAGCAATATTGGTTACACCTTTATATTGCATAATAATAATATATCAATTCATAATATTTTCTAGATTCGCTCATTAAACCAAAGTCTGCAACAGCGCATCACCTATTTTTACTGGTTCAGAGTAGGTAACATACTTGATTCTCACGATTATACGTAAGTATGTAGGTACTAACACCCATAAGATCTACATATAACAACAATAAACGAATAATAACATTAAGATTATACCCAGTGACCTGATGACTGTACGACGATAATAATATTACCTATGTAACGATCATCGCACATAATGAAAACTACCGCCTTTTACCTCGTGTACCTACGACAATAATTAGAATTGAATCGATGCTTACAATACTGAGCAGTAGGTACTAGTCTCATAATTAATTGCGATACTAATAATGTAATGAACCTAGAACAAAATGAAATAAAATATTGATTACACTGATGAAATAATATTGTTATCTGAAGACGATTAGAAATATCTCGGCGTCTGATTTTATCTTTTGACAATTCCTGCATTATTGGTTAATTATCTTAGTAATGTGTATAGTCCTTTGTACCTGTTTGTCACTGTAGAATAATGATTGCCAATTCTACATCTCCAATAATTGAAATTGAAAATACTCAATATCTATGTTAAGGACAAGAGTTATCTTTCTTATACCACAACCACTTATGCATATCCCAATAATGGGATAGACAGCAGACCAGCTGCATGTAATGAGCCGCGCAAGCTATCCTCTCCGTGCCGACAAAAAATGTAGACATGTAGGGTAGGTGGCAAACCTCATCACTGAATTAAGGACGTAAATGTATTGAAAAAACAAGAAAAGCCAAATAAGGGAGAATCACAAAATATTATTTTTATTATGCAGGAGTATTGCAGGAGGATTCACAAAGAGTAAGTTGATCTTTGTTATTAAGTATCTATTATCTACTGTATTTTTAATAAAAAGACAAAAGCCGTTTGCTGTTTCAATATTTAATAAATAATAAATAAACAAATAACGCGAAGAAAAAACGATGTCCAGGTGGAAGACTTTTGCGAAGAACAAAATTAGGTAGGTAATGTTTGAAAAACTATTGATCTTACAGTGGATGAAAATGGGTTGAAAAAGAAGAATGAAATTCATCTCCATTTTATGATGTTCGTAAAAAAATCGCCTGTATCTAAATAAATTAATTTCTACTATTCATGCAAAACAGTGCTCTTTTTGGCCAACTATCATTGGGCATTCTCAAAACATGTCCCAGCCAGGACCATCGTCTCTCTTGTATTACAGAGATTACAGGTCTCTGCTGGGTGCGCCGGCGCACAGCATCATTTGTAACATGTTCATACCATCTGACATCCAAAATCCTTCTAAGACACTTGTTTTCAAAGCTTAGTATCTTCCGCTCTTGAGCCTTGGTTAAGTGCCAAGACTCGCAGCCATATAGAAGGATTGGGATGATGCACGCATTGAACAAGCGACATTTTGTCCTGATGCTGAGTCCAGACGCCTTCCAAACTTTGTTCATGTTGTTGAAAGCCCCGCTAGCTGCTCCTATGCGGATTGGTAATTCCGACCGGAGATCACCCTCTGGCGTTATGGTTGCTCCCAGGTACCTGAATTTACTAACCTGAGATATTTGGCCAAAAAGAGCACTGTTCTTCCGTCCGCAGGGGTTCCGTAGGCCCGGGCGTCCCTCTTTCACAATACACCGTTCCTATGACAACGATATCAGAGCGCAAGGAATGTCGTGGGAAGAGGTGACGCAATTGGCACAGAGACGCTCTGAATGGAGGAGGCTGGTTTCTGCCCTGTGCTCCCGAGAGGAGCGTTGAGGGCGATGATGATGATGATGATGATTCATGCAAAAATAATAATATTATAATTATATTATTATACTTTTTAAGATTTTCAAAGACGTGTGTTCCGTGTCAGGCGCCTTTTAGCTGTCTGAAATGTCATTAACATCTCATGTCGTTTATTCCATTAATTATTGGGTCAAACTTGAACTTTCTCGCGAAGTTTTGTGTGCTCTGTTTCGATTTGGTGTAAGTCAGGAGATCCGAATAATGTTTTTAATTTTTTCTTGCACAATCTCGTTGAAATCGGTGTTTTAAAACTCAGTGCAAAATATTTTGTGGTACCCACTATAGTCTCCCAAACTGGTGACAAATAACAATAGTGATTATGGTTTGCTTTTGGATTTGTTATTACATTCTATGGATTCGATATATTTACATACCATCTGTCAAATGTATAATTCCCTATGAATTGCATACTCTGGAGGGTGTGGAAGTGTTCAAGGCGAGGTCAAAAACCCTTTTGTTTAGGAGGTGTTATGATTCTTGAGTGGGCCCTTGCGGTGGTTTTTCCACAAAACGGCGCATCATAAAAAAGGTTCTAGTTATTATTATTATTACTAGTACCTACGTATCAAATGGATAAACAATTAAAAACTTTATTATTACATCACATAATATGGGAAGATGTTTAATTTATCGACAATATAAATTAATAGGCCTATTACTTGTATAACATCTACCTACCTACTTGATATGTGATATTTTCTTGAAACTTGAAGGTTTGAGAATGTATACGTGTGACTTTGGTCGTAATTTATAATTACCTCCTTATTAATAACCTAATTACATTAATATGTGAATCTAATCGAATTAGTCACACTTCTAACCCATGAACTAATAATACCTTATTTGCTTAGTTCATAGCGATAGGCACATACGAATTATTATTCTAGTATTAAATTTCTAGGTACCTAGGGACTAACCTAAAAACACATGATTTCATGATATATTGGAGTCCGTCGCCGTCGGTAGCCTGGAGGTAGAGTCTCAGCCTCATGAACCCTTGTTGGTCCGCGGTTCGATCCCAGGTGCTGGCAAACTCCCCTTTTACAACATAAGCTTTTAGCTTACTGTGAAAGGTGTATAAGGTTGTATTTGGGTTTATAACAAACCCAGATGTATCTTTTTTTTTAAATGTGTACTCTCTCTCTCTCTTACAGGGTAGCCAGCGGACTAACAACGTGTAATGAAAATGCTGTCTTTGTGTCATTTTTTGATTTTTTAAATAAAATTTGTCCCTTTCGGTAACTTGGTTGGTAGGTATTTACTTCATTAGAAAATTCAATGAATTCAAAAATGTTTTTTATTCGATTTTAATTTAATTTGGTATTTTATTTTTCCAACAATATCTAACAAAACTACTACAAAAATCTTTTACTTACCTAATTACACGTGTTTGAAAACAATAATAAGAAATAGAATTTACTGCATCACTACTTTTGTCTGTTATGAGTAAGTAATCATTCGCAAACGAGTGAATGGCCTTATGAAGAATAGGTTCCATTATTATTTTTCAACATTAGTTAAACTAGCCCAGAAATATATTTTGATGAAGAATTTTTCGTGTAAAATAAACTGTTGCATCTCATATTTAGAAAAAAAACTGTCATTTTAGAACAAAAAGTAAAAAAAAATAGCGTACAAATTTATCAAAGTGGTAACATTATACATTTCACAATACGTAGGTAGGTAGGTACATCAAATAAACGAAAATTACAAGAAAATACCTGCTTAATTTTATTGCTATAAAATAATTTATTCAACAAGTAGGTACCTTCACAATCATAATTGACTAAGCCATAAACAATAACGAAATGATTTTAAATGGGCATTTAATGACAGATCATGGAAACAACTCATGTGTAAGAACGATTATTTTATATCCACATTTGAATGAGAAGATTTCATTATCTACTTATGTACATTAATGCACCAAATAAATACGGCGCTATGTGAGAGATAAATCGCTGTCCCGTAATAAAATGTTTGTGATGCAAAATAATAGCAGTATCATCTTGATGTAGTTGTCTTGAATATTGAATGAGTAATTTATGCAATGAAAAGATCGTGTTCGTATTGATAGACGGTATCTGCATATTAGATAACGTAGGTACCTATAGGTACTAGCTGTAATTATCGAATCGTATTCAGGTTTAACCAATTTAACATGATATTGCAATAATTATCACTTACTTTGAAATTGATAAAATAGTCGGTATGAAAAAAATAACATCTTGTTATGGTTAAAAAAGTAACATCTTGTTGTGGTTAAAATGCTTGCTTTTAAATACAGTGTGACCCAAAAACTCAGACTCAGAACAAGTTGAATAAGGTCATTCTTCATTTTGTCCCGGCCTGGAATCGAACGTGGAACTTCATGACTCAAAGGCGAGAATTACTAAAATATATATTTTTAATTACTAAAAATGTATTTGCGATACGTTTATTCCAATTCAATCAATAGATAGAAAAGATGGCTTATGATAATAGATATGTATGTACCTACGTTTTATCTCGCTGACGAGTATGTAACGATGAAACAAAAATGACGAGATTTTGAAAACAAAAATCGAAATTAAAATTTGCTGTTAATTTCCCAGTTACGTATAATATTTTTTATTGTAAAAACAATAATGTTGAATTAATATTGTCAATAAACAAGAAGCGAAAAATGTATCTACTACTATGTTGAAGCATGCTCTTTGAACTTCGTGAAGTGCATATTCATTTATTTACAAACGTTTTCAAATATTTATTGTCATTATCAGTGATTGATCATGGATCTGTAAAGATTTCATTTGTAGATTGATTTCTGTTTTCTGATATATTATTACAAGTCTCGTATCATTCTATTCTGTAGATTTATGGAAAGCTTACAGAATAAGAATATTGATCCTTTTTGATTGCAGATCATGCAAATGTTGAATTATATAGAATAAAGTATCTTTGTCCGCATTATTCTTTGTGTTTATATGTATATGATGTGCCTGTTGGTGTTTGATTGTTTTCAATAAATAAAAAAAAAAAAAAAATCCTTTTCTTTAGTGCTTTATAAAATTACCAATCATTCAGTATATTTTACTCGCAGATAATCCTACGTTGCATTTGATATCATGATATTTTATTTAGTAATCTCTCTCTTTCAAATAAAACAATACAACACATAATAATAAATATATAAAATATAAAAACAATATGGGTATATAAAAACAATATATGTATTGTTTATCGATATTCTTTATTCGATATTAACATTACATTTTTTTTGTTTTGTTGTCAGATCGGAGTTCTTAGGTTCGTATTTTGGGAACCTTAATTTGTAATTATACTATGTATATAATATAATGAGTTACAATCCATTGGATTGGTCTGCAACGAGTTTGGACTTTCTTCTCCATTCCCCTCTATTCTTAGCCAGTCTCTTTAGCTCCACGTATGAGCCACAGTTAATGCACCTCTTCAGTTGTTCCATATTGGTCCAGTTGGTCCATATTATTATGTTTTAGCTACTTAATACCAGTTCATGAATTGTATGTTTACGTAAATTATTATCTATATAAATGGCAATGTACCTAAACCGTAAATTGAATGAAAAATAAATAAATATTATTTATTTCGATATACTTTGATATATATTGTATGATATGACAAGTATTTGATATATAGGTACTTGGTTAAATTTATTTTGTAATGTATCAGCAAACTATTCTGGTTTATGTGTCCACTTTTTTTTATCTATTTGTACTATATTATATTGTAATAACTGTATGTTTGCGAAAAATTATAAAATAAATAAATAAAATGTAATTTTGATAGATTTCATTTTGGTATCTACTAAAATGATGAAGGAAAGTCGCCCCAAACTTAACCACATTTTTAAACATTAAACATAAACAGTGCAAAAGCACACTTTGGATAATTAAATCATGAATAGCAACAACATGCCGTGATACTTTGTATGAGACATTTTTACTACTTTGTGTTGTTAATGTTTAATATGTTACTAATGAAAAGTATGCTTTTACAACACACAAATTCCTCTTTCTGTGAGGTGTTGTTGTTTATAAATAGTTCAACACACAAAACAACTAAGTACTGCTAGGTACTTGCTCTATGTAAAACTATACGCCATAATGTATCACCACTCTACCTTCATACATTTTGCATTTGATATTTTATCATACTTCGGGTGTTTGTAATGTGAAACGTTGAGTAGAGCTGTTCAGTAGTGGTTGGAGGATTCACTCCTTAACGGATTTTCAAATAACGGTTATTTATTTAACACTTACTCATTACATACTTCTTAAGGTACAAATCAGATCTAGATTAAATGTCTGCCCTTTGCCGATTCTCCTGAGGAAACTTCTAAATACCTCAAGCTCTGAGTTACTTTGAATCTCACTTTTCGCTAGCTTCTTGTAATCCAGGACTCAATATTTTAGACTGAGCGATATGTCCATAACCAGCCAATTTAAATATAATTCTAATACTGTGTTTAAAATTGGGAATTTAAGCACTAATCTCGCTATTTTTGATACTAAGCTTGACCAAGATATAGCATCAGGGACCTTGTCTTTCTTCAGCGCAAAATTGGACATTATTAATATCTACATATTATTTACTACACATATTCATAATTGCTTAAAAACTACCACGATGTTACTGTCTAATCAAAATAAAATATAATTGAAATATTGAATTAAATATCCTTAATAAATCTTCACTGCAGATTGTTTATGAGAGATCGTCAGACCTAATTAAGTTTTTTTTTATTTATTAAACAGGAATCAAAGATATTCATCGAGACATTATTTCAGAAAAATTACGCTTTTTGATGAATACGTGTAAATATAAATATATGACTTCTACAGTTTTGCAAGACGAAACATTGGGAACGCATTTACTCGTATTTCTACCATTATTTTACAAACATAATCTTCTATTTCAGTATATTTGATACGAAAGAACCTACAAACAGCAACAACAAACGTTACACAGAAGGTATAAAATAAACATATGAAATACTTACTAATAACATAAAGCTTAGATAGTATTTCACCTAGAGCCATGTTGCACTGAGCAAAGCAACTAACAGCCCTCACCTTGTCTCTATATTATATACGCTTATTGTATCTGCTGCTAGTCGCTGAATCTTCCTACAAATAATATTTTTACCAGGGTTCTTATGAACATGTATCTATTTATGGACTATAGCATTTGAAATGTAGCTTCATAGAAGAATGCTTCGTATTCATTGGACTGATAGGGTCACAAATATAGAGGTGTTTAGAAGATCTGGAATGGACAGAGATTTCCTGTTGAATGTCAAAGTGCGTAAAATCTCATATCTAGGTCATATAATGCGTGGAGAAATGTACCACATTTTGCGGTTGATTATGATAGGCAAATAAGATTGACACCGGGGGCTGGCAGAAGGCCTGGCTGGTGTGAGGGAATAGATAGAATAGATAAAAACAATTTTACAGAATTAGAAAGTATTACGCTTGCTTCTTCATAGATTATTTATTGTCACCTACTTAGTTATTGTCACAATTTGTTTCTTACAATCTAAGCTAGGCCGGGCTTTGAGCTAGTTTATGAACTATTATACAATAATACTTCATAATGTTTTGTTACACTAAAAACACAAGTAATAAAAAGTATGTAAGGAGCATATACCTAAGTTGCTAACATTACTTCTTTTCACTTCGGAACATGAATATTCTTTTATCCACCATAATATGTGCAAAGGTGCAAAATATTCATCCAGAGTTTGCTTTATAAAAGAGATCTTATGTGTAATTTATTTCGCATCCTGATATGAATTTATTCATAATTCGCTATACAATTTCTTAACCCTTCAAAACTCCTTTCGGAGGCATAGGTGAAAACATGCTTATTTCACGTTCTAAATTTGAAGTAGCCTAATAATTATGCATTCATAGTTCACTATACAATTTCTTTGCCCTTCAAAAATCCTCTCGGATTTACAGGTGAAAACATACTTCTTCTCCTCTATCCCGATTAAGCTCTGGTGTCTCTCACTTTTTCTCTATTTTATCACTTAGCTTCATTTTTCTCTATTTACCTACTTTGTATTCGGACATATCAATTGGAGAACCGGTGATAACTCACTTATTTACTCTTAACCTTTATCTCTCTACTGCTGAAGTTCCCACGGCTTCTTCGAAGCTATTCCAAGATTTTCGGTCTCGATCAATAGGTACGTATGCAGGCTTCTTTTATGTCATCACTTTGACTTTATTTAGGTTATGAATTAATGATTTAAAATTGAAGCATATTATCAAATTAGGACGTTAAGTTAATAAAATAACACGAAGCTATAGAAGTTAGTTTGATTGTTATCTAGTGTTACAAGGACAGTAATGCACGATCCTGAAAATCCTCTTCCGTATTTCGTGTTGATCTATATGCCAAAGCGCACGTGACATTTAATCCAAAATTGTCCAACGTGCGTGACAATAATTACTATCGTGAGCATGACAGAAGTGCAGACTGCATTTTATGTAATCGCAGAGCGTATAATAGATACCTTATGTATATATTAACATACCGCGAGAAGATCCCGGTGAAGAATCTCTTTTGTGTGTTTTCTTAAAAACACTGGGCACCTCCTGACATGTCCAATGGCTCCCAGACAGTGTCCCTGGGAGAAATTCATGGAGCGAACTCACCTGGGGGAGGTGCAAGAGAGGTCGTGGCTTTCTGGGAGGGAATGTGAATATAGATTTTAATGTTTTTTTTTATCGTTTGCTGACCGACACGAAAAAAAAAGAAGAATTATAATTTTCTTTATTACAGATCTGGAGGTGTCCAGGTGTCCGAAGTTTACATAAGTATGAGACAACTAACACCTTAAATTCAGCAATGAGTCATGCATTATACCTACACCCATGTATAATTTTATAAATGACAGTTTGAAGAGGACAGCCTAGATGTTGGAGGCTTTCGCCTTACGGCATCTTCAGGGCAAAGAGCTACTTAAAACTCTCAAAATGAAAAATTGTGACGATGTTTTTTTTTAAAAAAAAAGAAGATATTTGGGTTTTTTTTGTGAACCCAAATACAACCACCTTTCGCAGTGAGCTAAAAGCTTGTGTCGTGAAAGGGAAGTTTTCCAGTCAGTTTTACAGTTTAAATTTGTCAAAATGAATTTTTACAATACATACTAACATTAAATTTTATCATCTCTTTATTTTCTTGTAAATTAATGTTTTTTATTAATTATATTGGCATTAACTTTGTAACACTTCATTTTAAATTATCAAATAAAATAAAATAAATATTTATTATTTTGTTTTATGTACACATACCGACCGACTTTGACAGCACTGGAAACAATAGAAATTAATAAAAATAATAACTCGACTAAAACAGCTATTAATACCTAATAATAATCTTCCAAATTCGTCTCCCTTACTACAACTATTCCCTATTTCATATTCCAAGAACTCCACGCCTGAAACCAACACGACTCCGCCTACCCCTACACCTTCACTGTAAATCCTTACGAACTTTTGTATTTGTTTTTGTTTAATTCAGTTTAGATCAGCACCTGATGATGCGAACTCGGAGTCCGCGAAACCGGTCGCGATTTAGTCTAACTCAACAGTAACATAAAACAAAATAATTAATATTTATTTTATTTTATTTGATAATTTAATGTTTCTTAACTTACCTGCATACAGTCGGCCCAAACTATTTCCGAACGGATAATTTTGTGCAGTCATAATTGTGCATTATTTATAATGTTCAAAACAATTAAGTATTATTTACTAAATATTTTGTTAAATTTATTGCTTCTGCGGACAGAAAATGACTTTTTCACATGAAAATATATGAGAAAACACGAGATATTTTTGTACTTACATTCATGTTATTGCATGTTCTTTTAACAAATCGTATACAAGTTATTCACTGTATGATGAAACTTTTTGTTAAATTGCTTATTATTCGATTTAATTAATTAATTGAAATTTGAGTTATGTTAAGTTTGATCACTGTTTTTATTAAATAAGAAAGGTATATATTATTATTCATAATAGCAATATTAACCTCACACAATGGTTAATTGTTAAAATATGTAACTTTGATGATGATGATGATGATTTTGGATGATTTTATTTTATTTATGACGCCGTTTTACAGTCTCTAGACCGTCTAAAGGGCGCCAGTGAAGAGTTCAGTTTTTAAATTGCCTCTGATGCTAGTGACCGTCTGACCATCTCTCAGCAGCACCGGTAGGCGATTCCACATAACTGGTCCAACAACACCAAAGGCCCTCTCGTAGAAGTTGGACTTACCGGCTCTATTGGGCAATTTTTATTCGATATTAAAATATGTTTGGGAAATGTGTTGTAGTGTTTAGTAATGGTTTTTTTTTTATTTTTAAACTTTTTTGTTTGGTATTAACATTATACGTTTTGTAAGTGTGAATGTATTTTTATAAATGCGTTTTATTGTGTATGTGAGATTGTGAGTTTTTCTATGCTTGTTTTGTATGTTATTGCAATTTTATTCGATACACTTAAGAATATTTTCTATGTTTAATGCTAATGAGGATTCGAAGTGTACAGACGTTTACGAATTTGTACTACTACTACTATGCCATCACGGCATATCCCACAAGTGGGGTAGCTAGCAGACCAGCTATGTGTAAAAAATATGTAAGCTGTCTTCTTTATGCCGATAAAAATTTAAGTCATTCAGGATGGGTGGCAAAATTCATCGAATTTAAGACGCGTGATATATTTTAAAATAAATAAACAAATAAATAAATCATGGCATATGCCACAAGTGGGGTAGCAAGCAGACCAGCTTTATGTATAAAAAATATGCAAGCTGTCTTCTTCATGCCAGAAATAATTTAATTCATTCAGGATGGGTGGCAAAACTCATCGAATTTAAGATGTAAGATGTCTTTTTTCGTGCAAAAACATTATAGAAAAAGGATTCTCGAAAAATTTCGGAAAAGATTAGGAAACAAATTTTTGGCCGGTCGCTCTACGGAATCGATTTATACACCTAGACCAAAGTGTCTCAAATGATCATCTCTGTAATTTTCGATGTTTTCGAAAGCTAAAAACATTGTACATAATTCGATATCAATAGGTTAGCACCTAGCAACTCGTGAGACTGTCATTATTTTACTTACCGATTATTTGTTTTGACTTCTTCATCACCACTCCCTTAGTGCTAAAAATTGTAACCATTATTCTTGTACATACATAGGTGTAAATTAATCCTCCCTCTCTTTTCTGTAACTTTTTGTATGTTCATGAAACCTCACGTATAAAACAATAAACATCTATAATTCAGCAATAGCAGCGTCCACACAGCTGAATGAAAGCGTCAATCATCAACGTTCAATCATTCGGTGACAGTTCCAAGCGTTCTCCGAAAAAATATTCGTACGACTGCTTTCGTTACCGGTCCCAATGTTTTCATCAGGAATATCTTATTTTTATCAGCACGTGTACAATTTGCATGTTTAAATCATGCAGTTTCTTTCTCGTATTAGTGTTAGCATAAAATATTTTTTTAAAGTAAATCTGATATCTTGAGTTTTAATAATAATAAAATAATCACAGTACATACCTACATATTTGTTTCGTGTTATTTTTATTTACTTAACATATGTATCATATTATAGGTAATTGATCGCTTAAAAAGACAATGGATCCGGGTGCTAATTATTTTGCGGACATGCACTTTATTGCATATATTATTTGACAATGAGTGAATTAATTATTGAACTTATTGTCATGGCATGGTAATTAAAATAAACCTTGAATGATTCAACGCTTACCTGTAATTAATGCAATGTAGGTATTGGGAATTTTCCCGCTATTAATTGAGACGTTATAAATATTATGAGGTTGAATCGTGCCCGTGAATAATGTGTTGAAACAATTATTCGTAATATTATTTCGATAAGTTCTTCGCATATAGCGTTTGTTATTTAAAAAAATGTGCTTCTAGGTGCATCCAAAACATTTTCACATTTACAATAACTTTTTAAAAGAATACAAAATAGGTACCCACTCGTAGATCGGCAACAGAAGGATTCAAACGGTTCAGAGTGCTCTCAATCTTCAGCAATAAGATGCTGTCTGGGAGATTTTTAGATTTTTTTCAGCTGATATTCAATTGACTCAGAAGGTACCTACCTAAAGAGGGAATAATTTAAATTCAACACGAGTATTTGCTGTACTTCTTCTTTTTGTGCCATGTAAGGTATAGGTACCCGACATCGTCGATCACTTGGGAAAATGTTTCCCTGGTTCTTGCGAGGTCAAAAAGCTTCTCCACCAGATACCTGTCCAATCTCGGATGTACTAAGAAATAGAAAAAGAAACGTTACAATATTTTAATGGAAATCTTCAAACTTCTGTGCTATCCGGGTAGCTGGTGGATCACATTCGATTCTTTTCCCTCACGCCGTATCCCAAGTGGGGTAGACAGAGAGAACGGAATGCCATATCGATCTGTCCTTACATGCCTACTTCTTTCGCTGCTTCCACATGCATACAATTTCTCACGCACGCAAGTCGATTTCTCTTACTCAACACACGGCCGTCCATGAGAATTTGATCCACGTGGTCATTATTCACGTCTTTATTCAATTTCACGTATTTCTCAGTTAAAACTCTCAAAGACGGTTTAAACTCTCAAGGCTGACTGTGGATTGAGTAAGACAAGCCTGAATGTACGAAGAATTATAGGTAGGTATTATGCATCTTGGTAAATGTGTTTATACAACTTTGATAAGTAAATAAATACAAATAAATTGTTTTATCTGCATAATATTTTGATTGACATGATATGTGAAGGCAGACATATTAAAATTATTATTACTTAAATACCGATCTGACGCAGCGTTGATGTTTGGAGTAATAATTAAGTCTATGTTCTACAATAATATTAGGTGTATGTACCTCCATTGAATTGGCAATTTTAAAAACCGGTTAAATATACCTACCTACTATCTATCTATTCCCTCACGCCGTATCCCAAGTGGGGTAGGCAGAGAGAACGGAACGCCAATTAGATCTGTCCTTACATACTTCTTTCGCTTCCTCTACAGTCATACAATTTCTCATGCACGCACGTCGGTTTCTCTTACTCAAAACACGGCCGTCCTTGAGAATTTGATCTACATGTTCAAGCCATGTAGTTCTCGGACGCCCGCGCTTCCTCACGCCCCTCCTTTCAGCCAAGTAGGTATATCCTCTTTGTCATTCTTTCCTATTTCATTCGTTCCACATGACCAAACCATCTCAATTTATGTACACGCATTCTATCCACAACACTCCTCTTGCATCCACTCATTCTTCTAATATCCTCATTCCTCACTCTATCACGCAACGTTTTACCAACCGTCCTCCTCAGCGATCTCATCTCCACAGCATTTATTCCACTTTTGTCCTTCTTCAACCATGTCCACGTTTCGCTTGCATACATAAGTGTCGGTACCAGGATGGTATTGTGCACTAGCAATTTTGCCATGTTCAACACATTGTCATTGCTGATAATGGGTCGAAGTGCACCGTTAATCCTAGCACCGGCTAATATACCTACTCCTTTATTATAATCCATTAAGGGAAGGCATCACTGAAATCTTGCATGTTTATTACATGCAACTGGTCCACTGGTTAACCCAGTTGTGAAATGTGCCGTAATGGTTTAGTAGTAGCAGTAGTATCACTGAAGAAAAACAATAATAATTTTTGGCAAATGTAGAAAAAATCATAGTTATGTCCCAAAAATGCTGTAAGTAATACTAAGTATTATTTATCTTATCTAGTGTAAAATGTACGAGATTCAGTGTGAGGAGTTGGTACTTTTGTGGTATATTTTTTTTTAATTGTATACCTAATATATAAAATTCTCGTGTCACGGTGTTTGTTATCATACTCCTCCGAAACGGCTGGACCGATTTTGATGAAATTTTGTGTGCTTACCGGGTAGGTCTGAAAATCGGCCAACATCTATTTTTCATACTCGTTAAAGTTAAGGGGGTCCACCCCAATTTTTTTTTTATTTTTTGGCCAATTTTTTTTATTTTTTATGGTGAGGCTTTAAAAAATACATAAAGCCCTAAATTTTCACCCTTCTACCATCTACCCCTATTTTTTAATTGCGATATTAGTATATGGCATAATGTAGGTTATGTATTTAGGTATTTGGCAAAACAACGTTTGCAGGGTCAGCTAGTTTTATTTTAATATTTTTTATATAGGTATATATTTTTTATGTACATATTGTATGAAATGTGGAAGGCTCAAGCCGTGGATATGTACATTTATATAAACAAATAATAACATAGTTCTTCCGAGCGCACGGTTCGTAGTTCTAATCTCATTACCGTCCTAGTTCACTTTTATTCATTCATACCATCACAGCATTTCCCAGAAGTAGGATAACCAGCAGATCAACTAGATCTACTAAACATGTAAATCTTCATCTCCGTGCCAATAAAGTTTGAAAATTTAGAATGGGCAGCATACTTCATCGCTTATTTTATTAGAAATTTGTTTGTTTTAAAGGGTGACTAATAATGTTATCCCAGATGGATTACTCTCGATGCGTCCTTAAATCTTGTTTTTAAATCCTTGAAACATCGTGATGCAACTCAAACTTACTTATATTTCTATAAAGATGAGTAAGTACATCATAAAATTATTTTATTTATAAGATGTTAGGAAATCAATAAATACCTATAATAATTTTATTATTTTCACACGTAAACTTTGTAAGTAGGTACCTATACACAAGTATCGTGAATAAATAAATAACTTTGTTGTAATGATCCATAATAGTTTTGAATTACAATCTTTGTATCAAGACCTTGTTTATGTTGTAAGTGCCCAATATTATCCATGCTTCAATATCTGTAAGTGTACGTATATTGAAAAATATTGTTAGTATTTCATGAAACCTCATGAGAAAATTTCCAGGTCATGAATTTTTTATTTTTCCGCAATTGATCTAACCTGATTCAATAATTAGGTAATGTGAGTATCGAAAATATGACTGTCCATTCTTTACAATAAAACAAAAACGTCATCACTTATTTATTTATTTATTATTCACTATAATTTGTCTATTAAATAATAATTATAACTAGACAACTTTTTTAAGATGCGCCGTTTTGTGGAAAAACCACAGCAAGGGCCCATTCAAAAATCATTACACCTCCTGAACAATAGGATTTTTAACTTCGCCTTGGACACCTCCACACTCTCCAGAGTCCGCAAATAATCAACTAGAAATATATTATAAAAACATACGGAAAATTACTGGAACACATTGAACCATATCTATCAAAAAATCCATAAGCAAATTATGTAGGTACACAGTCAAAGCAAAACAAACTTGTCATTTTGTCTATTAATAGCTAGGTATGTAGGTATTTTTTCTGAGATTTTTTTGCTAACGTACAGATGAACCTTTTACTTATATTTTTATGCCTACTGAGACAGATACGTAGTTAGATGGAAGAAATCATTACAAAGCGATACATAATTTTGCCACAGCATATCGTCCTAGTATTTTAAATTTTATATTGTTTTGTCAACACTGTTATAGTATTGTAATTATGTGCAAAAATAATAAATAAAAAAAAAAAAAATTATAATTATTTACGCATTAACTCCCAAAAACAAATAAAAATGTTCTAAAAAAAAAGAGTATT
Organism: Athripsodes cinereus; assembly: GCA_947579605.1. Lineage (NCBI taxonomy): Eukaryota > Metazoa > Arthropoda > Insecta > Trichoptera > Leptoceridae > Athripsodes > Athripsodes cinereus. The sequence continues at coordinate 5,966,553 of OX388312.1, read as the reverse complement.
TTACGGATTATGTTGCACATAATAATACCTTTTATTTATCCATTTTAAGTGGCATTTATACGACTCCATTCATTAACCACGCATTTGACACCTTCAGCTAAGCAGTGAGATATACCAACCATCCTAAATGTCTTATATTTTAAGCACAGAATTCACGACCTCTATTTTGATTAGTAGGTACTGCGAGCCTACTGACTACCCGCAGCATGTGAAAGATATTGTGAAATAAACAGATTATGCATCCATGCAGTTACGAAATATCTAAATCGGATTATTTTCATATCGTCAATTTTGAAATACAGTTTGTATGTAGGCACAAATAAAATGTTTCTACAGTTGCTATCTATGTGATCTGAATTAGTTTTCGTCTCTGAAACACCCGAGTTATGTTCCTCGAATTATTTCTCAATAGTTTCACATCTTCTTCATTCAATCGTAAATTTCGTCGTGGTCTTTCGAAATTAATGCAACATATTGTTTGTAAACTTATGAATAATGACTAAACTATCAATCTTAGTTGACAATATTATTTAAAACTGAAGATTACATAATAACAAAAAAAAAACTAAAGATTTATACCACTTTCTCTTTCTTTAAGTGTAAACAGAAGAAATAGGGCGAAAATATTTGGTTCAATAGATTTTTCAAACCAGACACATCTACCAGTCTTTCGTTTCAATTATTAACCTACATTTTAATTTTATAAAATTGATAAGAAGATATTTAAAACGTCAAAAGGTAACTCGAATAATACACACATGCTCTAACATGAGACGGATTAATTCAACATTCAAAAGCAAGTACCTATTCATCATCGAAATTTCACAAAAGATGCAAAAGATTAAGCCTAATGCTGTGACTGTCAAGTTTTCAATCCCTTCATCAATCGGCGCAATAATATGAAGATAAAGTGAATTAAAACTGTTTTTAAAATTATTTCAAATCATCATTGTGTGTCTCCATTTTCCATAATGTTTCTCTGCAGTAGATAATATGTACAGTCGCATCATCAAATCTGATCTAATAAAATCAAAACACCTCCTACATAAAATAGCATCAAGTACTTGTAAGTATAAAATTGTGCAGTCTTCACCATTATTTTGTGTCATATTAAATCTCTTCTATGTATTATAAAATTATTACTAGTCCAACTTATAATAATATACCTATCAATGTACTGTATGTTTCAATGTATCTATTCTACATAGTACAAAAGTACTGCATTACATGGTACTTATTCTTTATTGTGTTAGATACATCTTACTAAACTTGCAATAAAACAGTAGATTATAGAAATAAATAATCCGAAACATTCTCTGTTTAAATTAATTTTTGTTGTCTTGATGCAAACATCTGAATTCGATATTATTTTCGTGAGAAATTTTGATTTGTAACACATTATATCAAACACGATTTTTTTAGTGGTAGAATTAGTGTAGGTATGTTTAAGAATGAAGTAGGCTGCCTAATTTTTTTAATGTAAATTTTGAATCACTTATTTTAGAGGCATTAACTATGTAACAATTTCTAAACATTTGAAAAAAATAACTTGAATTTCTATGTTTTTTTGTTACATGAATTTTTCATGTTAATTTTTTTTAAATGTAAATTTTGAATTTTATTATTATTTGTAAAACAAAATTATATGTTTATATTTAAATATATAAATATTCTATAGTGAAGAAAAATAGGAACTTGATACTGAATCAGAATGTCTTTATCATGCACGCGCATAATGAAGCAAGTCTGCTGGCTACCCGCTTATGGGTATGCATGGTAGTGATATAAATAAATTACAGCAGATTGAAATTAATTTCTTTAATTACCTCCTTGTATCTTTGTTCTGTGTCGCTTCATTATTGATTGAGAGTTTGAAAAAATTGTTCCATTTTTCAAATTATTACCCACCAACCCGTCAAAATCTACGTTAGTGATTTTGTATACGATATAATAATAATAATTTGAGTATTACGCTATTATCACGATGAACGATGAACCAAATCGCATCATTGAATGGAGTATCGTGAGATGAGAATCATAAGAAAACATAACATAACCATGTATATGTATATATAATATTGGTACGTGTTATAGATTTGCTATTTATGTATATGCTATATCTATACTTATAATACTTTTATGTTTACCAAGGATGTAATAATGTGTTATGTGGCTAGGGATTGAAATCGTATTTTTTTTTTACAAAATTTGATTTATTTTATGTTTTAAATTTCATATTTGAAATTAGAACGAATTTCAAATTCTGATTTTGTCAGACGAATGATCTATTAAGTACCTTTATCCGAAAACTGAATAAAACATTGATTGAGTTAACGTTAATTTTGTAAAACTCCATTATAGTCGAAACCTGGTTAGGTACTTATTTAACAAATAAAACATAGTAAAACAAAAAACAATTTAGTTTTCGTTGTATCAAAGTGAATAAAACAATTTTGGGATATTTAAAAAATAATAAAAATGTGAAATTACGAGGGTCTTTATAATGCTTAATAATTATTAAAAATGTAAGAAAATATTTGATTGAAAATCTTTTCGATCGTGAAGAACTCAGCAATAAAAAGGTCATCCATTCTTATCCGTAAGTTTTCTAGTGGCAGATGTTCGAAAAAGAAAATCTTTAATAAACGATGAGCTAAGCCCCCCTTATTTTATGTTGGCACAGAGAGGACAGCTTGCTAATTTTTTACATGCGGCTGATATGCTGTCTACACCACTTGTGACACATACCGTTGTGATAGAGTGGTACGGTATATCTAAAATCTCATCTTCTTAAGTGAGAAAAACTATGACTGTTATTTTTTTTTTTTAATATAAATAATCGCATTATGTTCGATTGTACATCCCCATAGAAATGAAATGCAATAATATTAGACGTGGAAAGTACCTACACACATACATACATAAGGTATTGGTTGAGTTGGTACCTACCTACTCTACTAAGTCAGTGATGTTCATAGAGCACTGCATACAGACAGACACACACACGAAGGTACTTATTATATACATTATATTTAGGTACGTGAAGTTGCAGTTCTAACTCTTTACCCTAACAGTTCGAGTTGTTGTTCCTAATATTATTACAACTATTGTAGGTTACATGCTAGAGGCTAAGCAGAATAAGTCTGTGAGTCGATATTTTTTATACGAATTTTTACATTGAACAATAAAAAAATGTTTTTTGTTTTCTATTAATTTAAAAATATCTACCTAAAGCATAGTTAGTACCTTAAAGAGCGGGGTGTGAGAAAGTGCGGAAGTCTGAGAACAACATGGCTTGTTCACGTGGATCAAACTCTCAAGGACGGCCACGTGCCGAGTAGAGGAAGAATGGAGGAGTTTAATGCAGAAGAAGCAAAAGAAATATGTAAGGAGAGGTCAATATGGAGTTCCGTTCTCTCTCTCTCTACTCCACTTGGGACAAGGCGTAAAGATTGATAGAGATAAATTAAAAAAAAGGACAATATATTATGTAGGTTCATCCTAGTCACTAAAATTACTTATTTTATTTGGTAATTTGTTTCCTGAAATAAGTAATTACTTAAGTTATTTTGAAATACAAATTAAAATAAAATAATGTAAATGTAAATGTAGTAAAAACCGTACACGTGCCTAATTGCAATAATACACTTCTAAAATGGCCAGCCTGTAAAAAAATGTAATAATGTTTAAAAAGTATACGTACTTAAGTGGGCAACTACTAAGGCAGAAATGGGAAAATATTGGCAAAAATAATAGTATTTAAAATGAAAACCATAATGTTATTAAAAAATATTCTTTGATTTTATGACAATAAAATGATAATAATTTCTGTTAATCATTCAAAGATTGTTGTTTTTTGTGTTAACTTAAATGATGAGTTAAAAAGGACATGAAATCTTTAGCATATAAGATAGCATCAATTGATTTACATCTCCCTACAACGCATCCATAACCATACATATACACACATTAGATGTAATATGTAGATACAATACCAACACAACAATATATCACATCACAATAATATGTATGAATAATATATACGATATTTATACATGTCTATGTGTATGTATGAATGGATGAGATGGCACCACGAATGTATGTAATTCGCATCACGAAGTCACCACTACCATACCACAACGCCACTGTATTTTGTACATAATAATAATATACATTCTCTACTGTGAGTGTGTAGGTATCGTTGTAACACATTTAAAATGGGCTATGGTGGTAAGGAACGCAAAATTTTTGACAGCCTAAAAAAATATTACGATAGCATAGATAACATTAATAGTTAGGTATAACATATTGCAATCTAGCGACAAATTACCTTTGTGTGTTGAATTATATTCCTAATTAACTATTTTTTGATACTTATTTAATGATTTATTTACCTTATAAATGCATAGTAATGAATAAAAAATATATAAAAGCAATGGGTTTTCCTTGATGGAAATTGTTTTATTCATCAATTTCATAGACATTTTTTTATATGGAAATTTTCGGTAAAATTTGAATTGAAGTAACACAAAACTGGTGCGTTGATATTATTTATCATTGTAAATATTTATTTATCATACCCGCTCATTGTTGAAGTCGGTTGGTTGTCAGTTGGTAGCCCCATGGTAGAATCTCGAAATTTCAATCGAGACATTCGGGTTCCGCTGCAGACTAACTCAACCTTGCTTATTGTTTAGTGTTAGGGTGCCCGAGTTGTATCGGAGTTATTTCAGAACCAAATTTACATTATTATGTTTTCTTAGTACCTAACCATTTCTATTTAATATTTATTTTAAGGCTGTACCTATATTAAAATAACCCAAACGTATAAAAAAAACAGTTTAAATGTTATACATACATAAAGTATCTAATTAGTAGATAAATCCGATCATGTCATTTGTTTACATAATAGTATGATCTACTTTCAACGTACAACTACAATATATATGTGTGTATGTGTGTGTGAATGTGTGTGTGGTGTTGTGTATTGCAATATAGGAACATTACACATTACAGATTCACGCGGCGGTGGCGAAGATGCGCTTCGTGTCGCGAATCTGCGGTGGCGTCTGGCCCAACTCTGCATAGTTTTACTGTACACGGTATCTACACACAGTCATAAAATGTATGTACAAAGCAGATGCATTATAATATATTGGATCACGTTTCTAAATGGTTCGTCTCTCGGTGATTCGAGACACTATATATAAAAAAATCGACTTTTATCTGAATCTTTATTCGAAATTCAAATAAGATTTATGCATCCAACCTTACTTGTGGGATATTTTATCATCACCACGACATATTTCACAAGTACGGTAGCCAGCAGACCAACTACAAGTAATAGACATGCAGGTTTTCCTCTTGGTGACCATGAAAAAAATAAGACATTCAGAATGGGTGGCATACCTCCTACCTCATCGCTGAATTATAGGAATTGACTTAAAATAGAGGTTAAAGGAATATCTGCTTTTAAGACAGTCGAAACTAATCTAGTGTAGGAACATACATAATATAATGCATTAAAAAATCATTGATAATTTTTTTTTTGAGATGAAATTTCGTTATAGGTATTTCTGACACTAAGTAGGTAGGTACCCACATATTTATGTTCCTATTTTTACGATTACCAGTTTTTTAAATAAATGATGAAATTAGAAGAATGAGCGAATGCAAGGAGAGTGTTGTGGACAGAATGCGCGTGAATAAACTACGGTGGTTTGGGCATGTTGAACGAATGAACGAGGCAAGAATGACAAAGAGGATATACCTACTTGTCTGAAAGAAAGGAGGTGTGAGGAACCGCGGGCGTCCGAGAACCATGTGGCTTGATCACGTGGATGAAATTCTCAAGGACGGCCGCGTGTTGAGTAAGAGGTAAGAGGAACCGACGTGCGTGTATGAGAAACTGTATGAATGTGGAGGAAGCGAAGGAAGTGTGTGAAGCTAAATCTGTATGGCGTTCCGTTCTCTCTGCCTACCCCACTTGGGACACGGCGTGAGGGTGTAATATAGTATAGATGATAAAATTTCATAATCCAAGTCAGCCACATAGATCTTCACGCTCATTCTGAATTTATATGATGTTTATTGCTCGGAGACTATGATTAATAATTGTGACCACGTCGTTAGATAAAAATAATAAAGGTACCGTATGGTCGAGAATCGATAAATACGAAATCTCGAGATGTCGAATTAATAGCTATTTACACTGAATGCATGTTACATAGTGATGTACTCTAGGTTCCTACCAAGCAAATACGATTTAACCAAGTAGATACCTACTTCAGTCTAGTATGTAAAATCTAATGATAAAAACTTATCGTGCACATCACTAAAATGAGATTATTTACGTAAAATCACTGGGTGATGAGAAAAATAATTAACACTTATGTAGTTATTTTGTTAAATTATACAAAAGTATTTAATGATAGAGGGTGTGTGTACGGACGTCCAAGAACTACGTGGTTTGACTTAAAAAAATAATTTTTCAAGGACGATTGAGTTGAGTAAGAGAAATCGGCATGCATGTATGAGAAACTGGATGAATGTGAAGGAAGCGTAAAAAGTGTGTAGGGATAGATCAATATTGCATTATGTTCTCTCTTCTTACCCCACCTAGGACCCGACGTAAGGGTAAAGATAGATAGATAGAAGTTTGTAACGCAAAGTTTGCAATATAACGATGTTTAACAAAACGGTTCTTTTAAGATACATTAAACAAGCAAAGGCTTAATTGCTTTTTTTACACTCACTAAATTAAACTATGTATAGGTATGTGAAGGTAAAGCACAGAATTCCATACAAAACCTAGAACTCTGACTCATTTACAAAAGTGAGGCAAAAAATGTATGAATTTTTGACAGAACGGTTGGCGAAACCGTGTGGTGTTTCCTATATTTTATGAAGTATTTCTCGCATTTTTATAAAAATATATCATTTTTACATTTATAAAAACGTATTTGGACATTTTTAGAAGTTCTTGTCGACGTTTTAAGCGATTTACCACACTTCTTTACGCCAACCGATCTGTCAAAAGTGCCGAAAAATGGTGCCTCACTTTATTACAATGAAAATACATACGTGTACTCCATCTAGGTATTACATAATATAAAAATCTATGAGGTAAAGTAGGTCGCCAGCTAGAATCAAATCAAGAATCTTTCGCTCATATGACTACCTATCCAACAATTATCCAATAATATCGGCACAATTTTGATCTATCGAGACCGCCATGATATCATGTTTTCATTATCATAAGAAAGCATTAGTTCTCTTAATTTGTCGAAAATAATTATTATTTCTAACCAAAATGTAATGTCAAATCATTTTCACTTTTCAAAGAGTTTTTTTTAACCTTTATAATGTAATTGAGAAGGCAGGTATGTAGGTAGGTAGGTACCTACGTAATCACCGAAGTATAAATTCTAAATAAAAATCCCATTTCAACCTCGCACAGTAATAATACCGAACATTTACAGGAAGGTAAACCTATTTTCGATGAGAACTAAATGTGTTTGAATCCAGTTAAAAATGTTTCATGCGTTTAATGGAACGATTTAAATAAAATTTAACGCTTAACCGGTTATTTCACCGTTTCGGTTATCCGATTGGAATAAAAATTTGTTTATTTCACATTCCAGTGTGGATAAATAAAGACTTCTGAGGTTGAAGCTTGCTATGTTAAAATTTTGTTTTGTTAGTTAGAATAACACAGATGAGGGAGCTGGTTCAAACAGCGTGGGATAGAGAAGTATTCTTTAGAGTGATCGCCAACGTCGGGGGATCTGATACGGTACTGACAGAAGAAGTTAGTAGAGTGAAGTTAAAGTTTTGCTAAAAATTGAATTCAAATGTTTATAAACAGATTGAGAAAATATTAAGAGATATCGTCATTGCATATTCAAAATGGGGTACGTAAATTTATAAATGTTTTGGCATTTCTAGAATAAACTGCTTATAATGACATTATAACCATTATATAAAGTGATTTTCAGTTTCAAATATTAAAATTTAATATTTTAAGAATAAGATCACATGCCAATAAAAAGTCCTTTCAACAATTTAAATGTCCTAATGAACAGTTTTTAAAGAGTTTGTCTAAATAAAAATATTCGCACATACCTCATTTTGAATAAAATAAATAATAATTTTCAGAACTCTCAGTGACTCTCCTCGATAATACGTAGATGATTACAGTATTTTAGCACTTCTCTTCTGAGATTAAAAAATAATCTTTTATTAAACATCATTCATAGAGATTAATGAGAAATTCACTGAAACCGGTGCAAGTAATTCACGTAATAATTTATCCGGTTAAAAGTTTCCAGTTAACCGTTCAATCGGCAGTTTTTTCTCCATTAATGTTTCACAACGACTTTCTTAATGGCGGCATCAAACTTCGAATATAAACGGGAATAGAAAGAGAAATAGTTTGTATTTAGGTACCTGATATCATGTATAAACTTTAACCACAAAATGTTAGTTTCTGTAACAAGCAACAAATCGTTAGTTTCTAAAACAGCGTTCTACTCTAAATATACATTTACTGTTAGTACTTAGATATAATAATAAGAATACTATTGTTATATTTATACAAGTGGAACAATTACATACTAGAAGAGGAATTTATTACAGTAGTTTTAAAACAATCATTTATTGCTTTTATTTAGGTATTTTAATCGATTTTTCTATAATTGCAGTATGGATACTCCTGTAACCATTTTAACACACGTGTAACCATCCAGTAACTAAGATTTTAAGTTATTTATATTTTACTCATTTTTTATTTGAATAATTATGTATTGTCGAAAAAAAGTATTATCGGTAGCCTGGAGGTAGAGTCTCGGCCTCGTGAACATGGGGTCTGTGGTCCGATACCAGGTGCCGGCAAACTCCCTTTTCACGACACAAGCTTTAAGTAGCTTACTGTGAAAGGTGTATAAGGTTGTATTTAGGTTTATAACAAAAACCCAGATATATATATATTTTTTTAGATAATATATTTAAGAATTGAATTGGTATAGTCAACTTTATTTGATTTGATAAAATTTTGACAGTAGGCAGTACCTACACCTACCCACCTAAGTTCACAGTATATAAAAAGATAGAAATACAAATTTGCCAAAATTTATGAAATCGTTTAGGACTGCGGAGGATGTATTTGGGTTTATTTCCAATCCAAACTCATCTAAAAAATTTTCAATAATATTGGAAATAGGTTTCAGCTAAGTTATTTCCAAATAATATTGCAGACCTACTCTTGTGCCGAAAAATACAATATCTTGTATAGCTAATAATAAATCATTTATTTACATAGTATGAACCAATCTTAACTTTTTTGGCACTTTTATTTGCAGATGATTCTACTGCATCCACATCAGGAAGACGTATGTACATTAAGTCATCTTACTTCGCACTTCGATAATATAAAACAAATGAAATCTATTCTAATGACATCAAAGACTTTGTGAATACCGAGTAGCAGATTGTATCAAATATATTATTTTCTCCTGCTCACGTAGGTAGGTAGGTACTATACTGTCGTTACATTGGGGTTCATAATTATATTATTTTCTTTACTCACATAATTGTATCTAGTTCATAACGTTGATATGCCTTTAAATAATGAGTAGGTACCTGCCTACATAAATACACAATGCATCCATATCAAAACTTACTTTGAAATATGTAAGCCCCATGAAAATAGTCAGACTTTCATAATTTGGTTTGTAAATAATATTGTGATTATGTCCTTTATAGGAGTGTATAATATGATAGCGCATGGTGATTTAAAATTACCCTCTATGCGAATTCCCATCTTCAAGATATTTTGAGAAAATAAAAATTGCAAATCATTCTATTGAATAGGTAAATTAGAGTTTTTTAATAATTCATGTAACCAAATTTGTATGGACTGTGAATCGGTATATAGTTTTCAATGTTTTTATTTAGATATTTATGTTCCTAAAGTTGCACTAATTTCAAGTACTACCTACTTTATATATATACACTGGCCCCCTAGTCAAAACACATTTTAGCGTCACTTGTCGTTCGACTACAAACGAAATTACAACTATAATTGCAACAATAACGCATAATTATATGGTACATGTAGGTAGATTGTCGTAATTTCGTTTGTAGTCGAACGACTTCATAACGCTAAAATGTGTTTTGACTAGGGGGCACTGACTATAAATAAATAATAAAAAAAATGATATATATTCTGCGAGGCAATAAAAATATCGGCTTCTGCAGTTAATAATAGGGAACAAGATTGAAGGACGTCTTGGAGTGGGAAGGAAGCAGATGTCGTGGCTGCGTAATAGGTATACAGGAATGGACCGGAATAGCCTTGGTGGGAGAGCACGGGACAGGGAAGCATTCTCCAGAGTGGTCTTCAATATCGGGAGGACCTGATACGGCACTGATAGAAGAAGACACTTATGAATTAAAAAACATATTAACAGAACATGTCTCAAAAACGCAATTTATTCTTACTAATCGGCCTGGGCGTCCCTCTTTCACAATGCACCGTTCCTATGACAACGACATCAGAACGCAGGGAATGTCGTTGGAAGAGGTGACTCAATTGGAGCAGAGACGCTCTGAATGGAAGAGGCTGTTTTCTGCCCTCTGCTCCCGAGAGGAACGTTGAGGGCGATGATGATGAACCAAAAAAAATTCCAACTAATAATGCATTTTTTACTTTCTCAGATAGTACGTAATACGATCTTATGTATCTGTAGTATTTATTGTCGATTTTATGACTATAAATAACCTCAGCAAAGCGAGGTTTACCAAAGCTAGCAAGTATGTAATAGGACTAAATAAATACTATACCAAAAGCAAACATATAGGAAAACAGTTTACCTATTTACTTACTAAATTATTCGCACTGGTAATGTTACAAAATAATGTTGGTAATTATTACTATCAAACGTAGATTATTATTAAGAGACGTGATGTTCTAGCAAAGATTAAGCTTTTACGTTTAATGATCAACAATGTTTATTAAAGGTAGGTATTGTAACTACATCATAATTTTATGTTGAAATAGGTGATTTGTATTATAAGGAATATACTTTTACAAAAATGTTAATGTTACAACTATTAACTTGAAAACAATAAACTACTTCGGGACTCAATGGGCTAAGGGGTGCATGAAGTTTATTTTTAATTTTGTGCTAAACACGACCGTCTTTCACAGCCAGTGTGATAAAGGGGTATGGTTAAAGTCTGTGAAGCACAAAAAAATCCCTACCCTATAAAAAAAAACTACCGATTTCAAATTGTACCGTAGGTATTTAAAAAAGATCTCGTCGGATACCGAATCTGGGTTATAAAATTGTGTTAAAAAAAATGCGAACATGTATGACAAACTGGATGAATGTGGAGGATACGAAAGAAGTTTGTAAGGATAGATCTATATGGCGTTCCGTTCTCTTTGCCTACCCCTCCTGGGACATGGCGTGAGGGTGTAGATAGATAGAGATAGATAGATAAAAAAAATAAAAAAATATCTCTGGATGTAGATACATATATTATTATGAATGAGTATTGAATAAAATAAAATAATTATCGCGTAAGTCCCAATATGTATATTATAAGATTCATATTGTACTCGTAGTATGGGTAATTACACGATAATTTGTAATTAGCTCGATCCTTGCGTCAATTCTCCATATACTCGTATGTTAATTTTAAGCAATACATTGGAAACACACAGTTGTTCTATTTGTTTTGTTTTATAAAACAACACACTATCACAGGATAAAAAAATACAAAATCAAATACGTGTATAAATGTTTTGCAATACATATACCTAGTGATGTGAGAAGAGAAAATTCTCCAAAGAAATTTCTCGAGAACGATAAATTTCTCCGAGAATTTCTCCTCTGATGGAAGAGAAATTTCTCTCCATAATTTTTCTTAGTGGTATTATGATCTTTCGCCCAGTACTTTTCCCAGCCAACCTGATTGATCCAAAATTTGTGGGGCTGAGTAAGGCCCAAATCAGAGGTTTTTAACACTTTTTTCCATGTACGTACCTGCAATTCTTTTTTAACTTAAATATGGGCATGTGGGGTGTCAAACATCAAGATTTTACATCAGTTATTAGCACTTTTGTCTATGTAGGTACCTAACATTTTTTTGTTTCCATAATTAATTGGTGCTAAATTGTCTCAACATTTGTACATTGTTATTGATTGATTGAACAAAGTTTTTATTATTATTATACTGTTAAATTAAAAATAAAAAAAATTCTCGGAAAATTCTCTACTTCGAGAAATTTCCCCGTAATTAAAATTCTCCAAAAATTTATTTCTTGAGAATTCCACAACACTACATATACCTAACAACAAAAACAATATTAGGTACACAGATCAAAAACAAGCGAAAAATAAAAAAAGTTTAAACCACTTATTTATTAGGTAGGTATATTGATTTTATTTCTATGTAGGTAGGTACCTATACTTTTCATTTCACATTTTTCTAATCTTTATACCTCAAGTATCTACTTACACTGCCTTGCCATGTATATTTATTAATAATCAGCAAACTGATACATAATAATTATGTAGTTACATTTCAAAAACAATGTCAGTAGGGTTTTTTGGTTCTAATTCTGTTACTGAGCTATTTTTATACCGTACCTGATTCAGGCTATTTAGCGTTATGAATTATTATGCTTGCCTTTTCAGTGGTAAAACAAATGCCTTGCACGATGGCCAATCTGGTTGAAGAATCGCATCTACCTATTAGATTAAACAAATTAAAAACGCGATATTGCTTCTATCATTTATTCTGTAAAACGAAATAGATCGGTGCGAATTAAGTTATCTAGTATATTAAATTCACTAATAAAAATTGTAATGGGTATTTAATAACACATTAAGACTCTAATTAGTTTATCGTTATGTTTGTGTGCATAATTATATACGATATAATATGTAATTTTATTATGAATGATAGATCTTCATATGTGGATCACAGAGATCATTCTTATGTCATTGTGATGATGAGTGCCATTGTTTTGGGAATGCGAAATTTTTTATCACTTTTTATAATGATCCATTTCACGTGGTGAAAAATTTACTGCTATAGCTCATTTTTTTTTTAATTAAGTAGTAGACACACTCAAATCATTTTTTGTATTTTTAACTTTTTGGGAATGTATACCTACTGAACAATATATTAAACAGAAAAAATATTACACATTGGTGTAATAATTTTTCTGGAAGTTTCAGTCATAATTTAATTTTTATTGAAAATCGGAGTGGAAGCATTTTGTATACTCAATATCAAAAAATATTCTTGGTACAAATTTGTTTCCTATAAGTACTAAATTATAACATAACATTTGCCCCAAAATATATACAAATTATTTTTTATAAACTATGTACTTGAATTTTAAGAATTTTAATTTTAAGAATGATTTTAAAGGTGTTTTTATAATTAATGTTCTTGACAGATAACGTCTGATTTTTTTTTATGAAAGACTTAAACTTTATAAGTACAACATTCGCCCAAAATAATATATACCTAAGTAATTAATCTCAACATACTTGTTCGTGTTCGTCATACGCTTTGCGTAATTTGCGGGACCTTGATTGGTTTGTTTTCTGGAAAAAATATGACTGTTATTATTTGTTAAGTTAAACTGTTAAGAGGAAATAAATAAAAAAAAGAAATAATTACTACGTTAAAAAGATGATAATCTCAGACATTCAATATGGAGATCCTAACTTCTTCATACTCAAGATACAAGTATAAAACTGCATAGTGTGATGATATTGAGGATATAATATATTTGGGTTAATCTAAACCAAAATTTACAATACAAATTAAATTACAATAAAAAAGTTATGACAATATACCTACCTACATCATAACTCTGACATCACGTAAATACGTGTTTACATACGTAGGCCATCTCATTGGTATAACTTACATTATACTCGGAGTATCATTGTCTTTTTATTATAGAATATATCTAACATGCATATTAATATATATTATGTATGTTGTTATGGTATTCGATGACGTTCACCACATGGTCGTATGCACATTCGAATACTGCCTATTGCCATCGACATCTTTACTATATAAGCGCTACATTTACTCCATATCTCTACCATTCAATAACCGTCTTTAATTAGATCAACATACAAATACAATATAAATTTGTGTATTACCTACTAATAGTATCAAATTTATTTTGCAAAAATTATTTGTTTATTTTTAGATTAGTATTTTGTTTTATCGGTAGTGTTTTTTTTATTTATTAATATCACCATGTATAAAGTGAGATTATTTTTTAAATCTTTGATTTTTTTTTATTTTGTAAATTTTTAAGAACAGATAAGGATAGAAATATAAAAAGGGACCTGTTAGATCACAAATAAAAAAATAAAGTACGGACATGACGACTTGAGTGTTTATTACATGCTGTTGGACTACTGATCTCCCTCCTTGTGGGAAATTTCGTGATGATATAGATATAAATAAACAAACAAATGAGTCTGCCGTATCAAATAATATACATTTCACTGTCGCATTTTATTTAGAATGAAGAAATCAAAACACTTTCTTAGTTTTTTTCAGTCTTTCATATTTGTTCTTATCTCGTGGAAAGCACCCAAAATACTCAAAGCACAAAAAAACGGCGCCATAATTTTACAAACATATTCTCAGATTTTATGAACTATTATTGAATATCAGCAAAATAATATTCAAAAACGTTTGCATAAATTAACTCGTTAACGCATTGTGCATTGGCTTTTTAAAATAAGCTCTTATAATTAATGTGTTGTTATTCGTCCCATTATTTACATGCATTTTAACTTTTACTGTTTTTGTGTTCTATATTTAATTCGAAATTCAAAATTTCAAAATTTTAAGAAAGTAATTCATTTAATATTATTTTCAGTGGTGCATACCTGTTGCGTTACTGTGTTTATCTCTGGTTAATGGAGAGCCACCAGTAAACTCATATTTACCCCCATCAGGAAACAGTGGACGTCCATCTTCTGAATATGGAGCACCAGGACAACAAGGGAGAGGCCAGGGTGGTGGATTTGGTGGATCAGCACCAAGCTCCAACTATGGAGCCCCTGGAGTAGGAATAGGTGGCGGTCCACCATCTAGTAGCTACGGAACTCCCAACGCTCCTTCTAGCTCATACGGAGCACCAGGTCAAAATGGTAACGGAAAACCATCTTCTCAATACGGTGCTCCATCTGCCGGTGGATTTGGAGGTTCTTCCAATGGAGGTAGACCTAGCTCATCTTATGGTGCCCCTGGACAAGGAAATGGCTTCAGTGGAGGACGTCCCAGTTCAAGCTACGGTGCTCCAGGACAAGGAAATGGTGGATTTGGATCCAGTGCTCCAAGTTCTTCGTACGGTGCTCCTGGTCAAACCCCATCAAGTTCTTATGGTGCACCAAATGGTAATGGAATTGGCTCTGGATCAAAACCAAGTTCATCATATGGTGCTCCAAATGGCAATGGAAATGGGGGTGGTTTTGGAGCCAGCCCAAGTTCATCATATGGAGCACCCAGCGCTGGAGGTTTCGGTGGACAGCAACCAAGCTCATCATACGGTGCTCCAAATGGTAATGGAAATGGAGGCGGTTTCGGTGGAAAACCAAGTTCATCATACGGCGCACCAAACGGAAATGGGAATGGAGGTGGATTCGGTGGAAGACCAAGTTCATCATACGGTGCACCAAATGGAAACGGTGGTGGTAGACCAAGTTCTTCTTACGGAGCTCCAAATGGTGGAGGTGCCGGAGGAAAACCAAGTTCTTCCTACGGAGCTCCAAATGGTGGAGGTGCCGGAGGAAAACCAAGTTCTTCCTATGGAGCACCAAATGGTGGAAATGCTGGAGGAAGACCAAGTTCTTCTTATGGTACACCAAATGGAAATAGTCTGGCACCAAGTTCATCATACGGAGCCCCTGGACAAGGAGGATTTGGTAGCCAACCTAGTTCCTCATATGGTGCTCCAAACGCTGGAAATAGTTTTGGAGGTGCTCCTTCATCATCCTATGGAGCTCCAGGTGCTGGCTCTCCAAGCTCTCAGTATGGTGCTCCAGGCGGTGCTGGTGGATTTGGTGGAGGAAATGGATATGCTGGTGGTCAAGGCGATGATGGCAGTAACGTAAGCATTAATTTATTTTTCAGTATATAACACATTATGGTATAAATCTATCAGAAAATGTAGTGTTAAAATTATTTACGCAATCGTGTTAAAACGTGATTAACTGAAAAATATGGATATAAAATTATTTCTTAAATGAAAGTGAAAATCGTGTATTTATTGCATGGTACTAAATAATAAACACAAAAGGTTTCGAATAAAGAACTGAAATTTGTGTAACTTTGTACCTAAATATGCCAAACTTTTCTATCATTTAAGAAAGTTCGCGCTATTAAAATACTTTTGACTTTTCAACAAACAATAACATTCTCGATTTTATAGAGGTGAGACCTTTAGAAAGTTTAATTCGTTTTAATTTATGAAACGTTTTCAGGAACCAGCCAAATACGAATTCAAATATGAAGTTGAGGACGCAGAGACGGGCACAAGTTTTGGACATTCTGAGCAAAGAGATGGTGATGTTGCAAATGGGGAGTATAACGTGTTGCTGCCAGATGGCCGAAGACAGATTGTCGAGTACGAAGCTGGCATTGAAGGATACAAACCTCAAATAAGATATGAGGGTTCGTTGGAATAGATCACCATTTCGTAGTTTTGTTGATGGTTTCGCTTTCAACCTGCTTTTTCCAAATTATTAACCAAACGAATAAATATCCATTCAATCCTTTATCCAACAAAAAAATTAGATACCTACTAAATGATCTTCCAGTTGCGTTGACAGAATTGCATCCATTAATTTAACAGATTTTAATCAAAATCAATACATAACAATTTCAGACGAAATTAAATTTCTTCGGAACACTTGCGATCATATTGAAAAAAGTCTTCACAGATTTGATCAATTCAGATGTAACAACATAATATTTAACAACTCTTAACACATTGCCTAAAGATAATAATATTTGTATTGTACTTTACCCATGTTTCTCACTTTCATTCGCTTTCCTGTCCTTCTCAGAATCGACTCAGGAACTTGAATCACTCTTATTCAAATAACATATAATTCATAAGTGGTTATTACCACTTCTCACTAAGGAGAACTTTAAGTGCAGTTATGAGTACATATTCTAGTACTGCACAGAAACCTAATTATTTGAAAATTTAATCATCATAATCGCTGAACTCTTCGCAACAAAATCACGAACATTGTTGATGCGAAATAATTACAACTTTTAACCTAGTGTTTCCAAACAGCAAAACTACGAAACTAGGAGATTATATTATATAAATAATTACTATTATTTTAACCTCAAAAAAAAACTTAGTAGGTACATAGTTTTAAAATTTATTGCAAAAGCAACAAAATTTAATTTTAATAATTTTGTGATTATTATAATATTATTAACACCGTAACTGCTTTTTTAGAATAATTTAATACTTTTTAACTTTACGCTTGGTAACGACAAAATTTCGCGTAACTTAATGAAATATTATTTAATTACGTTTTTTTTAGAATTATTAACTGCCTCTGCTATGCTGGTGTGTATTCGACAATTTGATCGGTTTCGTTTTAAGCACTAATAATATTCTTAATAAATGTAAACACTTATTTGTTTTCATTGAAATCTAATATTTTATTTGTTTTTACAGGTGAGGCAAACAATGGAGGCAACGGTGAGTTTAATTATTTTACTTAAGCAATACCATTTTTATAAACTTTAATGTTCAAGTTTATTTTTTGTTTCATAAATTTCAAAGCATTATCGCACAATACTTTTATGATTTTTTTTACTAAAATTATGCTCATAAAAAAGCGATATTGACCTAGCGATGTCCGAAGCAAAAAAAACCTTAAGTTATGTGCATATTTAGCTAATAAATTTAAAAAAAATCAGTCTAGTAATCAAAGCTCTCATTGTTGTTTCCGTGAAAAAAGACATAATAATTATTACTGCTAGTCTACTCCACTATTCGCTCGCTGGTTAACCCACAAATGAGAAACAACATCACATTAATAATAATTAGTTGTAATGACAAAAAGTAACAATCAGAACTCAGATAATAGACATGTACTTCATTTCTCTGTTATTTGAGTTATTCACGAGTTAGCTTGCACTTTCGTATAAATTGTATGTAGGTTCCTAACAATAATGTTCACCAACTGCATTTTTACATCAGCTGTAATACACAGTAGGTACCTAAGTGTACATTGTTTAGTAACATTTGTCCATAGGAAATCTTTAAATAATAATTTGTATTGTCTTGCCAATTATATGTAATGCACAATGGCTTTATATTATAATATAGTTATAAATTATTATGTGGACGTAATCTTATGTTATGTTTATTATAATAATATTGAGATTCGCGTTTCAAATGAAATTATGTCATAATATAATAATAAAATTGCACTTCACGTTCTGTTTACAACATAGGCTTTTGCTCTCGTGTGACAATAAATTCCCATGTATAACATCGCGTTCATAATGCTGTATGAAAACATTGTGTTCTTTTTGTGTGAATGACATAGCGACGGCCGGAAGTAACGCTCTTGCCTTTGCGCTTTGCCTCGAATCACGAGGTCTCAGATTCGATTCCCTGCCAAGACAAAATGAAGAATGGTTTATTTTCTAATTGTCCTGGATTTGGGTGTTACATGTTCCTGCCTTTATTTATTTAGTTCATTATGTATGTATCGTTGATTTAGTACCCATTACAGATGATTCATATTATTTTAGCTTGAGACTAGTTCGATGTTACATGTTATTATCGATTGAACCGTTTTTTTTTTATTTGTTATCAATAGATATAGACTTTTACAAAATAATATTGGTAAACATCCTATGTTATCCATATAGATACATTATCGCAAATTCGATTCTAGCCATGTACTTTTTACCTACAATAGTAATATTAAAAGGCATTTTGTCATAAAATAATTTTGCTCTTACATATTTTCTAGGTGGTTACCCATCCGGCGGACCACAAGGTGGTCAAAATGGGGGATATGCAAGCAACGGTGGATACTCAAGCGGTGGACCAAGTGGATTCGGTGGTGGACAAGGAGGTTTCGGAGGATCAAATGGAGGAAGTAATGGATATTCAAGCGGAAAACCCAACGGTGGCTCTTCACAAGGTGGTTATTCCAATGGCGGTAGCTCAGGTGGTGGCTCAGGTGGTTACTCTAATGGTGGTAGCTCGGGCTACCCAAGTGGGGGACCAAGCCAAGGAGGTTTCTCAAGTGGTGGATCAAGTCAAGGAGGGTACTCAAACGGTGGATCAAGTCAAGGAGGTCACTCAAATGGTGGGTCAAGCCAAGGAGGTTATCCAAGCGGTGGACCAAGTCAAGGTGGATATTCAAACGGTGGATCAGGCCAAGGCGGATATCCAAGCGGTGGAGCTAGTCAAGGCGGTTACTCTAATGGTGGAAATTCAGGTTACCCAAGTGCTGGACCAAGCGGCGGAGATGAAGGTTACCCAAGCGGTGGACCAAGTGGACCACGTGGAACAGGATATTAATCTGACAAACTGTATTATTTTATTCTCGATGTTATGTTATGTATACGGACAAGCCTTGAAAATATATTCTGAGGAATATGAGTACGGGTAGATAATATAGAGTAATATTATGAATGACTGAAGTAATCTCTGGGACTCTGTAATGTTGGCCATTATTTAAAGATACTCATTAATATAGTGCTTTCATAATATCATAATATTTATACAAATAAAATATTATTTATTTATTTATTCTTCTCGCAATATTAGATACCCTGTTTCCTTCGATATTAATAATATCATCAGCTTTAATATTTTTTTTTTTTTGCAAATTATTTATTTTGTTTCATAAATTAATCAAGTATTGTCATCTTCACGTGTTACTGATATCACATAATTTTATTTATCATTTATGTTTTCTACAATTTAATTTGTTTCTTATTTATTTTGTCCAATGTTTATATTATTATTATTTTATTGACTTATTTATTTAAAACAATGTAATCGATATTTTTAATAAAGGAATATGAAAAATATTAATATATTTAATTCATAACATATCTCTATCAATAATTTCAATCAAATTCCACCCTGAAGGCATTATTGCTAGTACATTATAATCAGATACTAAAATGCTCAATAAGTTCATCTTAAATATTGGAAATAAGGAAAACCGAACTAAGCAACAAGTGGAGTATTAACTTAATACATTGAATTTACTTATTGGGCTTGGTTTTGTTCATCTGCTCCTTTACCATTGTGTCTTCAAAATTTCATTTATTTATTTATTCATTCTTTACTGTACATTGATAAAAAACAATTACATAAAAGGTATACATTCAAATTAAATACAATCAATATACAGAGGGCGAGTTTATCGCAAAGGCGCGATCTCTTCCAACTAACCCAATTTTATTTTATTCTTCACTGTACATTGGTTGCAATATTTAAAATCAATACACAGTATGGCCAATTCTGAATCATAAAATAGTTTAGTTGCACTAACTAAGTGTAAGGAGAAAGTTGAGTCATAATATTTAGTTCAAATTCGTATTCACAGTTTTCCGTACTAAAACTAATTTAGTTAGCTAGTTCATTTTGACACCTTAGTACAACAATAAATTTCGAGAATCTATGGATTTCGTATTCTGAACGAAATTTTAGTTGACATCTAACAACTACAATTAGTTGTATTTGGCAGAATTTTATTCGCGACTTTTAATGTGCGAATATTACTAGTTGCTGTCATTTTGCCGCAGAATCTTTCTATATTTTGGAAGTTTAAAGTTGTTTTTTCAATTAAAAGTAAAAAATGGATATTTTTAGAATCCTCGCAACTCTTGGCATCTATAAATTGTAAAATTATACCACCACCGACGCAAATGCGAACGTCAAAATATACCGGCAAATCTGACATTTCACAATTTTCACGCGCGACAACTATTAAATTGTTGCCAGAAGTGTAAAATGGAACGTGAAAAACATTTTTTATTGCGGCATTACCGACTAATATTTGTTTGTCCCATAGATTTTACCGTTTGCCCTTGGTGGTTATCGAGTTTATAGTTGTTTATAGTTCGTAACTAATACTGAATACGAATTTGTACTATAATGACTAATATTAGTCAACTATTATTAGTTAGTTTAGTTAGTTCATCAAGATTCAGAATTGGTCCTAGTAGCAGTTATACAATTCAATGGACAGAGGGCGAATTTATCGCTAGAATACGATGCCACCCAACTAACCCAGTAATAAAATTAAAATTAAAGAAACATACATAGGTATATATCAACATAAATAATAGAAATAAAAGGCTATACGTGTATCATTCAAACATAACAAAGAAAAGCAAAAGAAAAAATGGATTCGCACATGCATGCAACAATGCGCTTTAAGATTCATATAATAATAAGAAACGTGGAACATTACAATATTGTAGGTTCTTTTCAATAACGAACACTGATTTTATAATATATATTCAATAATAAATCCTACTTATAATGTCGAACACAACTTAGTCAATC
The DNA here is from genome assembly GCA_947579605.1 of Athripsodes cinereus. Classification (NCBI taxonomy): domain Eukaryota; kingdom Metazoa; phylum Arthropoda; class Insecta; order Trichoptera; family Leptoceridae; genus Athripsodes; species Athripsodes cinereus. Next base: position 5,944,925 of record OX388312.1, on the reverse strand, counting down.
ACGCAGCGAACCAGTGCAAGTCAAGGTCGTATCTATAATGAGCCCCGTTTCCTATAGGGAGCTATCCTATATAGCAAAATAAAGTATTGCTACTCATCAATATTCCTTGCTTTACTTGTAAACAAGTGCAAGGTTCAACTCATAGGTGCAGTGTACAAAGTCCATACACTAAAATGAATACTGATTTATAAATTCTACCAAATCATCTACCAAACTGCTCATAACAAAAAAAATCTATTATTCCTATTCATTCAATGTTTTAACTGTCTCATAATAAAAGCCTTTTCTAACCTTATGGGTTCTAGGATTTTCATTAAAATAAGAATTTTCATGAAAAAATAAAAAAAAAATCTCATCGAACAATATTGTTTGAGAAGATTTATATCGACTGTCCAGTTCTACAACCCAATAAGTTAAAAAAATCGTATATTTTGATATAATAATTGACGATACCTACATACAATCAACACCACTCTTTCAACTTCACAAATAAATAACTTTGAAAAAATACACGATTCCCTTTGTTTATATTAAACTAGCTGGCCCAGCGAACTTCGTACCGCCTAAGAATCAATGAATGATTACATACATACATCTTCTTCCCCTTGTCCTAGTTCAGTCGGGGGCCCATTGCCCCTAGGTATCTCCTCCAGAGATCCCTGTCCACCGCTGCTTCCAGGACCTCTGGCCACTCCAAACCAAGCCTTTCAACACACAGGTTCGACACCTGCCCTTCCCAGTTTCTTCTAGGGTGGTCCACCGGTCTACTGCCCTCTTCTACAGACTTTATGAATGATTAATATTATTAATATCTTTACAAACTCCCGTAATTGTCCAAGTGTGTCATCGTACGTATAGTGTAAAAAATAAAATTCATTTGGAACTTTCACAGTTTAGCGGCCCCACCCGTAGTCGAGTACCTACTTTTTTCCATATAAAAAGTAATATTTTCGAAACTTGAGGAAATTGTTGCCATATGTTGCAACTATGAAACTTGAGCGGCCCCACCCCTTGTCGAGTAATATGTACGGAACTTTAGGAAATTAATAGGTATTCGACGTAGATTTTTTTGCCGGCATTAAAAATAATTCTACATATAATATGGCAACAATTTCATCCAGTTTCAAAAATAATACTTTTTCTATGGAAAAAAGTACTCGACAACGGGTGGGGCCGCTTAACTGCGAAAATTCCATTCATTATTTTACATAGACAATTCGCACACATCGAGCTAGTCCCAACCTAAGATAAATCTTGTATTATGGGTACTAACGCGACGATACACACATATCCTACAATGCACTATACATACATAATATGTAACACCCAGACCCAGGACAATTTGAAAAAGGTCATTCTTCACTTTGCGCTGGCCGGTAATCGAACCCGAGACCTCGTGACTCAAAGGCAAAAGTGCTACCTCCGCGCCCCACCTGGCGACATGAACAATTTATGTTGGACAAATTAACTTAACTCAGATTTGTTTATAAATTATCTGCTGTACGTAATATAATTATGTAGGTTTAAACCTATTTATTTTAAATTTATAAAAATTCTTTCCATGATTTTTTCAAAATTGAAATATCAGAACCACAGTTGTTGAATTGTGTAGATAACGATTCTAATTTGAAAATATATACAAAAATTATTTTGTAAATAGGCCAATCTGTAAAAAAAACTTCATCGTTGATTTTGTATAATTCTCCATATTGCATTTTTTTTTGAAATCAAAAATGTATAGCGTAAATAATTTTCTTCGTAATTTTTCTTCTCTGCCTACAAATTTCACAACACAATCTTGCATCAGAACAACATGAACACATTCTTATTTTCATCTTTAATAGCACAATTTATGGTTCAATAATAGTTTTCCATCTGCAATAATAAAATACAATTTCAAATATAATCTGTGCACGTCCACATTTATGTGACAGATTATAGTAATTTGATTCTTTATACAGCAGAACATAAGGATTATTTTAGCACAATGCAACAGGCGACGTGGGAGCGCTTACAGCGCCATAACTCTCCATATTGTTTTTATTTTTGAAATTGAAAATGTATGGCGTAAATAATTTTCTTCGTATTTTTTCTTACCGTGAATTTGTAAGATGTTTTAATAGCCTATAGTTTATTCCGGGCGGAGAAGAATCCAACAATAATCAGAGATCATTCAAATCGGTATAGCCATTCTTGAGTTATAAGTGTTCACACACCAGTTCCTTTTATATATAAGATATTTAGTTATAATTATGTTCCTGTTTTTAATTTTAGAAATAAATTTTCGAATTGTTTGACTATTGAATGGAACAGAGACAACGTATATCTTTGACAGTGCGATTATTATATAGTTCATTTCACTTTCTATAAAAGCAAGATATAAATGTACCTACCGATATTGAAAAAAAATCACGATTTCTTGAATAGGTTTAAGAAATTTCTACTTTTCGATTCATGAAACTGGACATTATAAAACATTAGACATTATAAAACCAACTTCTCAATACTTTTTCATCTGTTAGACTATACACAGATATAGTATTACCAAGTTCTACAGTAAATGTGCCATTAACAGTATCACTTGAACAGATCGTATTAAATATTGTTGGTTTCATTGTTTATTATAGTGTTGCAAATTAATTTTAATGACGCCCCATGGGCGACATTTGCGTAATAAAAATTACCTGACTGTGTCACTGTGAAGCGCCCACAAGATGGTTAATGTTTCAAACTAACAGAAGATTTTCAAACTTTTAGTAACACATAACACATTATTATATTCGTAACATTATAATATTATTGTGACAAATTATTCCCATGACAAAACTGTAACTGCCGCGACATTAGGAATGTCTTCAAGGAGATGAGATTTGGTACTAAATTGTTCTGAATGACAGTCTTAATTTCCATATAAATTTGTATTTCCAATGAGGCACTTCATCTTAAAGCGTATCCAACAAATTTTATTTTTATCGCACGAAGATGCCGATATGCGTGTTCATTACTTGCATTTAAATAGCTCTCCACGCCATTTCTGATGCATTCCATCAGAGTATAATAAAAAATACATTTCAGCGAATTATCGAAAAACAGTACCTACCTACTCTTCATTTTTCTCTCGTTTTACCAACAACATAATTAAACCTTGGATAGCAATTATTGGTTAATTTTTTAAATCTACTTTATTGCTATGTATGAAACAGCTTGATTACTAGTGCAAAACTATAAGCTAAAGATTCAGTCTCAGAAACCCAAAGAATTTCAGCTCAGAAACATAAAGATTGATAAATGGAAAAAAAAATAAGTAAGACTGCTAATACCAAAATCGCATAAAACGCGCTTTCATAATTACAAATGACCCATAGTGAAAAAAGTTAGTTTAATTTTTACTTACATAAATCCACTGACAAACTATTTAGCTTTATACCACACTATTAAAATCTACCGCTGCTATTAGCCTTTAATACCTACCTAAATATTTAGTTTGATGGAAATTTCTGTCAAAATGCGTTTAAGAGATATGTTTGTACCAAATTATGTAGAGAGAAACACAAATAATAATAAATAAATGGTTTAAATTAGTGTGTCTACATAAAATCTTTGAATAACATAAAATAATAAATCAGTAAGTTTTAAGAAACGAATGTATGAGGAAAGGATGACAAAGAGGATTTATCTAAGTGTATGGAAGAGCGGGCGTCCGAGAACCACATAGCTTGATCACGTGGATCAAATTCCTAAGGATGGCCGTGCGTTAATTACGTAAGAAAAATCAATCTGAGTTTATGGAAAATTGTATAAATGTAGAAAAAGCGAAAGAGTATATAGTGATTGATCAATATGCAGTTTCGTTCTTTCTGCCTACCCCATTTGAGATAGGTAGAGCTTGTGGGTATAGGTCCTACATAGATCGACAGAATTTATTAATTTCTACGAACACCAGTTGTTGAAGCATTGAGTAGTGAAATAACAATAGCAATTTCGCACAACGTCATAATAATAATATTAATTTAAGGGACTATCCCGATGATGACTTTTATGAAAATGTAATTAATTTAGAGTTACTGCATTATACTTATGGGACATAACTTAACATAGACTTGGTGTTAGAACGTTGCCAAATAGTAACAATGTAACTACCTAATCAAGAATTAGGTATCAACTTATTTGTATATTTTATACACTGCAATGATATTGAAATATTTAATTAAGTTTATGAAAAAATCTTGAGTTTATTAAATTAGTATAAAAGTCTTATCTATTCCAAATCTAACATCATTCAGGAATTCAGTGTAGTCAAGTTCAGTTCTCGAGTTAAATTTAAATTTTCAAAATGAATATCGTTTATAGAATCCTCGCTTCTAATATAGTGGTAAGTATTTTAATTTTGGAGGTTAAGTTAAAATTTCTTTATATACCTATCTACGTGTCCGCTAATTCTTTTAAAATTGTAACCAAAATTAAAATGAGTCATCCTTCGCTTTTATAAATAGGATATTTAGAATGGATGGCATCTTCCACAGCGGAACTCAAGATGTTTGCTTTTAAAATATCTATCTGTCTTTTTGCTTCCATAAAATCCATGTAGTTCCAAATCCATGCTCTTCTGTTCACTGTACACAATCAACACACATGTTCGTCCTTTAAGATCTGATGAATACGATCTTGTAGCCATTTGTTCTAAAGTGAACCACATCACCGTAGGTACATGCTTTATTTCAGTCATAATAGATTCTTTGTCACTTTGTCCTCTTTCGTTTTTTCTAGATGTCCAAAGCATCGTAGCTAATTATTTACTTTCATTTTGTTCATTGCATTTTATTCCACGCTGATTTAAATAAAAATATTATTTTTTCACAGATTTAGTTAGTCCCAAACTAAGATAAACTAAGAATCTTAAATTATCGATACAAACCCAATCACAACAATCAGACCCAGAACAATTTGAAAATAAAAACATTTTTTATTTTTGGGAACCAAATCTGTGTCTTTGTGTTTCAAAGGCAAGAGCGTTACCTCTTTATCACACTGGCAGTCGTTTTGGTTCCATCAATTATATAAACTGTATGTATTATATTTTTCACTAAAATTATATGCCTTTTATACTCAAAATATCCTAAAGATGGGAGTTCGTTGTGAAATAAAAAAAAGTGATTAAATAATAGAAAATAAACAGCAATAATTCAACCTCATATACCACCCTTACGATCTAATTTCAACTTTCTCAATTTCGTATTAGGTATGTAAACTGATGTGTATGTAGGTATACGTATTATATATGAGTTTAGGGTAGGTATTATTTTATTGTCGTTTTCATCGGCAGATTTTTTTAATCCGGTGACAGTTTGTTGATCATATCGTTAATCACATTGCTGTTGAGACATCAATCATTCTGAGATTGGTTTTCAAGGACGTGATCAGTGTCAAACAAGGATGACAGGGTAACCGAAAATCCTTTTTTAGTTTGTCCCGTATTGATAACAGTAAAATGTCTGCATCTTGTTATCAGTAGTGTAAAAAAACATTTGAATTCAATTTTGATTTCAAGTTTTTTTACTAAGTTGTACCCAAAGAAAATCAAACAAGAATCATATTTGATTTATCTTAGTCGCGAAAATAGGCAATAAGGATTAATTGAAATCATATTTATTTTGATCTATCTAAGTCGCGAAATGACAACCGTCTGATCGATGTTTTTTAACTGTGTTTCTGAAAGTTAATGAGTTAAATGTCTTCTAACATTAAACGTACAAACGTTTAATGTTAGAAGACATTTAACCGATATTATCATTTTCGTACGAAATACAAAAGCTAAGATTTGAAAGTAAAGAAAGTAAGTAATATGAAATGCCAGATCTATGTAATTCTTTAATATGAGTGCTGATAGGTAGGCACTTATCATTTGAAAAAAAAACGAATTACATGTAGTATTTGCTCCCTATTTAAGTAGTTAAATAGTAATTTTAGCGATCTTCCATTTTATCACGTGTTTCAGAATTTCAGACATTATGTGACATCCTTGATATTGTCTTTGTTATTATTATTATTACGATGGTGTTAGTTTAAGTAGAAAGGAAAAAATATTGGAGAATGTTGTTATTAGGGAAATGGAGAAGTTCAAGGCTTTAAGTTATATTATTATTATTTTACTAGTCTTTACATCCTTTATCCACAATAATTATTTTATTTATTTATTTTATTCTTCTTGCACATCATCATTCACATAACAAAATCAATAAATCAGTTTACATAAGAAAAAATGTGATGATATGCAGTGACGATATATTTTAAGGTCATGAATTTCTAGCAATAATTAAATGAGAAATTTATTTCGAAATACAGAGGCTCAAAATTTTTGTTTATTTGTTGATCAGCCAACCAACCAAACGAATGTTTTCTATTCTATATTATTCATATTAAAGGCATCCACTCATTTGCGAATGATTTAGGCTAATATGGAACAAGTAATCAGATGTTTCATATCAAAATAAATCTTAAAACCAAGACGGGGTTGTACGTTTATAATTAAATTGTGGCAATACTTTATTCGATGCGTCGCACAGCTGTTGTTTACTTAAATATGCAGCTACCTAGTATTATAACTTAATATAGGTACCTACCTATTATTTTCAATAATAAAGTGACTTGAAAAGTTTAATATTTCTGATTTGAGAAACTTCATCATTGATTCATAAATATCTTCCGAATTAAATGTAAGTAAATACCTATTGTAAATTAAAAGGATAGGTACGTAATGCATTCCTCCACGAGATTATCCAAAAATTCCAATGTTTCAAAGTTGAAAATCAGTCGAAAAATATATGATCCAAAGATCTCTCATTAGTGCCACATTCGCACTCAGGGGAGCTGAAAACTCCAATCGTTACTAAGTGGGTGGCAACCAAACTTCAAATTTTTGCTCTTTTTTCCTACTGATCCTTCTGTTAACACCAACTCATTCCTCCTTACCAGATCATTCCTCCATATTTAATTATTTATTTATTTATTCTTTCTTTACTGTACATTGGTTACAAACAAATTACATAAAAGGTATGCATTCAAATTAATTTCAACCAATATACAGAGGGCGAGTTTATCGCATATCAGTAAAGGTCCGCTTTTTAAGCACCTTAGTAGGATCTTTGTGTGTGGTTTCCTACTAAAAAATATAAAAATGTAACTACGTGTGCATTAATTTTGTATTCATGCAAGTGTAACTGTTTCAGCTACTTAAACTCGATGAGTTTAAGTTTAATCTCTTCAAATGATTTCAAGGGAAATAGAGTGAGGTTTTAAGAAACGCGAAGGGATATATTCACCTACGTAGAAACACACATACAATATATTAAATAAACCATAATTGTGTTATATTCAAAGCTATTAAAGCACAATACAAAGCTTTGAAGTTGTTTACATCACATGCGAAATCAACTCCTACTCGAATTATAGAATTCTCAATATTTTCCCCGTAAATAACACACATGTATGAACAAGTACCTATAGTATTATACATGAATCGTTTAATAGAATAATATTATATTTTTGTTATATCATAGTACCATACCATACCATCACGGCATATCCCACAAGTGGGGCAGCCAGCAGATCACCTGCATGTAAGAAACATGCAAACTGTCCTCTTCGTGCCAATATAAAATCAAGACATTCAGGATGGGTGGCAAGCCTCATCGCTGAATTTAAGAAATAAAATGTCTTAATTTTTTCGGACACCTGCCTTTTACAGGACACTCGAAAAGTTACGCAGAAGAGTGGGAGACCAATTCTTTACCGGGTGCTCCACGGGATTATATCATAGTTATTTACTATATTCGCTATATTATTGAAATATATTTTGCATCTTAAATTCAGCGATGAGGTTTACCACCCATCCCGAATGTCTTGATTTTATATTTGCATGGAGAAACATGGCAGCTTGCATGTTTATAATATGCAGCTGGTCCGTTGGCTATCCCACTTATGGGATATGCCGTGATGGTATAGTAGTAGGAGCCATCATGCCATATCCCACAAGTGGGGTAGCCAGCAAATCAGTGTTCCCTATATTTATCCACTTTTTATTCAAGAAATGTGCTGAATTGTGATGAAAGAAAATCAGCTTAATTTCAAGTAGATTACACCTAGAGGGTTACTCCCGGGAATTCCCGCCCGGGAAATCCCGGGAAAACCCTCTAATTTTTATTTCCCGTTTCCCGGGAAAAAACTAATCCTTTCCCGGGAAAAAATACAAATTATTAGTCATGCAGATTGCCATACCGATACCGAAATCTTTGTTTAGTTAACTGTAATAGTCGTGATAAACTTGTAGAAGCTAACGAATATTTTGATATGAAAATAGGAAAAATAATATTAATTACCAATATAAGTGTTATACCTACTTTAAAAAAAAACTTAACTATAGCTTCAATGTATTCGTTTGAAAGAAGCATAATTATTCTAGGTAAATATAATTCGAAATCGGAGGTGTGTTTGGCCGACAATGTATAAGAATCCTACAATTTTTCTTGTTTTTTTTTTACATATTTCGAAAAGTTAGATAGTTCTTAAAAATATTAGTGCAGCCAACTGTCATTTTTTTTGTTTTATTCATGGATATTAACCGATATAAAAAATCTTTTTCTGTCGAAATTTCTCATTTTTTAAAGTCAAAAACCTTTAAAAAGCTTTGCCAAAATCCATAACATTTTTTTGCTTGATAGGATGATCAAAAATTAAAAGTTTATATATTTTGTAAACAATTTATATTTTGATATAACATAGAGTACCTAAATAAATCTCGTCAGTCAGCTATTTAGTTTTTTTTAAGCAAATTACTTATATTGGTAACCAAAATTTGATTTTTTTTTATCAAATCAAAATGTTTGCAAGGGTCAACAAGTTATGAGAGTTTTTATACCAAATTTGTTGAAAATTGAATATTTATAAATATAATAATGAATTTCCCGTTTCCCGGGAACAAAAATAATCCGGGAAAAGATACCCTCTACACCTATATAAATCAATATACATACTGTATATTATATTCCTTATAATATATTAAATGAAAGAATAAAAAACTATTGATCTTAAAGAATAAATTATCATGTATCTGGTCAAGCGTCTACGAATATTCATGTGTGTCAGAAAACTTTCATAATTAATACGCAAACACAACACGTTCACAATGTAAAAGCATTTATAAACCAAAGTTTCGGTCAGATACTTTAAATCATTTTTTTTTCTAAATTCGGAGCCATGCACGGATTTTTGAAGTGAAGAAATTGAGCATTAAAAATTTTATTCCGTTGAAACACTTCCAGCACAAACTAATACCTACCTACAATATCTAACTCATAAAAGTGAAGGCTTCTTCTTACAGGCGCCTATTGTATTTTTCTTTCAGGTATCGTGTGTCATACTCTTTGGCTTACTGCCAAGTGTTTGGTGCCGCCCAGAAGGCAAGGAGTATCTTCCACCCAAAGCTGGTGGATCTGGAGGAGGGTATGGAGACGATGGACCAAGCGTAAGATTTATTTGACTGATTCGAACTAAAAAATGCGAAATGCGAACATTGCTATGAAAATTATGAATAAATCTAAATTTATGAAAAAAAATCAATAGGTACCTATCGACATTTCCTTTTTACTAGATAACAATTTTTTTTTATTTATTTTTTTATTCACCTATATACTGAGGCAGTTTCCAATTTACTTCATAAAGTTGCTTATAGCAAGGCATGTATTTGTAAGGAATCTACAGATAAAAAGATAAAAAATGTGATACAATTACAGGAACCCGCAAACTATGATTTCTCCTACGAAGTCAAAGACCCATCCATCAGTCTCGATTTTGGACACAACGAGAAGAGGAAAGGAGATCTGGCTAATGGAGTCTACAGAGTTTTGCTTCCTGATGGCCGCACACAGATCGTGGAGTATGAGGCAGGAATCGATGGATACAAACCACAGGTCTTCGTTTGATTATACAGTTTACTTGAATACCACAATTATTTATTAGATATCTTAATTATGTCTTTCTTATTCTCGAAAGCACTTTTATTTTAAATTTAAGCCAAAACTTATGTAAATGTAGAATTGCCAAATTCTTAATACCATTTTTGGTGTAGATTGCTTTGAATATTTTGAAGTTATTCAATCCTAAAATTGAGAGGTATTACATGGATTGCGTAACTAAATAGTTGTGAGTTTGGCTTATTACTATTGTTGATTTTGAAACCTGCAAGTGAACTTAAACAGTCTTTGAAAAACAGTTTGTTTAAAAATACTTGCAGCGATGTAAAGAAAATCAAATGGTTTGATTATTGATAAGAAAAAATCTCTCAAAATGATAAACGTAAACCACGAATATCACAACATAACCATAAATATTAATAAAGGCATAGTATTTAACTCGTACTCCACAGTAAATAAACGTTTGATTTAATCCTCAAAAAACACATCCCTCATATCAGCTATGAAAATAAATAATTTCTCATAATAGCTCCTAATACTTCACACAAAATATTTATAACCTCTACTAAAATATTGGCTACGATTTACTCTCAACACATTTGCCTATCAAATATCCCTTGTCCATTAATATTTTATCCATTTATTTTTTCATAATAAAACTACCCCTAGTAAAAACATAATATTCACCCCTCAACGATAAATATAAAATTTCTGATCAACAGGTAAGGTACGAAGGGGTTGCCAGTTTCGGAGCAGGGGGTGGACGAGGCCGTGGAGGTGGAGATGTGGGCTATAACTACAACGCTGCCACAAACCAGAAGTTGGTACGTCAACCAGCGCCAAAGGTTCTGAACTCTACACCAAAAAGCCCCATTAGTTCAAGCAACAGTAATAATAACTGACATTTTTTTAAGTATACACCTCCTCTTGCGCAAAACTTTATTCTATACCTAGTTTAACTATAGATTACAGACATTACTAAAGCATAAACAAATTCTGAACACATATATGGAGGTAGAAGTCCAACTGAAGTTTTGCTGTGACTGTGAGGGTAGTCAGAATTTCAATCTAGAGATCCTGGGTTCGTTATCTCGCTGTCAACCTATTCCATCTTCATGACATAAGCATATCGCTAATCGAGATGATGATTGGTATGTAGGTATTTGGTTTCTATCGAACTCAGATTCATATTTAAAAAATGCATCTAGTTTTTATATCCATGTTTGAAGAAAAATGTGTCTGCTAATTTTAGTATTGTTTATAATCCTAAAATTATAACTATGGAATAAATTTTGTAAAAAGTCGAGGGCACTGTGTCAGGACATCATAAGATAGATTACTGGATTAAGTATTATACCTAGCTTAATAGAGTTTTGAATGTACTTTTTCGCTTAAATAAATAATAATTTAATTTAATAAATAACTATATTCTGTATGTATTTATGTATATTTATGTTATTTTTAATATTTATATTACTTTTTATTAATAATATTATTTATATTAATACTCAAGCGATTTTTTTATAAAAATAATATTTTATTAATATTTTTTAAATTTTATATTTTTATTGTACATATGTATGTATATTTGTATAATTTATGTATTAATTAATTTCTCACATTTACCTATATAAAGTAATATAAATAAAATATGTGTACAAATGAAAAATATTTTTATTTTTAACATTCACCGCTTGTACAACCTCACGTATAAGACAGTTAACATCTACAATTCAGCGATTAGGTATGCCACTCATAATGATTGTATTTTTTTATTCGTATGGAGAGAACAATCTGCATGTTTATAGTTTGTGATCGTCAGCTGGCTATCGCGCTTATGGGATAAGCTGTTATGGTATGGTATGGTACAGTAGTCATAACATCCATCCCACCACGGCATATCACATAAATGAGGTAACCAGCGGATCAACTGCTTATCATAAGCGTGCAATTCTTCCTCTACTTGCCAATGAATGTAAAGATTTTCAAGTTGGGTGGCAAACCTCACCGCTGAACTAAAGATGTCAAATGTCACAAAATGTAACGTTTTACGCATACCTACATTTTACAGTATACTCAAAACTCACAGAAAAGATTGGGGGGCTTTTTCTTTACCGGCGACTCAACGGGCTTATTTATATTTAATTGCTTTAATTTGATAACAACCGTACAAAAAAGGTAGCATTTTCTGCTGTAGTTAATAAGTTCATTGAAAATTATGAAACTCTGATTATTAAAATAAAAATAAAAATTAGATATGGGTACTCATATATTTTTTTCTTTCATAAATAATAATTTCATTTTAAATCAAGCAACAAAAATTCTCAACAAAGAAAAAAACAAACACTCAATACATAAAATACTAAAAACAAAACCAGAGAATAATTACGTCTAATTAAAAGTTCTTATAACAAACCTAATGGTAACGTAGTTTATGGCTTCGTGTTTATTCTAAATTATTAAATATATAATAATGTAGGTATGTACATTTATTCAATAACACTTTTTTTATTCCATATCTAGCTATGATCTCACAGACCCCTGCTGGTCTGGCCAGTGAACCCTTCGAGTGGTTGAGAAACTGTCAAAACCCAAATTGTCGAATGAATGATAGTCTTTCTGATAATGACTATCTTCAACGAAACTCCTGTACCTGAAATCAAATCAATTTTTTTTTATAAACACACATAATTATTATTACATGCATACATTTTTTATGCAAAGACTTTTTTCATCTCTATTACGTACCTTACTATGGCATAAGTATCAAATCGAGATGAAGGCATTGAAATTAGAGCCTTTAGGACGATGCAAATTGAAAGTATTGTACATTAAAGATAAAATGACTGCATAAAACTAGGAGTTAGATGTGTAAATCATATTTACCTTTTTATCACTACCAAACATGCAGCCAAGATGACCACTTGCACCAGGAGCCAGATGAATGTGATTGAGATGAAGAGAGCCTCGTGGATGCAGATCATGTTATTGTTGGTATATGACTTGGGATCGTCCCCTGAAAAATTTAAAACAATATAAACGAAAAGGTTACTACTTCGGAGGGTTGGAAAAATTAATTCCAGAAATTTAATATTGCTAACTTGGAAATAAAAACCGAGAAATTCATGATTTTTTTAACAAATTATTATTTTTGATTTTGATTCACCTATTGATTTTAAAGATTAATATTTTATTTTAAATATAAAAAAAAAAAACATAAATATGCAGTGATTTAGGTAATTTAGGTCAAAATCATACTCATTTGCACGCATCTGTACATCATTGAAAAAAATAAAGTGATCAAAATTCGATATTTTTTTTAATGCTACACAAATTATTGTCATTTTTTTTCTATTAGTACCACAGTAGTAGAATAAATTAATCTACATCAGTTACAAATTGGTGAAATATGGGAAATTTACTCATACTTAGAAAAAAATTACCAAAATTATTGATAAAATAAATAATTGTATCTTTTTCACAGAAAACGGGAGGTCTCATTGCATAAGTAGTAATTTTATTCCAAATAATTCCTAATCATTTCTTCTCTCGAATCACACCGACCAAAAATCTGTCATGATCCCAGCAGAAAGTGTTTTCAGTAATAATAATAAATGTTACTATAATAATGCCAAAAATGTCTGATTAAGGAAGATCTGAGAGCAATAATTTTTGTAATATTGCATGAAAAATTATATTATTAAAAATTCATGGAAGGCACTACCTAAATCATAAAACAAATTGGTTATAAATAATTCTATAGGAAGGAAAAATGCAGTGTTTGCAAAATATACAGTGTTTGCGAATGTACCTAGTCACACTACATAGTTCCTAGTTTCTACTATATACCTATATTTACTGTAAATCCAGAGGTTTGTTTCTGACGCCATCGCAGATCAGAATTTTATGCAGTCTCTAACCAACGTCAGAGAGTGGGCATCGTGGCTCGGATACATCAACGATTGGATAAGTATACGTAGTAGGTATACAAGCGTCAAATTAGTTTTTTTTAAATAAAATCTTTTGTCTCAAAAGTACGAAAAATAATACAAAAATGGGTAGTTCAACAATTTCGAAGACCCCTAATTAGATAATCAAGCAATAAATTTTGTTGATATCAATTTCACGTTTCTTATTATACACAAGTAAAGATTGAATTAGAGTCAGAACGCGACCAGAGTGTCCTCTTTGATCGGTAAGATGATAGTCATCATCATCATCATCATCGCCCTCAACGCTCCTCTCGGGAGCACAGGGCAGAAACCAGCCTCCTTCATTCAGAACGTCTCTGCGCCAATCGCGTCACCTCTTTCCACGACATTCCCTGCGCTCTGATATCGTTGTCATAGGAACGGTGTATTGTGAAAGAGGGACGCCCGGACCGACGGAACCCTTGAGGACGTAAAACGATAGTAACGAAACGAAACTCTTGTTTCAATTTATCCAGTTATAATATTCTACTATCTGTGTACCAATACTATAAATATGATAGAAAATATTTTAGATATACGTTGTGTCCAGAGTGACTTCTCTGATCGGTAAGATAATAGAAATTGTTCTAGACTTAGACCACAGAGTAACTTCTATAATATCAATTCGACGTTTCTGAGATATTAGAAAAGTTTTTAAGTTTATACCACGTCAAGAGTAAGTAGCTGTGATCTGTAAGACATAAGAAAACATTCTAGATCTTGATCGTGTCTTGAACGACCCTCTGTATCGATAAAATACTTGAAATTATAGTACCACCCAACTCGACAATATTTGAACTAGAAATGCTGAAAATTCTGGACTTATAATAGGTACATGGACCGCGTCCATAATAGCCCGCCTATCATTTAAATACAAGAAAATATTTTAGATTGAGACGCGTCGAGAATAACTTATTTGATCGGTAATAGAATTATAGGTAGTCGGTCATAGTTCAGAACGGCAAACAAATTCCGATGTTATGATTCAATATGCAGTAAAAATTTACTGTCTCCATTACCGACTCGGTAATTCAGTGAGTAGTACAAAGTGAATGATGGTTATGTAATATTAGCAACCCGTGCATATATTATTACCAAACAAAATTATTATTAATAATATTTTTACTCAACAGAATTCCTGAGAATATTCGCCGATGTGTCTTTATCAACATCAGTTTTACCGTAATAAAACCCAAACACAAATAGGGAAACTTCCGAACAATATTACAGTAAGCAGTAGGTACTGGACTTGTTTTTGGTATCACAATATTATGGCAATATTATAATACCTCATTGACCGGATTTTTTTAACCGGTTACAATAGCTTAACCAGAATTATTTCTAGCGGAAGACAGTTATTTCGAGTAGGTATTCAAGATTTTATTGCTTCATGAAAGCTTCAAAAATTGAAAATATTTAAAAAGAGATACAATCAAAGGTAAAAAAAAATATTTTAAAGTGCGTAATCGTCCTCAATTTGTGTTTTTGTTGCATCGTTAGTTTCACTATCTTACACAAAAATGCATAGTTTGCATTAAGTACCAAAAATATGAACTGACAATATTTTTTGTTAATCAAATGAGGGCTTTCAACCAGTATAGATGAATTTATTAATCCAACTCCAGAATAGAAGATACATTCTGTTCATTTCGAGAATCAAACCCACGACCCTTCGTTCACAAGGCGAGTAGACTAGACCGCTAGTCAACCTATTTGAATAGGTATTAATTAGCTTGGTATGTTATACATGGTGCATATAAATAAATGAACTTCCTTTAGAAATGCAAGATACATGGTTTTTCCGGAGTTGAATTGATTGGAACGATTCGTCTAGAATGGTTTAAAATAAAAATATGATTAACATCTACACTTCTTAGCGAGTAAATACAGTCTCCGGCACCCGATTGTATCAATAATTAAATAAATTATTTTTGTTTCACACGACTTTTTAAAAATAAAAAAAAACTTAGTGATTTCACATTTGAAATCATTCAAAATGTTGTTTAACAATATTAACACTGAAATATAAAATTTAATAGATTAGAGTGTTGGCTCGTCAATAATAAAATCGGCGATGATTTTATTCAGTATTTTTGAATGGTGCTTTTGTCGATAAAATAATTTAGGTTGTGTTTTATGGGATAACTGCGTAATTTTCATTTACGAATAACTTTAATAAAATTTCAACAACGGCATGCTAATAGTTGTTTTATGGTTTGGATCGACATGGTTGAACTATGAAATTCCAATCATACCTACTAACACCATAAACACGCGTTGATAGTCATTTTCATTTATGTTTTAATTACAAGGTTTGCGCAGTTTAATGATTTTGTTGTTGTTATGCAATTTTTATTTCTAGATTCTGTAAAATTGTTTTTAACTGCAAAAAGTGAAAATATTGATGATCTTAAATATTCCCTTGGAGTAGCGTACTTTTTCTCCTTTTGCTCATTTATTTTAATTCAACATTCTCCTCGAATTTCAAGAATTATGTTTGTATGTATTATTCAAGAGGTATGATTAATAAGCTGGTAAAAACTGCACAAAATAGAGGCCATGAATACCGACTTTTAAAAAAATCGACAACAATGTTTATTTTTATGAAAGAAATTGAAATTGTAAAATAAAAACAACGCTAATTAAATATAAAACTATCCATATAAAAAACTGAAAAATACCATGAAAGCCAAAAATTAACTGGGTTAACAAGACAAGAAAAAGTTATTTTTCTGTGAATATCGATTTTCAGGACTGCATACAAAATTAAAGATTTAATATAAAAAAGCTTCACTCACCAACAGCGGCCACAAGTATCTTATTATTCTCTCCATAGATCAAATTGTCCGCAGAATAAACGTCATTCGAAGCCACAATTAGGGACAATTCCAAAGGCACCTTACTTTGATGACTGTCTTTGATCTCCTTGCACATTTCCATGAGTCTTCCAGCATTATCCGTAGAAGCAACTACAATATAGGGGTTCTTTGAAGGATCATTGCTTTCGTTATTGTAGAAAACTTTAGGAGTATTAATGTTTTCAATTATTCTGATATCGGCACTTTCATACTCGACATTATTTGTTGGAATAATATAACTAGGATCATCATTCAAGAAATTTTGTACAGTTGTGATGCCTTCCTGGGGTTTTGGACCTTTGTTTTGTTTTACGTCTCTCACGGGACGATTTGATCCACTGCGTTGTGCTTCACAGATGATCTGGAACGAAAATAAAAACGATGTATAGAACAAAAAATCAAAAGATCCACATGGATTAAATTCTCAAAATGACCCCGAATTGAGTAAGAGAAATCGGTTTGCGTGCATGAAAATTCGCATAGATTTTTTCCTTTTTAGAATGAGTATACATTTTCGTTAATAATTTAATTAAATTGAATATTTCTTACAATTTTTTTTATTGGTTAACAGGAAACATTCTGGGAATATGCACAAGAAGTTCTGAGTACCCATAAGAAGTCCTCTCTATATACCCTATCAGTCTGTCTACCGTTCTGATAAACACTCTGTAGGTATATAAATCTCTGAAGGAAGTGCTAAGGGCTTACAGGGACAAAGAAATCGATATGCCTATGTACGTTGTTATATGTTTTCTTTAATTAGGAAATATACTTCATCTCAAGACATACCTAATTATAATGATTGTATAGTACTTGGAATAACTTTGTAAAAGTTCATTTTCAAAGAACTAAAATAGATTCAAATTAAAACACTGTACGAGTATTAATTTACTTCGAACAATTCTTGACTCAGATGCCTTTCATCATCATCATAGAGTTTTTATTTCTAATGTGAAACAGTTTCTCGTATAAACTCCCTGATGATGGGTGTCTACCCGAAAGGCCTCCAAGTCAAATATTGTTCATAGTGAAAGTAATAAAGTGTTTTATTTTCAATCTTATTTAATTCTATTTACATATAATTATATTTTTCGTTCGCATGTCAACTTTCATTCAACATCATATTTTTAGTAAGAAAGTAATGATAACTGATAACATATGTAGAACGGAAGCAGTAAATTTACCAAAATTATGACCGTGTACAAAAATCTCCTATAGAATTTACGATCAAACACACCATACAGAGAACTCAGTCAAAAACGAGGAAGAACGTGGAAATTGACGGTAAAAATTAAACCATTTGAAATATTTTCTGAAAAATACAGCCAAAAATCTTCATTAATGTTAGAAACCAGCAAAAAGCTCCAATGATTGCGTTTTTTTTTTAATATTATTTAAACATATCAAAAACAAAATTATTTTTATCTTTAACAGCCATATTAAAAAAGTCTTTAAATTTTCGCGGAATAACTTCTTACCATAGAAACTCATAGTAACTTAGAGAATTTTGACAGCTTGAACCGGCAGAATCTAATTGTTTTCATTTCTGCTTCGAGCTTCAAGTGGTGCCGAAATTTTATTATATTCACGAATTTAAATTTAATTTCATAATGAGTAAAGTAGTGCAACCAAACCTAAGCCGATTCGTAAGTATTGGGGCACATTTCTTAATTTTTGACTCACAATTCGCATATTTTGATTTGCTTATAAATCTTGTTAACATTAAAATTTGTGAATAAATATTTATTTTTTTGTACATTTAAATAATAAAAGATTTTCAATAATTGAATACCCTAAATAATGCCTATTTTATTTTATTGTTCTCCATAATGTTTTCTCATATACGTATGAGGGGTGAAGAAGCAAAGTAACAACGATCCTAGAATATTGAAACTGAAAATATAGAACACTTTTATTTGTACTTAAAGGGTTTTTTTATTGATTAACTGGAGGAAATCACAATCAACTGAATTAATCTGCAACAAGCATGCTTTTTCTTTTCCATTCCTCCCTATCTTCTGCCAAGTCTTTTCAATTCTACACATGCTACAGCGCATAACCTCCACAACTTGATCCGTGTAGAGTGTAGGCGTCTCTTGGTGGGTCTCTACAATTCCTGACATTAGTCATGCCCTCCATGATGGTAATAAGCAAAGCTTGTTGGCTGATATTGTGGCCAATACAGTTTCTCGTTGTTAGCTATTTTTTTCTTCTTTTATTTTTTTTTCTGCTTCTTTCTCTCTCATAACATATAAATGATCATATGCAAAAGTATGTTTACTTATATTTGTATGTTATCAATATATTACTATTTAAATAAAAACAAACATAAAACATAATAATTTCTTCCATACATTTTTGTATCAGGCACAAATATCCACCAATAAAGATTGAAGATTGATTTTTATTGGTTGTGCGGAGAACGTTCGTTATTCGAATTATTCATACACATTCGATATGTAGTTTATTACAGATTTATATACTTTTATTTATTATTTTTACGATTTTTATTTATACCTATACTTTATACACAAAAATGTATTAACTGTTTTTGTTTCTCATATGTTTTCATGTTTTTTGTAGAGTACCCACGTTCCGTAGAGTTTCCGGAAAAGAGGAAGAAGAATTCCCACTCTTTCATGTGAGTTTTGAAAGGCATGCAGTGTTGGTAAAATATCACTAATAAGATGTACAGCATCTGTCTTATTTTATGAATGTCGGACGTATTATTTTATATGCCTACTGAGAGAAAGTCATGGATCTGCTGAGTACCCCATTTCTGGGCAATGCCATGATAAGTAGATACTGTCAGTAGGTAGTAACTAGTAGTAGAGCGACGTGTATGTTCATTTGTATGGTTAGTCTACTGGTTAATCTATTTGCAGGAGATGTCATGATATAAAAAATATATTATTACCAACATGGCATATCCATTAAGTGAGGTAGCCAGCTAATTAATGAATTGCAATGAACATACTTCTTTGTACCATAATAAAAAATAAAACATTCTTGGAAGGTCGCAAACTTCGTCGTTGAATTATGGAAAATAATTATTGTCTTAAACGTGACGTTTTACGAACGTCTGCATTTCACAGGACTCTGAAAAACTTACGAAAAAAAGTGGGAGAACTATTAGTTGTCGTGGACTCCACGGAGAGTTGTGGCGTGAATATTTTATTTTTCAAGTTTTCAACAAATTTTAGAATAATTTGGTTATTCATATAACCTGTTGATACAGTTCCTTTCAAGCTAATAATTTTAGTCATGCTGATGCCAAAACCATCACATATTTACCTACTGAACTAATATAAAATCGACATAAACATTTCAGTTCGTATTATTCTTTATAATATTATTATAATTCAAATACACATAATTTGTACCAATTACTCACATTTTATTATTTTTGTCTGTCAAATTGTTTTTTACTTTGTTATATGTTTAACGTGTAAAAGGCCGTGTACAAGTGATAATTAAATAAATAATTCACGGCCACCCATCATGAATGTCTTCACTTTTATAGATACAGAGAGAACGACTAGCGTGCTTTATCATATTTATTTATTTATTCATTCCTTACTTTCAATGATAACAATACATACAATTTTATAGAAAAATGCATTCAAATAAGATAATTATAATCAATATAGGTACAGAGGGCGAGTTTATCGCAAAGGTGCGACCTCTTCCAGAAAACAGACACTTAGTCATAAGTGGTTGGTCCGCTGGCTACCCCAATTTCGGGAAATGATGGGATAGTATAAATGAATACCCTTCATCCTTACCCCCACTTATATAACCGGGTGTCCCACGATATCTTGTGTAACAGTGTACAGTGAAGGATAATGACAATAAATAAAACTATGATCATCGATATAGATCGAGTTCGTCGGTAGCCTGGAGGTAGAGTCTCGGCCTTCAGAACAAGGGGTCCGTGGTTCGATCCCAGGTGCCGGCAAGCTCCCCTTTCACGGCACAAGATTTTAGCTTAGTGTGAAAGGTGTATAAGGTTGTATTTGGGTTTATAACAAACCCAGATATATCTTTTTTTTAAAAAAAAAAAAGATATGTAGGTAATTATATACCTACCTACCTATATACCTACCTACCTATTCATACTACTGGAGAACCTACTATAGAGATTTACTTATAGGTAAGTATATTAACCTATTTATAAGCATGTTTGCCTACTAAAATAATAACAATTTACACTCCCGGTTTTGCGGGTAAACAAAGAAACCACATGATATTCAATATTATTATTGTTTAGTATTTAAGTTTGTAATAAGTATGTTAGTACTAACATAATATTTATATTCCTAAAGTAATCCCTTAAGTGAGTAGGTAGGTACTTTAATTTCTAAGATATGATAGGCAATTGTATATGACAATATTGTCAAGAATATAAAACAATAAAATAATAATTATGAAGTAGTTGGCTGTTGCGGTCCGAGGTTACGAGTTCCCGGGGTCAATTCCCGGTCAGGCCAAATTAAGACTACCCTTTTTCGAACTGTTCTGGGTCTGAGTGTTACGTATAATATACGTGTTTAGTGCATTGTATATTAATTATGTATCCTTTTTCGAACTGTTCTGGGTCTGAGTGTTATACATATAATATACGTGTTTAGTGCATTGTATATTAATTATGTATCCTTTTTCGAACTGTTCTGGGTCTGAGTGTTACATATTATATACGTGTTTAGTGCACTGTATATTATTTGTGTATCGTCGTGTAAGATTTACAACATAATACAAGATTAATAATAATCTTAGTTTGGGACTGACTCGATCTCTGTGAATTTTCTATATACATAATGTGTTACGTTTATTTTATTTATATGACTTTGTATCTTGATTTAGGGAACTAAATGATATACGAGAACATTTGTATACATATTTTTTTACTGTTTTTTTTCTACATATTTTATTTATTTATTTATTTTTTACTGTAAATTGATTTCAAGCACTTTCACGTTCATTATGGAAGGGGTTCCTACCACTTACGCCTAGATGTGTCAAGAACATCAGTTCTCATGGCATCCAGTCAGTCTAGAGCAGTGGTTCCCAAACTTTTAATTTCTCGTACCACACACGAAATTATAAATCAGTAGCGTACCACTAAACTAGAACTCGATGGTAAAGGATTTCGATCATCATCTTGAATCACTGCACAATTTAATGGCCATGGCTGCTTGCGTACCACCTTAATTATTGTCGCGTACCACTGGTGGTACGCGTACCATAGTTTGGGAAACACTGGTCTAGAGCAAAAGTTTTTTTTTTGATCAAAGCAATTAAACACATAAATTTGACAATCTATATAAATCAAAATGAGTTGACCATGTATGTTCCCCCATAACTTGAGAACGGCTGAACCGAATTGGTTGATTTTTTTTGTTGTGTTCGTAATTATTAGGAGACGGTTTGTATGAAAGAAAATTTTTGGAAAAGTCGGAAATTTGGATTGTATTTTTGAATGAAAGTGACGTTTGTACGACAGTTCTGCTGTCACGTATTGCCATAAAGATTTTTTTTATAAAAATTTGTTGACCAAGTATTGCAATGATATTTACCTGTTTAGCTATTTTATTGTATCTTTTGTGTTCTTGTAACAAGAATGTAATAGAATTCTATATTGTTTAAAACATTGAAATTGTACTGAAATTGTTTTATTTCAATTCCCATAAATTTAAGAGAAGATTCGGTTGAATGACTCACTTCTCAACTAACTTCGGAGCCTAAACTATTGGAGATAGACATGAAATTCAGCCTGGCGACGCCGGGTAGGAACATCTAGTATCAAATAATTATGTACAATCAATATACAGAAGATGTCGAGTAGGTACCTACTTGAATTTCCCGAAGCACATTTATTTTGATATAAATCTTAGTTTTTTACGTATATTATTACAAAGTACTTTTATACAAAATATTTAACAAGAAGGTACTTTAAGAAGGAAGGTACTTCAATTTCTTCTTAAGCTTACATTTGAGTTGATGATTTAATAATAATACTTAAACCTACCCGATATTCGGCAGATAATGATTGTATGTATGTGTGTATAATATTATATTGTGAGTATGTATGTACATAAGTTAGCTGTATCAGAGACTTGTCATTCAAGTTGGATGTGTGATTGATGGTGAATGGCAGCATTATAATCAATCTTTGAATACCTCCAGTACTGATGTGTACTTAGGGCACAAACATGGTACCTTAGAACACTGACGTTATTTTAATAAGATCATATTGTGTGCATGTCTAGTGTCTACACAATGAAAGCCTTTGTTGTAAGTTAATAATATCATTCAACTATTGTAAAGGATAATATTATATTACTCAAACAAACAGTTCTGACATAATCAATTATGTATATACAGTGAACCAATGATACATTTAAAAAAAAAAGAGAAAAATAAAAGATTATTGCTAATACTAAACTATCACTTTATATCCCAGAAGTGGGGTAGCCAGCTAATTAATGAATTGCAATGAACATACTTCTTTGTACCATAATAAAAAATAAAACATTCTTGGAAGGTCGCAAACTTCGTCGTTGAATTATGGAAAATAATTATTGTCTTAAACGTGACGTTTTACGAACGTCTGCATTTCACAGGACTCTGAAAAACTTACGAAAAAAAGTGGGAGAACTATTAGTTGTCGTGGACTCCACGGAGAGTTGTGGCGTGAATATTTTATTTTTCAAGTTTTCAACAAATTTTAGAATAATTTGGTTTTTCATATAACCTGTTGATACAGTTCCTTTCAAGCTAATAATTTTAGTCATGCTGATGCCAAAACCATCACATATTTACCTACTGAACTAATATAAAATCGACGTAAACATTTCAGTTCGTATTATTCTTTATAATATTATTATAATTCAAATACACATGATTTGTACCAATTATTCACATTTTATTATTTTTGTCTGTCAAATTGTTTTTTACTTTGTTATATGTAAAAGGCCGTGTAAAAGGCCGTGTACAAGTGATAATTAAATAAATAATTCACGGCCACCCATCATGAATGTCTTCACTTTTATAGATACAGAGAGAACGACTAGCGTGCTTTATCATATTTATTTATTTATTCATTCCTTACTTTCAATGATAACAATACATACAATTTTATAGAAAAATACATTCAAATAAGATAATTATAATCAATATAGGTACAGAGGGCGAGTTTATCGCAAAGGTGCGACCTCTTCCAGAAAACAGACACTTAGTCATAAGTGGTTGGTCCGCTGGCTACCCAATTTCGGGAAATGATGGGATAGTATAAATGAATACCCTTCATCCTTACCCCCACTTATATAACCGGGTGTCCCACGATATCTTGTGTAACAGTGTACAGTGAAGGATAATGACAATAAATAAAACTATGATCATCGATATAGATCGAGTTCGTCGGTAGCCTGGAGGTAGAGTCTCGGCCTTCAGAACAAGGGGTCCGTGGTTCGATCCCAGGTGCCGGCAAGCTCCCCTTTCACGGCACAAGCTTTTAGCTTAGTGTGAAAGGTGTATAAGGTTGTATTTGGGTTTATAACAAACCCAGATATATCTTTTTTTTTAAAAAAAAAAAGATATGTAATTATATACCTACCTACCTATATACCTACCTACCTATTCATACTACTGGAGAACCTACTATAGAGATTTACTTATAGGTAAGTATACATATTAACCTATTTATAAGCATGTTTGCCTACTAAAATAATAACAATTTACACTCCCGGTTTTGCGGGTAAACAAAGAAACCACATGATATTCAATATTATTATTGTTTAGTATTTAAGTTTGTAATAAGTATGTTAGTACTAACATAATATTTATATTCCTAAAGTAATCCCTTAAGTGAGTAGGTAGGTACTTTAATTTCTAAGATATGATAGGCAATTGTATATGACAATATTGTCAAGAATATAAAACAATAAAATAATAATTATGAAGTAGTTGGCTGTTGCGGTCCGAGGTTACGAGTTCCCGGGGTCAATTCCCGGTCAGGCCAAATTAAGACTACCCTTTTTCGAACTGTTCTGGGTCTGAGTGTTACATATAATATACGTGTTTAGTGCATTGTATATTAATTATGTATCCTTTTTCGAACTGTTCTGGGTCTGAGTGTTACATATAATATACGTGTTTAGTGCATTGTATATTAATTATGTATCCTTTTTCGAACTGTTCTGGGTCTGAGTGTTACATATTATATACGTGTTTAGTGCACTGTATATTATTTGTGTATCGTCGTGTAAGATTTACAACATAATACAAGATTAATAATAATCTTAGTTTGGGACTGACTCGATCTCTGTGAATTTTCTATATACATAATGTGTTACGTTTATTTTATTTATATGACTTTGTATCTTGATTTAGGGAACTAAATGATATACGAGAACATTTGTATACATATTTTTTACTGTTTTTTTTCTACATATTTTATTTATTTATTTATTTTTTACTGTAAATTGATTTCAAGCACTTTCACGTTCATTATGGAAGGGGTTCCTACCACTTACGCCTAGATGTGTCAAGAACATCAGTTCTCATGGCATCCAGTCAGTCTAGAGCAGTGGTTCCCAAACTTTTAATTTCTCGTACCACACACGAAATTATAAATCAGTAGCGTACCACTAAACTAGAACTCGATGGTAAAGGATTTCGATCATCATCTTGAATCACTGCACAATTTAATGGCCATGGCTGCTTGCGTACCACCTTAATTATTGTCGCGTACCACTGGTGGTACGCGTACCATAGTTTGGGAAACACTGGTCTAGAGCAAAAGTTTTTTTTTTGATCAAAGCAATTAAACACATAAATTTGACAATCTATATAAATCAAAATGAGTTGACCATGTATGTTCCCCCATAACTTGAGAACGGCTGAACCGAATTGGTTGATTTTTTTTGTTGTGTTCGTAATTATTAGGAGACGGTTTGTATGAAAGAAAATTTTTGGAAAAGTCGGAAATTTGGATTGTATTTTTGAATGAAAGTGACGTTTGTACGACAGTTCTGCTGTCACGTATTGCCATAAAGATTTTTTTTATAAAAATTTGTTGACCAAGTATTGCAATGATATTTACCTGTTTAGCTATTTTATTGTATCTTTTGTGTTCTTGTAACAAGAATGTAATAGAATTCTATATTGTTTAAAACATTGAAATTGTACTGAAATTGTTTTATTTCAATTCCCATAAATTTAAGAGAAGATTCGGTTGAATGACTCACTTCTCAACTAACTTCGGAGCCTAAACTATTGGAGATAGACCTGAAATTCAGCCTGGCGACGCCGGGTAGGAACATCTAGTATCAAATAATTATGTACAATCAATATACAGAAGATGTCGAGTAGGTACCTACTTGAATTTCCCGAAGCACATTTATTTTGATATAAATCTTAGTTTTTTACGTATATTATTACAAAGTACTTTTATACAAAATATTTAACAAGAAGGTACTTTAAGAAGGAAGGTACTTCAATTTCTTCTTAAGCTTACATTTGAGTTGATGATTTAATAATAATACTTAAACCTACCCGATATTCGGCAGATAATGATTGTATGTATGTGTGTATAATATTATATTGTGAGTATGTATGTACATAAGTTAGCTGTATCAGAGACTTGTCATTCAAGTTGGATGTGTGATTGATGGTGAATGGCAGCATTATAATCAATCTTTGAATACCTCCAGTACTGATGTGTACTTAGGGCACAAACATGGTACCTTAGAACACTGACGTTATTTTAATAAGATCATATTGTGTGCATGTCTAGTGTCTACACAATGAAAGCCTTTGTTGTAAGTTAATAATATCATTCAACTATTGTAAAGGATAATATTATATTACTCAAACAAACAGTTCTGACATAATCAATTATGTATATACAGTGAACCAATGATACATTTAAAAAAAAAAGAGAAAAATAAAAGATTATTGCTAATACTAAACTATCACTTTATATCCCAGAAGTGGGGTGACCAGCAACAGCTGCAAGTAATAAAAATTCAAGCTGACCTCTTCGTGCCAACAAAAAATATATTCACGATGAGGGGCGAACCTCATCGCTTAATGACATGGAATGTAAAATATTTAATTCACTTTACTTCACACACACACACACAAAAATATTAGATCTATGTACCTACTTATGTATATTATACAAAAAATACAATTTCGATAAAATTGTCAAACTTGTTTATTTGATATAATTTTTTTCATACTTCTTTTGAACATTTTTATAACTCACCTTTTTGGAATTGTAAAGAATGACCTATTTAGATTTTTTCTTTCTAGCATAAGTTTATGGTTCTTACCCCAAAGGCATATTTTATCTCTTATAAAAATCATACGCCACTACGATACAATAAACATCTTTTTTTCATATTTATTGGCTGTGACACTTTTATTGAGACATCGCTTTTTTAGACACATTTTTGATAAATAAATTACTCAATAATATACATAATCAAAAAGATAGACTTTGTTATTGCTTTGATAATTTTTATATATTATTTAATATATTTTTTCACAATGTTAACGCACAAACCCTCAAACAATTAATTTACTTTCATTATCTATACATTGTCATTATCTATATTTTTTCGTGGAGCAACCGGTAAAGAATTTAGTGTCTCACTCTTTTCAGTAAGTTTTCGAGTTTCCCATAAAAGGCAGGTGTTACATCTTAAATTCAGCGATGCGACGGGGTTTGCCACCCATCCCAAAATGTCTTAATTTTTTGTTTGCATACACGCAGCTGATCTCTTGGCTACGCCATCTGTGGGATATACCGTGATGGTATAGTATCTATATTACGAGCTTGTATTACATATTCTCGGAATGGAATTGGTCTCCTACTCTTTACTATAAGTTTTTCAGTATTTGGTCAATGACATTTTTAATTCGGCTATGACCTTTGCAACCCATTATCAACGTTTTATTTTTTAAGCACAATAATTACGATCTGCTACATGTAGCGAGTCCTTTGACTAATCAACTGGATTATTTTGATGATACAGAGAGAAGAGAAAGGGTTTTTTTTTTCAGAAGAAATATGTGAAAACTTATTTTACGAGTTTGCCTCAAGAATAATATTTTATGTAAAAATAAATACCTCTTCACATTTTCCAGCACAGAACTGCACCATGACACTAAATTTGATTACATGGGAGTTCGGGAACCTGAATGCCCTAAATCTTGCGCTAAGTCTGATTAGATTTGTCCCTTCTCCAGGCCTTCCCGGAATCTTGGATTTGACCAACGCTGGAAAGTCCACTTGACCTGTGGGACATCCTCTACTATCCAAAAGAAGAACTGAACTATCTCCAAGTTGCGATGATGCAACTAAATGATAAGCCATAATATCGATATCTGAAAACATACTTGACAATCAAAAACTGTTATATTATGTAAATGTACGTTGTTGTGGCTATCTTTTTTTCCCTTAAGTTTTTTTCTTATTATTATGATGTGTACTAGTTTGTTACAAAATACCTTCTACCATTATCATGTTTATTGTTTGAATGTACCCAAGCCAATGTGAAATGTAATATTATTTTTCTTTTATAATCTGTTAAAAGGCATTATCTATTTATTAATTAATTAAATAAATACTTAAAAACTAAAGTGAAACAACCACAATTTTTACACAAAAATATTACACTTATCAATTCTGAAATTTTTGATAACTATATAATACATGCCGAAATGTAAATGTATAGCGAGAGGAAACCTAGTTTGTAATACTTTATTTCTATAACTTTGAAGCGAAAAACTTTCGATTTCAATATAAAGGATTGATCTTTGCTCTTTATTCCCAAGATGGAAGCTTAAAAATGAACGGTTCTTAGTCGTCATCACAAATATTTGATTGCATTAAACAAAGGTACATAAAATATTCCAAACTTCCTACATATGACCTTCAATCTTTGATTATGGGATAACCAATCTCTATCAAAACCTCTTCTGTAATTGATTTCTGTCTTAATAATGCATACATATTTTTGTTTTGTTAGCGTCCACATTTAATACAAGAAAATAGAGAATCGTCATCTTTTCGGAATATTTTACCATTATTCGGAGATTCGGCTTCAATTCTCAGTTCGATAGTTTCTCCAAGAGCCACGGCTCCTCCAGACATCTTTCCATTTCCCAACTGTCCTCCACCCTCTGGTTCGTTGATGATGTACATCTTCACTTTTGGAGCTACCACCGAACCTGTCGAATTGATGATTGACGAAGCTGGAATCGTTTGTGGTGCGTGATTGGTTGAATTGTAGAAGTCTTCGTGACTAGAATAACAAAAAATATAATTATTTAGATTTTTAACTGTATTTGGGCACAGCGTGCTGATAACAAAACCAATCAAACATATCAACTGGAGAACCACGTTTATACATAATGCAACATCGTGCCAAATTTAATCGGAAAAAATGAGAAATACTAACGAATTTTCTCTAGGATGTCATTCAAGAGCCAACAAAGTTTACGAGACGTCTAATTGATTTTTACAATAAAGGATATTGTTAATACGCATGCACTATCTGAAGATGTCCATTCCAGGTTCTCCATCATTTTATTTGTATGATTTTTCTAACTATTTATGTTTCCTTATTACGTATTGGATGAATAAAAGTCAAAGGAAATAACATTCCTTTTATATAAGTCTTCACCTTCGACTGAAATATTTTTCTTATCAACAGTGTTCTTTGATCTGAAAAGCTATTTAATTAAAATGATCAATGTTTCTGACGTGAAAGTTTATTGAAAAAATATTCACGTCAATCTGAAAGTAATTAACTACACAAGTTGTTACGTACTTATTTCTAAAAGGGGACAGTTTATTAGGTAGAAATATTATTTCCTCTTAAGATATAATATATCACATTTTAAGTACAAGAATCAAATATTTAATAGGCGTGGGTAGGAATATCTACCTTTATTTACATTTAAATATTGCTTTTAATCAAACTACACTAAGATTTATGCTTTTGAACCTATATCAATTAAAAATTGAAGAAAATTTGATGCTAAATTATTTCACACCATGTTTTCTATGCAATATGCCAAGACTTCACGTAGCACTTATGTTATATGGACAAAGAAGGTGCTGAACTGGAGGCCTATAACGAAGGACGCAGGGATAAACCCCAAACAAGAGGGTCCAGTGAAAGAAGCGGGCTTGCACTGAAAGGGAGTCACGTCCAAAAGAGAACTGTGGAAGTCCAAGAGGGAAGTCTTTGTCCAATACTGGATACAGGAAGAAAGCTGAAGTCAAGGTAAGTTAATATGCTTGGTAGTCATTTTCAGTACACCTTAATTTAGGTCAGATAACTCCAAAATTACCAAAAGACTATTTAAAGTTTAAATTATTTACGATGGTCACCAAATTCCAATACAGTTTTCTAAGTGCCTACCGTATGAAAAAGAATTAAACGCATAAAGTTTTTACTCATGACTATTCAAAAAGTTGTAGGTGATCTACCTATTGATAAGTCAAGAGAACAAATGTAATGGAAAATTTGTTGTGACGCAAAGTGTGTTGAAATAATAACATTTATTTACCTGTCGTTGCCAACACTGATATCAGCTCCGAGTGTGACATTGAAATACGGTGGAGCAACGCAACCAACTCTCACAAATCTGTCCCCTTGCGCTTGAATGATGGGATTATTCTGGATAACTAGCAGAGTATACATCAAAGTTCTGGAAAAACAAATTCAATCATAATTAAAAATATAGGCACTAATGAATTATTAATTGTCTGAGTGCTAAAAGTACGATTCCGTGCCATGACGTTGACGGCAAACAGCAACGTACAAAATGTCACGACAGCTAACAGCAATAGTGTTTTCATTGAGTCTGTATGATATAGGAGCTCAATTCTTAAAACATCCAAGCGAAAGTGGTATGAAGTAGGTACCACGCACGTTTTTTTTATAAACGGAAGTTCATCATTGCAAAGCTTCATGCGATGTGCTATTTTACACCTAAACGCTTCCTCCCGTACAATGTTTTAGTGCAATGTATTACCGTCAATCGTCGTGACAATGATATGTTGTCTAAGAGTTGCTACCTGACAGTGCTGTAAAGCACCGAGACGCATCATTAAGTAAATGTTATCAGTAAAAGTAATGAAACGTAACCCACGATATTATAATACTTCAATAGACTCACTTATTTTCTGGATGGTCAGAGCCATCATCCGTGATGGCAAAAGCCTGATTAACTCCGCATTGTTGTTGCTCTGTGAATGGAATAACCAGTCTAGTTGGTTGTCCTCTGCCTTGTCCTACAGCTGAACATGTCTCAGAATGGCCACTAGCGTAGATTCTCCCTCGGAAGTCAGACCTTGGCAAATATGTGATTTGCATAGCAGAAGGTGTACAGACAACAGTAACTTTAACAAAATGTAATTTCTGTATTTTTTTATCATTTCCAATTTTTTAACCAATAAAAGCCCAACGTCATAGGTAGGTATATCTAGGACTGGTTCAAAAAATATGTTGGGCTCAATATGTATTTTTTACACTACCAAAAGGCACAATTTTATGATTATTGTATACTTTGTTAAATATGTCAGTTTAAGTTGACATATCAACTTAATATTGTTTTTGATAAGTCAATGATATTAAATGTAAATACATTTCGTTGTTATTATTATTTTAAAATAGGTTTAATGACAAGAAAATTAAATTTAAACTTTTAATCGTGAAACTTGAAGAACTTAGATAAATAAAAAAAAAAAATATTCTGTGTGTTTATATCTATGGATTAATATTTTTTTATTGTCAAAAACTATAGTACAATTTTTCTTTTTTATACAAGAATTCCTCTTTGAAATGTTAAAAAAGTAATAAAGAGAAGTATGTACATACAAAATACTATAAAAGTAAAAATATTAAATAGAAAAGAAAACAATTATTAAAGCTGATATTAAAGGTAGTAGCAAACGAATCACCCAGTCTACTTTCATACATAAAGAAGAAGTGAAAAAGAACTTTAAGTCTTACCATTTAGACAGGTGACTCTTCTATAGTATACCGCTTCTGGGTGTCTTATCAGTAACCAGGATCCATGAGTCAGAATGTCTTCACTGTGAAGGAGACAGGATTTTGAGGCATTATTATTATTGTCATTCCCGAAAGAGAAAATAAAATTACTTCTTCCTTGATTAAATGGTATTGTTGTGAATCCTCTGCAATTGAATCGCCTTTCGTTTTCACATCTATTCTTACACTGGAAATGAAAATTTTATTTTTCTTATTTATTTCTAATTATTCTATGAAGAAAATAGCCAAACGTGAGACAATTTAAGTTTTGATATCTTTATGGCTCAGGCCTAAAGGTCTTTCGAAGGAATTGGATTTGTCAGTTCTGTAGGAATAGGTTAGTAGTTTTTCAGAACGTTATCATAACCTTTATTCTTAATATGAGTCAAAGAATCGGAATATCATCATTTCCTTACTCAGAATCGTACCAGAAATAAATAATGTATTCGTTCGTCCTAAGAAACGCTCAGTTTTTGGTCAGCA